>WTXD01000030.1:0-339162 GCA_022496205.1 Gloeopeniophorella convolvens | reverse complement strand
TACTGCCCTACTATTTTTCTTACTCTTTCCTTTTTCGTACGGTACGCGCCTCGTTCTCGCGCTGCGCCGCTCGTCTCGTCTCCTCGTTCCCTTGCGCCGCATCGCCTCTCTGACTCCTCGCGCCTCGTTTACGACTACAAGGATCCCTCTCCTTGCCTTATGCAAACCTTCTGTACGATACAGCTGTGCACCGTCGAGTATTTAAGGACAAGCTCGTTCGCTCTGTAGACTTAAGCTTGTCCTCCTGTATTCTCCAGTACAGTAGCTACAGCGCGAATCCGAGTCCCTTCTCCTCTATCCTCAGTCCGAGCGACCCGATTGGTCGCCCTCGTCACCACGTCCCAGCCCATCGAAGAGGATCCACGCGGATCCACGACTCTGACTCCAACAGAACCCTTCGTCGCAGCGAGTCCCGACTGGGAGCCCCGACGCGAACCCGAACCGTCCGTGCCCAGCGACGATGATTCAACGCCCGAACCCGAGTCGCGCACGAACGTTACACTAGGACAAGCTTTCTTAGCTCTCACCCCAGGACGAAACGAACCCCTTGATCAGCAGCCGCTGCCGTTGCTCAGCTAGAGCAACCATCGAAGTTCGAGGAACCGAACAACACTGGAACCGACGTCTCGGTCACTACAAGACATTCTCTGAATCTGGGCGCCCCCACCGAACCTACTTGCGGCCGGACTACACTTGGGTGTACCTCCACCTGACGAACGCACTCTTACGTTCTCAATCACCGACGAACATCTCGCAGAAGTACCGTACCCGAACACATTCACCAGTACTTCCAAGAAGTTGCGCAAGCATCGCAACTAACTGAACAAATTGCACCTGGCCGACTCATCGACCAAATCCAACAAGAAGACGAATATCACGTCGAAACACGCGCGAAACTGAAACCGAGTCAGTAATCGAATCAGTCGCCGCAATCCAACTCAACAGATGTCGGTTAACGTAACCAACACGACCCCGGCCCCAACTCGCACTTCCAACGGCAAACTAGCCGGAGAAGCTCCCATCCTGTTCAATGGGAAATCCGAATTCTACGCGCCTTCATGCGCCAGTTCGAGTTGCTCTGTCAACTCAACTCAGGAGTCGACCTCGTCGACCAACCGATGAAGCGAGTCACGCTCGCCTCACATACTTCAGAGGCCCTGTCATCGAAGACTGGGTCGTAGAGAAACTCGCCTGGCTCGCCAAAGTCAGAGCACAGAAGGCGACCGACCCAGCTGACCCACCAGCCACGCCAGACGAAGCATGGGACAAGTTCAAGAAATGGCGGACGAGAAATTCCTCGATCGCGCATCGGCCACCCGTGCCCGCACCATCCTCAAAGTCATGGGATGGATCCCCAGAGCCGAAAGCTTCGACTCCTAGTGGGACGCTTCAGGACCACAGCACGCCGCGCTGAATACGACCTCAACGATGTCGACTCATTCGCATCTTTCTACGAGGACTCCGGAGGCCCTAGTTGTCCGCGTGGTCGAACGAGCGGACGATCCCTTCGGCCATAACAACGCCAAACCCAAGTGGAAATTCGACCAATGGACCAAGGAGCTGTCCAAGCAACAAGATCACCGTGCCGAAATCAACGACATCTTCAGGAAGGAAGATCGACCGCTCCAACCACGCTTCCAACCCCGCCCAAACAACGGGAATCAAGGAGGGTATAGACCACGACCCCGCAACGATGACGTGGTACCAATGGACGTCGACTCGATCCAAACAGACACGATCAATACCAACCAAAGGCAGACCGAACAGAGAGGTCCGCGCCTATCCGAAGAAGAACGGCAAAGGTACTTCGCCGAAGGACGCTGCTTCAAATGTGGAAATCGAGGCCATATGTCTAGGGCTTGCCCTAAGACACAAGGACGTCCTGCAACGGCTCGCAAAATCGCGACCAAGGACGAGGCCAAACCACCATACTACGACCAGCGCCAACATACTCCGACCCCGGCCGAATTCGCGGCATACATAAACAAGGCTTCTATCGAAGACAAAGAAGCATTCTGCAAGGTTCTCTATGACGACACGGAGCTCAAAGGGGAGGATTTTTGATAGGCTCAGGAACTTCGATCCTTCCACGAGCCCTCTTCAAGACTGATGTATTTGTACCATTAGACAACGCAATTCGAGTTCTTTTGGCTATACGAACATCAGAGAAACGGATCGACAGCGTAGCGCTCATCGACAGCGGCGCTACAGACAACATAATAAGCCAAGAACTGGCTTACCGACACCACCTACCACTACAAACACTCCAACGACCACGCGTTATACGAAACGCAGACGGAACCCGAAACAAAGCGGGCAGCATCACCCACTTCGTTGAACTATCGGCCACCGCTTCAGGACGAACCCAAACGCAGAAGTTCTACGTCTCGAATATTGGCAAAGAACAAATCATTCTTGGGTATCCCTGGCTCAAAGCGTTCGAACCCAAGATCGAATGGGCCAAATGCAGACTAGCAGAAGACGTACACCCTATATCCCTATCCACCCCAGACGCCCATCGCGCGCGAGTGGTCCCTTCGGTCAAAAAGGGAGGAAGGCGAACCAAATGGAAATACCACGTACAAAGTGGCACAAGCCTTAGGGCCGCAGGAATCGACCCAATTTCCCTGGAAGAAGGAGACGAAGTATATCTGGGAATACCACCAACAGAAACCACCGTCAATCGCATCTCGCAAGCACAGCAAATGGCAGAGGCAGCAACGCCTATCACGACAACCAGTATTCCCCCGGAATACCAGCAGTACCACAAAGTCTTCAGCGAAGAAGCGGCCCAACGGTTCCCTGATCCCCGACCATGGGATCATGCAATAGATCTCAAAGACAACGCTCCCCCGGAACTGAATTGTAAAGTGTACCCGCTCTCGCCATCGGAACAAGAAGCTCTAGACAAATTCGTCAAGGAACACCTCGACAAAGGCTACATCCGATCCTCCGGCTCTAAATACGCGTCACCCTTCTTCTTTGTCAAGAAAAAGGATGGAAAACTACGCCCGGTGCAGGACTACCGACGACTAAACGAATATACCATCCGGAATCACTACCCTCTCCCCCTCATTGAAGAACTAATCCACAAAGTCCAACATGCAAAGATCTTCACCAAGTTCGACGTACGATGGGGGTACAACAACATCCGAATCAAAGAAGGTGATCAATGGAAGGCAGCGTTCAAAACCAACCGAGGACTATTCGAACCAATGGTCATGTTCTTTGGACTAACGAACTCGCCTTCTACCTTCCAAACAATGATGAACGAAATCTTCAAGGAAGAAATCGACTCCGGACTGGTGATCATTTATATGGATGACATACTCATCGCAACCCCAAACGACATAGAACTGCACCGCAAAATGGTACACCGCGTACTCACCAAGTTACAAGACAACGACTTGTACCTAAAACCGGAGAAATGTACCTTTGAGGCGGACCGAGTGGAGTACCTGGGAGTAGTGATCGACGGAAACGGACTAGCCATGGACCCGATCAAAGTCAAAGGAATCGCGGACTGGCCAATACCCAAGTCGGTCAAACACGTCCGAGCCTTTCTAGGCTTCGGTAACTTCTACCGCCGGTTCATTAAAGACTTCGGAAAGATCGCACGACCCCTTAATGACCTCACGAAGAAGGAGAACCCCTGGCATTGGGGACAACAGGAACAAAGCGCGTTCGAACAACTGAAGCGCGCTTTCCTCGACAAACCCGTCTTACGACACATAAACCACGACCTTCCCTTCTTCTTAGAGACCGACGCATCCGCGTTTGCCACAGGAGCGGTCCTGTCCCAAGAAAAGGAAGACGGCAAGCGACATCCTGTCGCATATTATTCAAGTTCGTTCACACCTCCGGAACGAAATTACGACATCTACGACCGAGAATTGCTGGCGGTGATTAAAGCCCTCAAAGAATGGAGACATCATCTCGCAGGAGCGCTTCACCCAATCACGATCCTTACGGACCATCAAAATCTCTTGTACTTCCGACAAGCTCGGAAGGTAACAAGGAGACAGGCGCGCTGGCATGAAGAACTAGCCGACTTCGACTTCGTGATCAAACACGTACCCGGACGAGATCACACCCCAGCGGATGCACTATCTCGACGACCAGATCACGACGACGGAAGTCAAGACAACGAAAATACCATCCTCCTTCCAGAGGAAGTATTTGTCCACCTTGCTGAGCTTCCGCCAGACGCAACGCTAGAAGACCGAGTCCAATACCAACAACGACTAGAACGAACAAGTATACCCTCACAATATACGGAGAGGAATACCGGCTGGATAGAAAACGCCCAAGGAGCACGATGGGTCCCGAACAACAACGCGCTTAAACAAGAGATCGTGAGACAATATCACGATCGACCAAGCGCCGGACATCCGGGGATCCACAAAACCCAAGAAAAGGTCAAACAACATTGGCATTGGGTAGGAATCAACGAATTCGTGCAAAAATACGTACAAGGATGCGCCGACTGCCAAAGGATGAAAGTTCTGACTCACAGACCAAAAGTCGAACTCATGCCGATCGAACCAGAGCAACAAACCACTCCCTTCAGACACGTCGCAATGGATTTTATCACGAAACTACCCAAGTCCAACGGTTACGATTCAATATTTGTGGTAGTCGACCACGATAGCACAAAAGGAGCGGTATTCATCCCCTGCAAGGAGGCTATGACGGCAACCGATGTCGCAAAGCTCTACATCGACCACGTCTTCCGACGATTCGGCCTACCGGCAAGCATCATCTCCGATCGAGACACGCGGTTCACGGCCCACTTCACCAAGGAACTCTGCAAGAAGTTGCAGATCAAACAAAAAATGTCCACAGCTTACCACCCACAAACAGACGGACAAACTGAACGAGTAAACCAAGAACTCGAACAGTATCTGCGATTCTGGGTAAACGGACGACAAAACGATTGGGCAGATTGGTTACCGCTCGCCGAGTTCGCACATAACTCCAACCAACACTCCGCCACGAACAAAACCCCATTCGAAGTCATGATGGGGTACCGACCAGACGATACCGGAAGCACAGCCGGAACATCACGATTACCAGGAGTCACTGAACGACTCCAACGAATCAACGACATCCGACACGACGCACACCTTGCCCTCAAATGGGCAAGCACGAGAATGAAAGAACGACGAGGAGGAACAACCCCCTCGTTGCAAGAAGGTCAACACGTGTGGCTAGAGGGTAAGAACCTTCACACAGCATACCCCACTGCAAAACTAGCACCACGCCGCCACGGACCATTCAAGATAACGAAGAAGTTATCCCCTGTCTCCTTCCAGCTCGCCCTTCCCACTCATTTTCGTATCCACAACGTGTTTCACGCCTCGTTGTTAACGCCATACAACGAGACGACCGAACACGGACCCAACTTCACACCACCACCCCCTGACCTTATCGACGGAGAAGAGGAGCAAGAGATAGAAGCCATCCTCAACTCTCGTGTTTTCCGCAGGAAAATCGAGTACCTCATCAAGTGGCTCGGCTTCCCAGACGCCGAGAATGAATGGATTCCAGCAAGCCTCATGCATGCACAGGAGGCAATCGAAGCGTTTCACAAAACGCACCCCGACGCACCAGGACCGGCCCTTTATCCCACGAAGCAACGAGGACGTCGCTCTTAAAAAGGGGGGGTAATTTCTCATCTTTTCGTCAGACTCCCCGGTCTACAACAACTCGAGCACTTCCTACCATGTCTTTCACCTTCAACAACACCGACTATGACGCCCTGTCCACTGCGACTCGCACTCCCTCTCCCCCGTACATTCCCCAATCCCCCGACTACGTCGTGTCTACGACGATCGACCCTATGATCATCATGCAAGCCCCGACTACGTTCGACACCCCCCCCTCTCCGGGCGGAACACCCGTGTCCGACGCCCCACTCCCCGTTCCCCCTCCTGCCACGGACCCCAGCACCTGGCACGCCTATATCGCATCCTTCGACGACACCGCGGAGGTTCACGAGGCCACGGTCCCGACCGAAGAAGAAACCCAGGCCTACAACGAGGCCCACCTCGTCCCGCCATCTCCTCCTACCCCAGACGCGGAGCGTGAACGCCGAGAGTCGGCCGAACAAGAAATACTCCGTGAGGACGACGCCATGGAGAAGCTCATACAACGCGCCGCCACCATCACGATCGGAGCAATGTCGCTCCACCTCCCCGACCATCCCTTCCCCGTAGAACTCCGCTCCCTTATCGTCCAGTACGCGCTGGACCAGCTCAAGGAGGTCGAAGACTGGTTGAACCTCCCGCACGAACGCGTCCAGTACCTCCTTGACGAGGCAGACCGGACGGACGACCAGGTCATCAATCGGTACCTTACTAAGGCGATCGCAGAGTTCCAGCACGACCCCCGACTCAGGGGGTTCACCAAGAACGAAGGGGAGCACGCGCTAGAGTTCACCATCACCGGACCCTACGGGGACATAGTGCGCCCCCGCTATTATAAACTCATCGATTGCGCTGAGCCCTATTACCTCGCGCTCGCCACCGCCACATCCTACGAGGTGTGCGTTCCGTGTCTCGCGGAACCCCACCCCGGCATCCAGACCGCCTTACGCGCGGATTTCTACTCGGACCTCGTAGCGTCCGAGCCCCACATGATGAGTCGCATCCGCCAGCTCGCTGACCCCGGTGTTACGGGAGACATCCACCGTCTCCAAACCTTTCACCGCCAAATCCGGGCAATCGACAACGAGGTCAACGCACTACAAGAGCGACGCTATCGCCTCGCCCGCGACGTCGACCCAGTCGTGGTCAGACTCGAAAACGCGGATCTTGTCCACCGCGCCCACCTGGACAACGTCTATGTCACCACCGGCCACCGACGTCTCAATCGCACTCGCGCCCGTGCGAGCTCTAGCTCTAGCAGCGGATCGGTCAGGTCGAACCACTCGGCCGCGCCCAGTAACGAGCGAGGAACGCCTCGCCGTCGCCACGACCCTTATCCGATGAGGGACAGCACGGCCGTCATCACGCACGGGGTCCCTCCTCACCTCGATCTCTGAAAGCTGGGGCTTTCATCCTAAAGCGGGGGTAATGTTACGGCTCTACGTACTGCCCTACTATTTTCTTTATCTCTTTCCTTTTTCGTACGGTACGCGCCTCGTTCTCGCGCCGCGCCGCTCGTCTCGTCTCCTCGTTCCCTTGCGCCGCATCGCCTCTTTGACTCCTCGCGCCTCGTTTACGACTACAAGGATCCCTCTCCTTGCCTTATGCAAACCTCTCTGTACGATATGGCTGTGCCTCGTCGAGTATTTAAGGACAAGCTCGCTCGCTCTGTAGACTTAAGCTTGTCCTCCTGTATTCTCCAGTACAGTAGCTACAGCGCGAATACGAGTCCCTTCTCTCCTCTATCCTCAGTCCGAGCGACCCGATTGGTCGCCTATCGTCACCACGTCCCAGCCCATCGAAGAGGATCCACGCGGATCCACGACTCTGACTCCAACAGAACCCTTCGTCGCAGCAAGTCCCGACTGGGAGCCCCGACGCGAACCCGAACCGTCCGTGCCCAGCGACGACGATTCGACGCCCGAACCTGAGTCGCGCACGAACGTTACATGCAGCCATCAGATGGACGGGTACAGTATCGTACACGACCGCACACCGTCCACAGTGCGGCCTTCCCCAACCCATCCTACAGCACCCCGTCCCATTCGTGCAGCGTCCCGTCGTCCGCGGGCGCCGTGCCCGCCGCCACCGCCACCGACCCCGCGTGGCGCGGGCCCTCCGTCAGCCACGCCGCGGTGCCGAACAGCGCGCGGCAGACGTTGAGCAGCCCCTCGAGCGTCTCGACGAGGTGCGCGAGCACCTCCGCCTCCGCCGCGGCGTACACGCCCGCGAGCCCGAGCGGCGCCGGCGCGCGGCGCACCGCCGCTGCGATGCGCGCGACGAGCACGCGCCGCGCGTGCCGTGCGGACGGGAGGAACTGCGGCAGCGGCTGGCGGGCGCGGAACGCGTGCTCGCCTGCGTAGAGCGAGACGCACACGCACGAGACCTGGCAAGTGTCTGTCAGCCGGTTTGCAGCTCGGATTGGGGCGGGAGGGAGGGCACGCACGAACTCGCGCCGTTCTTTGATGAGCTTGGTCACCGTTTCTGGGACGGGGATGTGCTCTCTGATCTTGCGCAGGCCGGTCATGGTGTCGAGCATGGCCTGCATCAGGCTGATCGTGTTGTGGTACTGGATCATCGGTTTCTGGCGGGGCTGCGTCGGGGTCTAGTGGGGCTGTGAGGGGTCGAGCTTCACGCACCGGAAGCAGGCTCATCTCGTTCTGCAGCGCCGAGACGAGGCGGGAGAGGCGGATGAGGGAGTTGCGGGTCTCGAGCTCGAGCTTGAGTGTGCGGCGTCGGTCGTGGTGGGTAAATGCGCGGCCGCGTTGGAATAGTTCCCTGTGTCATCATTACATCGGAGGGCTGCGATATACTTGTCTGGAGAACGTGCCTTCCGAGAGTTAGGTATAATTGGCTGAGGAGGCTGAGGGTACGGCTTGTATTCCGCAAGAACAGGACCTAATATTGATGTTGCTGAGTGAGTATTAGTTCGCGTACGCCGCAGGCATGACCTCACTCTGCAGTGTCGTGGAAAGACAAATGTGTTCATAATCAGTGCTGCCAGTACCCCGGCAGTAATCATGACAGCCCTCCAAACGGCAAGAACTGTACGGAGCGCACGTCAGAAGTAGTACAGAAACTGGAAAAGGAACGTACGTATGATCGAGGTATTCGTACTGGGACTGAGATATCGAGCAAACACGATGGGTGGCAACGTCACAGACCTATCCTCATGATGGTCAACAATGGCACTGACACGAAAACGAACAGATTAGCATATTCACTTACGCAACAACACCCAGGGATGATACATCCGTCCTGGTGATCAACCAGCTAATCGGAACGTCCGCAAACTGAAGTCTAATTCAGAAGAAACCACAGGCTGCAGATGAGGGCCTGCACGAACCGTCACCAGTGTCACGATGCCATACGGATTTGTGTGGCAGATCAACCATGTCTGGAGTTTGCGTCTGGGTCACAGCGCGGTCGACCACGAGCAGAACCGCTCACGATGTACGCATACACAGCACCCAAGATTGTACCGGCCTGAGTACTGCATGTTAGCACGATTCCCGGAAACAAGTGGCGCACGCACGATGCGAAGATACGCAACGCGCCACGTTGCCCCGGTGTTCGTCTCGAGCACCCACACGTAGCTGATGATCATCCATTGACCATGCACATGCACGAACCATCGTTGACCTTCGGACGACCATGAGGCGCGCAAGCGAGCGCGTAGGCAATTTCACACTCACCCGGGCTGCCCGTCGGCAGAAACGCAGGCAGGCTCAGGAGCGCGACGCCGATCGCGTTCTTGATCGCATGCTGGAGGTGGCTTGAGTGCGCAATGGCGCGCACCAGCGTGGCGAGCAGCAGCCGCGCACGGATGACCCGCGGGCCGGGGAGCACCGAGTCGCGCACGCGCAAGAGGCGCCGCGCCGCGGGCGCCGGCTTCGCGGCGGGCATCAGCGACGCGAGCGTGATCGAGTCGGCCTCGCGCCGCCGCGCGCGCTCGGACAGGCCCTCGCGGGCCTCGGCCATGCTCATCCGGTGCTCGTCTTCGAACCGCTCCGGGTCGTTGTAGTCTGGCAGCGTGCCGTCATCGTCGACGATCGTGGGCGGCGCGGCGCCGAGCCAGGCCCAGGAGAGGCGTGGGTACCAGAGGCGCGTGCGCGACGTGTCGTACTGTGCTAGGATCTTGTCGGCGACGAGCAGCGCGTTGCGGACCTCATCGGCCATCTGGATTGCAGCTCAACGATGGTGAAGCGTGCCTCCACTCCCGGGAGTACATACCTCGATTAGAGAGACAAAGAAGAGAGCGTGGTCCGGGGGTTTTGCGGACGCCCCGACGCCCTGCACATTGCTAGTATTCTCGTGGACGTGCTCGAGCAGCTCAGCCAGTTCATTCCTCGCAGTGTCACGAGCCTGGTCAAGGCGGTGCAGAAGTCCATCCAACGAGTCCTTCTCTCCTGTAGATACCGGTGGGTGGGGCGTGTGCTCGAATATGAACAGGATCGCCTCTTCGACATATTTCATGGATTCTATGAGTGCCCCCCCGAGGTCTACAGCAGGTGTTGTGATGGAAAGTGGCACCCCGGTACCACTGTCCTTTTTAATGCGCGAAGTACCCCATGATAGTTCGCGACGAGTGTTTTCTACAACTCCGATGAGCGGCTTGATGGATTCGACTGGGCGCCTAAGCGTCAGAGAATCTCGAGAAGTACAGGGAAACATGGGTACCGCTTATTCGGCCTAGTCGGAGCTCGAAGGCTGCGATAGAATAGGCCGAGTCGAGTTGCACCGACTCAGCAAGGAGTTCATTAAGTAACTTTTCCTGTCGAGAAATGGAGTCCGGATGAAGGCTCTCTTCCTTGGACTTGGCCTCGAGGACTTCCAAGGCAATGCTAAGACATTGATGAAGTTTTGAGAAGGCATCGGCGACCTTGCGTGCAAAATGCGTGGAAAACCATCGCAAAAGTAACATGTTGCTGAACAGGCTGACGGTCGCGGCCGACAATGTGATCCAGACGAAGTATGTGGCAGCATGTACGGACCCCTGCTTATGGACGCTTCAGTCAACGAAGGCGTATCGTGTGTTCTACATGCACTGACACTCGAGATACCAGCGTTTGTGGTCAATATCCATATAGATACAAAGCATGATATACGGGCAGAGAGTTGGAGTCGGGGCAGCCGACTTTTCGCGTAGCCAGCTGACACGTCGTCAGGATAGTCAGACGACTGGATCCAGTTACTACGGCGTGAGGTGCTCACCCAAAGAGGTTATTGTTATTAAGAATACAGCTGGGATGACCCTCGACGACGCGGTACCGTCCGGGGGCAGAGAAGCAAGGTACCTCGCCATGGTGGAAAGGCCAATGCCTAAAAGGGCACCCATGATGTTCAAGACAGTGGCCTCTACATGCTGGGCGAGGTTTTCTTGAGCCGAAAAGACGAGCTCTTTGAGCGTCAGAAGGAGGAAAGCGGATGGACCTCCGAAACGGGACCAGGGTCTGATCACTAGGACGACGCAGCACAAAAAGGTCGTGAGCAGGCGCGCTAGGACACGACGGGTGAAGAAGCAAGAGAGGCTATTCCACACAACGGGAAGTCGATGGGACATTTTATGTCATGGATTCGATGATGGTCGAGAACGGAGAGAAGTCTATACTGTAGTTGGAGCATGACATGCTGTAGGCCACTGGCCGCAGCGCTGGCTGAGCTTGAGCGGGTCGAACACTGCGCCAGCGCGCCGGGCTCTTGCGTGGGGATCATGTGTCCGTGGGAACAGAAGTAATGGATGGCCAGGAATGGCAGAAGAGCATCTTCACGACGACCGCCTGGCCCATGGCAGAAAACATCTACAGCAGGGGAACCAGGGTCTGGTTCACCGACAAGGAACAGGGATGGATATCCGCTGAGGTCACCAACGTCGCCAGGGGAGCAGACGACAAGATCAAACTCGCCTTCGTCGACGAGCGAGGCAAGGTGGGTCCGCGCGTCTCTTTTCCTCTGAGACATGCCCTAACATACGTTGATGTCACTTGCAGGAAATCTCTATCGATACCACCGTCAAGGCTATTAGGGATGGCCAAGATGACCTACCACCGTTACGAAACCCTCCTTTACTGGAGACGGCTGACGACCTTGCTACACTATCCCATCTTAATGAGCCCTCAGGTGCGTTAGCACCGCATTGATCTTAGCCACCACTCTCAATGCTCCTACAGTCCTTCACACCATTCGAAACCGCTATGCCCAGCATAGTATCTACACATACAGTGGCATTGTCCTTATTGCCATGAACCCTTTCCAACGCGTCACCCAGTATGGCCCCGAAATCATCCAGGCATACAGCGGACGGCGGCGAGGCGAGCTCGAGCCTCATCTGTTCGCCATCGCGGAGGATGCGTATACTGCCATGAGGAAGGAGGGCACTGGTCAGACAATTATCGTCTCGGGAGAGAGGTGCGTCGTTCATCACGATTGTTGGCTTGATTGATCAATGTATTTCAGTGGTGCCGGCAAAACTGAATCGGTGAGTGTTTCATCAAGAGCGCCTTGCGAACGTCGCTAAGTGTTCCATAGGCCAAGTATATCATGCGTTATCTTGCATCTATTAATCCTCCAGACTCGCACGCCAAATCGAAAACAAAGACTTCCTTAGACGAGTCAAGTGAGGTCGAACGCCAAATCCTTGCTACCAACCCCGTCTTGGAAGCATTCGGTAATGCGAAGACCACGCGTAATGATAATTCATCTCGATTCGGCAAGTACATTCAGGTTCGTGCCATGCCTGTTTGGTGTGGACCGCAAGCGAATCTCTTCACATAGATCCTCTTCGATGGGAAGCAAGAGATCGTTGGCGCAAGGATTCGCACATACCTCCTGGAACGTTCCCGCATCGTGTTTCAACCCTTAACGGAGCGGAATTACCATATCTTCTATCAACTCTGCGCTGGCGCACCGCTGAAGGAACGCAAAGATCTCGGGTTGGACACTGACATCAACAAATTCCACTATCTGAAGCAAGGTGGCCCACAGTCCACACCTATTCCCGGTGTGGATGATGCAGAGGAGTTCCGCGCAACCCAGCATGCTCTTTCCACCATTGGTATCTCCGTTGAGAAGCAATGGGCTGTCTTCCGTCTCCTTTCCTCCCTCCTCCACCTCGGCAACGTCAAGGTTACGCAAATCCGGTCCGACGCCGCGATAGATGATGATGACCCCGAGCTCCTGCTGGCCACTCGCTTCTTGGGCATCGACAAGGCCGAGTTCAAGAAGTGGACCATCAAGAAGCAGATCACCACACGTTCCGAGAAGATCGTCACGTCTCTCAATGGAGCGCAGGCAACCGTTGTCCGTGATTCCGTCGCGAAGTTCGTATACGTGTGTCTCTTCGAGTGGCTCGTCAACATCGTCAACGAAAGTTTGGCCGGAGAGAACGGCGAGGCGGAAAGACGTGCCGAAATGTTCATCGGTGTCTTGGATATCTACGGCTTTGAGCACTTCCAGAAGGCAAGCGTGTAGTGCGGTTGTTGATGCAGTTACTGATGCTCTCGGCTGTCAGAACTCGTTCGAACAATTCAGCATCAACTACGCAAACGAGAAGCTGCAGCAGGAGGTCAGTCCCAAACCGTTTCATTAGATAGATTCGGGGTCTGATAAACTGTACAGTTCAATGCGCACGTCTTCAAATTGGAGCAAGAAGAGTACGTGAAGGAAGAGATTAACTGGACCTTCATCGAGTTTTCGGACAACCAGCCTTGCATCGATGTCATAGAAGGCAAGCTTGGTGTGCTGGCACTTCTGGATGAAGAGTCGCGTCTCCCATCGGGCACGGATGCAACATTCCTCCAGAAGTTGTATGCTCAGATCTCGAAGCCGGAGACGAAGACTGTCTTCAAGAAACCTCGTTTCGGCAACACTGCCTTCACCATTGCTCACTATGCTCTTGATGTCACCTACGAGGCCGTGGGCTTCTTGGAGAAGAACCGCGACACTGTACCGGACGAGCACATGAACCTTCTTGCGTCAACGAAGAACCCCTTCCTCCGCGAGGTCCTTGACGCCGCTCTGGCATCGACCAAGCCCCCAGAAAGCCCTATGCCCAACTCTCCTGCCGTCTCGGACACCAGCGGCGCGTCTCGCCGGCAATCTCTCATTCCTGACCCAGGGCGCACTTCCTTGGTCAACTCTGCAGCAGGCCCTAGACGCCCTGGCGCGGCCGTGCGCAAACCCACGCAAGCCTCGATCTTCAAGGCCTCCTTGAGTAATTTGATGGACACGCTCAGCATAACGAACGTCCATTATATTCGTTGCATCAAGCCGAACGAGCAGAAGGAAGCCTGGAAGTTCGTACCCCAACAAGTATTGAGCCAGCTCCGTGCTTGTGGTGTACTCGAGACTATTCGCATCAGCTGTGCGGGATACCCCACGCGTTGGACATATGAGGAATTCGCCGAACGGTTCGTGACCCTTACCGTATCTGATGCGCAAAGCTCACATTGCGCAGGTACTACATGCTCGTTTCTTCGTCTCAATGGGGCCCGATGATCCAGAAAATGGAACTGAATGCGCTCTGTTCGCTCATTCTAGACAAGACGATTAACGACCCCGACAAGTACCAGAATGGCAAGACGAAGATATTCTTCCGTGCTGGCATGCTTGCTGCTTTAGAGACCCTGCGTTCAGACCGACTCAACGCGATGGTCACTGTCGTCCAGAAGAACATGCGGCGGCACATGGCTGTCAAGCGCTACCGCGAGATGCGGGGCGCTGCCATCAAGATTCAGACATGGTGGCGCGGCATCCTGGCCAAGCGTTTCGTGGCTTATGTTCGTCGGGAGACTGCTGCGATCCGGTTTCAGAGGGTTGCACGGACGTTCATCCAACGGAAGCGATTCTTGGACGTCCGGGCAGGGGTTGTCTTATTCCAGAGCAGTACGTGGCCACTCCGTACTTCTCTCGCTAGGATTCAAACCGAGGCTACGCTTAGGGATCCGGGGTGCTCAGGCCCGTCGCGCATTCAAGGAGCGTCGACAAGGCCATGCGACCACCCTGTTGCAGCGGTTGTTCCGCGGAGTGTACGTCACTGTCAGTGCAGCCGCATGATGTGTACTAACGGCATCCTGTCAGTCTCTTTCGAAGAACCTATCGTGCAGACGTCAAACATGTCATCTATCTGCAATCCTGCATTCGCAGGCGGTTGGCGCGTAAACAACTCAAGACACTCAAACTCGAGGCTCGCTCGGTCTCCAAGTTCAAGGAGATCTCTTACCGCCTTGAGAACAAGGTCGTCGAGCTCACCCAGAATTTGCAGAAGCGGACAGAGGAGAAGAAGGAGATTGCCGCTCAGCTTGCCACAATCGAAGCCCAGCTCAAGACATGGATGTCACGGCACGAGGATGTCGACGCACGTGCCAAACAGCTCACAGTAGACCTGGCGGCTTCCCAGGCAGAGGTCTCCCGGCGCGATGAGCTCCTCCGCCAGAAGGAAGCCACCGAGAAGCGTCTTGAGGAACAAATTTCCATCGTCCATGAGCGCGAGCAGACCATTCGCACTCTGGAAGAGGAAGTTGCCCGCCAGGCCGCCGAACTCGAAGCACAGACGAAGCAGATTGACAACATGCCCATTCGCACCGCTGAAGACAGTTCCGTCATCCTCACCCTCAAGAACGAGGTCAGCAGTCTGCGCGAGCAGCTCAATCGCGCACACGCCCTCAATTCCCTCACGCGTGGTTCTCGCGACCCACCCGTGTCTCCTACATTCGCACCAGCACTCCGCCATGTGGAGCCTGTCACGCCGGAAGAGGCTCATGTCGCGAACGGTCTTCAATCCGCGGGACGGCACCAGCGGAGACACAGTTCCGCTGGCGTTTACGCACTGGCCCCGAATGACAACCGCACGTCCGTCGACGAGCTCATGTCGTTTGCGAAGCGCACCCAGGCCGCGAACCCCCGCGCAGTCTCCGTGGCTTACAATGGCGAAGAAGGCATGCCGCGCTTCCGTGGCGCAAACGGCCTGTCGGACATATACGATGACCCCGCAGAGGAGAAGATCCGTCTCCTCCAGGATATCCGCAACCTAGACGAGGATGTCCTGGAGGGCCTCGTCAAGGGCCTCAAGATTCCTTTGCCCAGTCTGACGAACCCATCGGCTGTCAAGGAGATCTTGTTCCCCGCGAACCTCATCAGTCTGGTCACCAACGAGATGTGGAAGTATGGCTTGATACCCGAGAGCGAACGATTCCTGGCGAACGTTATGCAGACCATTCAAGCCCATGTGATGGTCAGTGCCCCTATCTTCATAGGTACTATCTCCATCTGATCATTCGTTAGACCTTTACTGGCGAGGACGCAATCATCCCCGGCATCTTCTGGTTGTCAAACGTCCACGAGATGCTCTCCTTCATCTGCGTGGCGGAGTCAGACATGCTTCAGGGCATCGGCCCTGGTGAGGAAAATGCCGTTCGGCCATTTGACTGGACCGACTATGAGCGCCTAGTCTCCGTGGTGAAACACGATCTAGACAGCCTGGAGTACAACATCTACCACACGTGGATGACGGAGACTAAGAAGAAGCTTACGAAGATGGTCGTTCCCGCCCTCATCGAGAGCCAGTCGTTACCGGGCTTCATCGCGAGCGACGGCGGAGGCCGCCTGTTCAACCGCGTCTTCAGTTCCAACAGCCAGCCTGCGTTCAGCATGGATGACATCCTCAATCTGCTGAACAAGGTTTGGAAGAGCCTGAAGAGTTACTACATGGAGGAGAGCGTTGTGCAGCAGGTGGTGACGGAGCTCCTCAAGCTCATTGGGGTTACGAGCTTTAACGACCTTCTCATGAGAAGAAACTTCTCTTCGTGGAAGCGCGGTGTGTTTTCATTTACCGCTTTCGCTGCGGCCCCCGCTGACGCATGAAACTCGTAGCGATGCAAATCCAGTACAACATCACGCGGATAGAAGAGTGGTGCAAATCCCATGACATGCCAGAGGGCACACTGCAATTGGAGCACTTGATGCAGGCAACCAAGTTGCTACAGCTCAAGAAGGTCAGTGACGCCCGTGGGCACCTCCGTTACTCGAGCTCACGTACATTTTGCAGGCATCCGCCGAGGACATCGAGATTATCTACGACGTCTGCTGGATGTTGAGCCCTATGCAAATTCAACGCATGTGCACGAACTATTACGTCGCCGATTACGAGGTATGGTCTTCGCACTGCTCTTTGATTTTGCGTCGTTGACGGCACCACAGAACCCCATCTCTCCCGAGATACTGCGCATTGTCGCATCACGCGTCATCATAAACGACCGGAATGACCACCTTCTGCTGCCAGAGGCGGAGGAAGTGGGCCCATACGAGCTGCCCTTACCCCGGGAGGTGAACGGCCTCGAGACGTACGTACCTGCGTACCTCAATGTTTCGCATCTTCGCCGGCTTGCCGCGCTGGTCGCATGAGATACCTGTGGGATACCGCCGCCGTTATTGCATACTTATCCAGTGCTTTGTTCGTTCATGCTATGATATACATCCTGAAAGCCTCTTGCCTCGAGTGAACGTCTGATGGAGCCTCGTAACTACGACATGCTAGATGGCAGCTTGTCCGCGGAAAAGGCCGCGGCTGCCACCAGGTACTACGGACTTGAATTCGCCGGCCATTCAATACACGTCGGAACTCCCCATTCCGAAACCGTTGTAACATCTTGCACTCGATTCGCGCATCGGCTGTTGCACTGACTTAGTGCCCGGATCCATTGTTTCCCACTCGTACATACACACAGCCTACGCACACGTATCCGTGCTTATTGGGGATCCCCTGAACTAATTATAAGCTCGCAACCGTCTTCAACTTGCTCACTGAGAAGCTTATCCGTTTCCAACACTGTGAGCTCTTCAGGGTCACCTCCGCTTCGCCGCGACAGACGGAGAGGCTAGAGGAGCGTGAGCGTGTACATACAGTAGCCAGAAGCAGAAGCGCTAGTATTAGGCTTACCCCTGTGGTTCGGGTATTAAAGTGGCCGGCGAGCAAATCAAGCGCCTTCCCAGTGCCCATGGACTTCCAGAAGTGCAGCCAAAAATTGAGAAGGAACGAAAAAATAGTTGGGAGGCACACAGACCTTGCGGGCCCAGAAGACCTTCTCCGCCGCATTCGAGTCAGCGCCACTCACCTTGACGTGCAGGCGCTGGTCGACGCCGACGGAGCCTGGCTTGTCCTTTGGGTCTATGGGCACGGCACGGTGGCGCATCCTCATCAGCTCGACCTTCTGAAACTGCGCGAGCTTCTTTGGATCGGTAGGGGCCTTGCGCGCAGGCGCGGACATGGGTTTGCTAGCCGGCACCGTTGCACCACTGCCGGGGAAGTGTTTCGCGAGCAGCGCGTGGGCAGCTTCGTTCCTCTGTGGTGCGACCGGATCGGGTACAGGGCACGCGTGCTGCGCGGCGTCGCGGTGCCTAGAGCCCGTTGAGACGTTCGTTCGGGAAGACGGGCTAAGCGGTAGTAGATGAATGCGTACGACGCGCAGAAGCCCAGCTTGCACCGCAGACATAGCGCAGTGACTCTGCCTTCTTCCCCGGCTGCATCGCCGACGAAGGAGTCGAGGCTCGGCTTATTGCAAGAGGCGAACGCGCAGCGCTGGAGCTTCTGCAGCGCAGGCGATGCGTCTCTCAGAGTCTGGGACGGGTCGACGGGGCAGTCATGGCGGTCCGGGAAAATGTGATCCTTGCAGAACTGCCTGTCGCAGCGGCAGCGGATGGGGAGGAGGTCGAGGGTGTGGCAGGAGGGAAGAGCACAGTGCGCGCCGATGGGTGCAAGGTCCATATCAGCTACCGGCTCGCGGACCGGCTGAACTACGGAGGTTCCCCCAGATCCACACACCCAATCGCCTTTATCCACCTCAATCATGAACATAGTCGTATGTCCTCTCGATAGCACAGTGCAGACTCAACGCGTTGAACGTTGGAGTGTCTAGGAAGCACTATTTGGCCGTACCATCACGCCCGCGGAGCGGCTGCGCCAGCACCAGCGCGCGCTCGCAAAGGCACAGCGCGAACTAGATCGCGAGCGTACCAAGCTCGAGCAGAGCGAGAAGAAGCTCGCCATGGACATTAAGAAGAGCGCAAAGGCGGGTCAGCTGGTGCGCCGCTCATTATGCTACTAGTGTCGCCGGAGCCCTAACCAGGCGTTGCGCCGCACGCAGAACGCGTGCAAGGTCATGGCAAAGGACCTCGTCCGCACCCGCCGATACGTGCAGAAGTTTATCCAGATGCGCACGCAGCTGCAGGCGGTTGGGCTGCGCATCCAGACGCTGCGCAGCAACCAGCAAATGGCTGACGCCATGCGCGGCGCCACCCGCGTTCGCCGTCTCCCGGCCACCTCCGCCGCGCACCACGCTGACCGCCGCGCTGTACACAGGCGATGAAGGGCATGAACCGCGGGCTTAACCTCCCGCAGATCCAGCGGATCATGAACGAGTTTGAGCGCGAGAGCGCGACGATGGACATGAAAGAAGAGATGATGAGCGATGCGGTCGATGATGTCATGGACGACGACCTGGAGGACGAGGAGGAGGAAAGCGACCGCATCCTCAAGGAGGTCCTCGAGGGCCTCGGGGTAGAAATGAATCAGCAGGTGGGTCGTCATTTCCTCTGCTCCACGTCCGCGGTTGCCAACTTTGTTTCTTTCTCCAGCTGGCAGAGGTGCCTACCGGCATCGCCGCGGCCTCGGCGGTTACTGAGCGTCAGCCCGTCGCGCTTGCTGACGGCCCAGCTCCGGGCCCACCTGGCAATACTTCCACCGGTGGCGCTGGCGCCGGCGGTGGCGCGACAGATGAAGACGCCCTACAGGCACGTCTGGACGCCCTCCGCCGTGGATAGACGCAGCGCAGAATATCCCCCGTCGCCACGACGCTTTTACGTTTTGTCCGATCTAAGGAGCTTTCTCCGGGCTTGTATTACTACACTGTCTCTCATCCACCTTTTCGTGGCGAAGGTTACGCGCCTTGACTACTGCGTGTGACGGGTGGACTTCGCAGTGGTGCTGACGCATCGCCTTCCCCCGCGCGACGAACGCGCATGTGCGGGGCCCACATTGGACCAGGCCATTGTCATGCTCCGTCAGACTATCGATAGAGAAGTGGGTGGAGCACATGGCTGTACGTGAACAGGGACAACTTTGTGCGCACAGCGGTGAGCGCCAGGGACATATAATGCCCAGCGCGCCACGCAGAGCTCGATAGAAAACCTTGAGAAACTTCTTCGCACTTATCTACTCTCTCAGCGCAACTCAGCGACATGGCCGCGCAGGACACACAGCAACCCGAGATTCGCTCTCAGTACAGCTCGCTGCAGGGTGCGCTCTCACCGCAGCCGCTACAGAACCCGCCCGCAGGGCATGCAAGCCCGACCGCCGCGGTGCCTGCTGCGGGAAGACAGGACCTGTCAAAGTGTCAGTGCCGCGGACATGAACCGTTCAGGCTCGTGCTGCTGAGATTGTTGCTAACGCCTCCACCCAGGCGAGATGATCTACCCGCTCACGCCGGCAGAGCGGATGCTGTTCCGCACGAGCGACGACAAGGTGATCCCGCCGCACCACTGGGCGGTCTACGACATGATCCGGCATATCCCCGCGGGCAAGGTGTCGACATACAAGGACGTGTGCGCCGCGCTGGGCGAGGGCTCGCCGCGCTCCGTCGGCGCCGCGCTGCGGGGCAACCCGTTCTCCCCGTTCATACCGTGTCACCGCGTCATCGCCTCGAACCTCTTCGTGGGGGGCTTCAAGGGCGAGTGGCTGGATGCGCGGTACGCCCGGAGCGACTCTACGACGGAGGGGGATAAGGATGTCCCAACGCAGGCACAAGTGAAGGAACAGAAAATGGGCGCGTTGCAGCAGGAGAAGATACAGATGCTTCTATCTGAGGGGGTGGCGTTCGAAGCCAACGGGAAATTAGCAGGTGGCCAGGATGTCTTGTGGAAGTTCAGTAGCCAAGAGAAAGTCCAGTAGATACTGTGGTGTGCCAAGCCTCGAGCCACGTTGTAGACTAGTCGTAGCCAATTATGAGCGACAATTTTGACAGCATTGCGGTGTACGGGGATCGCGTGCCGCGGCATGGAACGATAAAAGTCTGGATGCCAGAAGGTAAAAATAAATTAGTATCTAGGCCCGTAAGTAATTGCGAGCCTCGGGAACTATAGTCTGAGACCCGCAATTGACCGAGCTTCCTGCTCGCTCAGTTTCCACGTGATCCCGGAGCCATTGTAAAACTCGTCTACATCCTCGTCCTATGCAGCAAGCGCATTCAGTGAGCTGATAAGTGCATAGATAACCGAACGTAAGTACCTGATCAAGATTGATAAGCGTAGCGATCTGTTGCAGCCGCACAAACTTGTCGCGCACGTCGCCAAAGGCGGTTTGCGACGAAAGGTAGGCCGCAATTGAGCGCAAATCACGATCGAAGCGGACGGCACCGAGCTAGAAGAAGACTGAGCGCTGAGAAGAAATATTAAGGTGCGTCGCGTACCTCGTTGTACTTCAGACCGACAACTAGTTTCTCCCATGGTCGGATCAGCACATCCAGAGCAAGGCCGAAGAACAGGCGGTAGTTGCCTTCCGTGAAGGTGTCCTACACACGGCTCAGAACTATTGCACCCTCGCAGGGACGCCCAGGCATACCTTATAGCCGTCAACTAGGCCCTCCCAGGCCTTGATGAATCGTTTACGCACAACATCTTGGTACTCGGCCGCGGCGTACGCATCGTCATCGAGTACGTACGATACGTCCTTGTACACATCCGCGAGTAACGTGCGAAGCTTCGGCCGAAGTAGCTGGTTGAACAGCTGCTCGATGCCCACGCGCAATATCGACCGGAACTTCGGCACGAGATTCGAGAACGACGAGATGCTCGTCTGCGCGGCCGCAATTTCCTCAGCGAGGAAGCTCTGTGGGATGACAGGTGCAGCCGCGAGATCTTTTACGAGACGCTCCATGTGCGAGGCAGACACGTCAAGGTCGTTCAGTAATATCTGCGCTGTCTGCTAAGAGGCCGATCAAGGAGGATTTTGAGATGGTGTACGTACGATGAACGCAGAGCGGCTTTCGCGCTCGACTTTCTCACCGCGTCCCACACCAGCGTTGCGGTACACGTCATCCATCTTGCGTCTTATCGTACCAGCATAGTCGCTCTCAATCGCATTTCGCAACGATGCGGCCGTCCGTTCGACAACTCGTGGCGAGCCGGTTGAAAGTAATCGTGAGAGTACAACCTTGAAGATGTAGAAAGCGTCATCCGGGGTGGTGGTTGTTACGGGAGATGCCGTCGCGTCTGGCGTTGCGAGCCGATGTGCCTGCGGGATGCCTAAGTGCTGCGTTCAAAGTGTCGGCAAAAGAGTGACCTTGTCAATGGCGCTTCGCGTGTACCAGACTTCGAGAGGGGTATAGTAGGTATTCAAAAGTTCCTCGAAGAGCTTGTTACATGCAGATGACTCCACGGCCGAGAGTTCCTCGGAAACGATTGGTGTCGGCTTCTTGCTGTCTGGAGATGCAGGTCTGGACAGGCTTTCGTGTCGTGGCACAGGCGTGCCATTGGGTTCACCTTCGTCCTCACTGTCACTCTATACCTACTTGTTAACATCTGGACGTTGTGAAGGCAATTTTAGTTATCTTACTTTCAAGCGGTCCAGGAGGAAGCGTCTGAAGAGATTCCACCGACCCGCCATACCAGCGACCTCAGAGATGACCTTGTCAATGTCTCTCGGGTTCACTTCGTCTTCAGGAAGGCCGCCTTGTGTTGGTCGTCGCGTCACCGTTGGCGAGCTTGTGACCGAAGAGAAGCTTGCGTTTGCAACGTCTGCGAGCTAGGTCTGTTCGACACCAGGACTGCACGCTTATCGGTGACACCTACCTTTCGCTTCATAGCCCGATCTTCCTCCCAGCCCTCAATCAGGCCTTTGCAGATACGGTCGCACTCCTGCAGGAGCCGCGTGATCACGCTCGCCATTCTACCAGCACCGTAGTAGTCTTCGACAACAGGTTGATGCTGGTCAACAATCATTGCTATGCTCTCAAAGACAGCCGTCAACGCGGTGATGTAGTACAAGGGGGAGGACGCTGCGCGGGTCAGCTAGACACCATCGCCAGGGACAGACGTAGACAGACGCACTCTGCACGGACGCCGGCGGCCGGACCTTGACCAGATCCACGACGAACGATGCGTACGCCTCAAGCCCCTCCGCCTCCCAGCCGATCGCAGGGAACAGCTTGAAGAACCGCGTCGTCGCGACCGCGTCGCGCGCCCTGGTCGCCTCCGCAAACTGGCGCCGGAACACCCCAAGCAGGTGCGTGCGCGCCTCGTCCAGCGCCTGCGCAGGCGGCAGCGGGCTCTCCGACGTCGGCTGCGCACTCCCGCGTCTCAGCACACACGCGCACCCGCAACAAGCAAGCCAGCACGGCGCACTCACCACAGCCGTCTCCGCAAACGCGCCGCGCACGACGCCTGGCGGGAGCGCCATCGCGCGCGCGCAGTGCCGCGTCGCGGACTCCCAGTCCTGCGCGTCGATCGCCGCCTGCAGCGCTGCGAGCGCCGCCTGCCAGCCCCGCACACCGCACCCGTGAGCACCCAGCCACACACACACATGCGCACACACAGCGCGGCGGAACGGCGGACCTTGAGCTCCATGACCTGCCCGACGCGGTCGCTCGCCTCGCGCACGCGGTGCATCTCCTCGTCGAGCGCGCGCACGCGCCCGCCGACGCGCGCCGCCGTGCGCGCGGTCGCGCCGACCTTGTGCGCGAGGCGGCCTGCGTCCGCGTGCAGCTCGTCGACGCGCGGCGTGAGTGCCTGCAGGCGCGCGAGAGCACGTGTGACGGGAGCCTCGTCCGCGAGAAGCGCGGCGAGCTCGTGGGAGAGGGCGGCCTCGTCCGACTCGAGCGCAGAGAGGGCGGCGAGGATCTGCGGGAGCGTGGTTAGTGTTGCGGGAGCGGGGCGCGGCGCAGGCGGAGTGAGCGGTGTTTCTGTCGGGCCATTTGCGAGTGGTGTGCCATTCATCGGGGGAAGGGGCACGAGTTGGTCACTGTCCTCACGGCCAAGGTCAAGTGCTGCTAAACTAAGCGTGAAGGTTATGCTGCTTGCTGACGTAACAGTAGAGGCTCTTGGACAACAGACACAAACACGCTCGGGAGCGGGCACCGTCGAATGTCGAAACGCAACACCGGGTCCGAAAGCCTTGCGAAAACTAGTAATTGTGTAACGACGAGGTATATAAGTACACAGTCCAAACGATAGCGATCCAAACTAGATTAGATGTCTACTGCTACTGCTCACACGCCAACCCACCTGAACGTCTTCGCCACATCGATCTTGCCCTCTAGCGGCAGATCGTTGCTACTATGCCCAACAAATACGCCATACGCGCCCTTGCGGACCGCCCATGCGCGCTTCTGCGTGTCCCAGAATGATACTGCGTAGCGGTCGAGCTTGATGTTGACGGTGCGGGCCTCCCCGGGCCTCAGGTCGCGCGCCTTCGCAAAGCCGCGTAGCTGCAGCGCCGGCGTCGTCACCCCCACGTCGGGATAGGACACGTACAGCTGCACGACCTCAGACCCGACCAGGCCCCCGGTGTTCTTGACGGTGACGGAGACGTCGACGGTAAAGGACTCGTCGTTGGTGGACGGGTCTGATACCACCAGATCCGAGAACTCGAAGGACGTGTACGACAGACCATGGCTGTGGATAGACCCAATAACAGTCAACGTGAGCTACTTTGGCGAATGGGACATGGAAACGCACCCGAATGGGAAGAGCGGATGAATGTCGCGAACTTGATAGTGCTTGTATCCCACGAACAGGTCCTCGCGATAATGGATCTGGCCGTGCTCGCTGTACAGGTTGGGGTACGCAGGCACGTCCTCGATCCGGACGGGGAAAGTGAGCGGGAGGCGCCCCGACGGGTTAACCTTGCCGAACAGCACGTCCGCGATAGCGTTCCCAACCTCGTTCCCCTGATACCACGCCTGCACAATGGCGGCGGCGGAGTTGACCCATGGCATCGACACGGCAGAACCCTGTCAAGCGGTGTGAGCCGCGGAAGGAAGCGCAGAACAGAACAGAACGCCCGCCGGGCTTACTCACCACCTGCAGCACGACCACCGTCCGCGCATTGGCCTTGCTGACCTTGGTGATCAACTCGTCCTGCAGGCCCGGGAGGTCAAGCGACGGTCGGTCGAAGCCCTCGCTCTCCCACTCGGGAGTGAGCCCGCCGACGATGACCACCGCATCCGACTGCGATGCGAGATCGACTGCGTCCTGAATAGCCTGCGTCGGATCTATTTTCTCCGCGCCACCCAGGCGCTGCGCGCAATCAGAGTTCATCATCGCGCGAGAAGCCGGAGAACAACACCTACCACACCACGCATCAGAGCGGGCTGCGAGAGATCGCGAACCTCCGAGCCCGGCGGGTCCGTGTTGGTGTATTCGACGAGAACATCTATGGGGTTTCCCGCCTTAAGGTTGACGACTGCCTTCTCCTCGATTGTGCCTTGGCTATAAATGAACTAAGATATGGTGGTGTCGGAGAAAACGCGGAACACGGACCCATAGAAGAAGTCGCCTGGCGTCTGCTTGGTCCAGTTATCTATGGTGAGCTTGCCGTTGATGTACAGTTTCGCGCGACCTGAAATGGAGCTCGGCGGGGGGCCAGGGCGGGGTAAACCAAACACGCGGCGTACCAGCGACAGTAAGCCCGAGTTCGAAAGGTGCCGTCTTATCAACGGCAAGGCGCCCGGTCAGTTTGATGGTCCACGTCTCGGTCAGGCCCTCCGGGAGGAAATCGTTGAGCTTGATGCGGGTGTCCTGCACGACGAAATCTGCGACCGCCCTATCCGGGTTGCCGTTCTCATCGTGTGCGTAGAACGTGCACAACCAGCCGGACTGGCCGTCCGGAGTCGTGAGCTCGTTCTCAAGGGTCGGGAGGTACTTGTGCGCTGTCGCGGAAAGTCAGCACTGGCTGCGGGCCACTGCCGCCACATGACTGACCATAGCATCCGACGGCGTAGCTGACTTCCACGCCCTTGGGAGCGTTGGCCTTGATGCCCTCCCAGGGGGTGACCACATATGTGGGCTTGAGCGCGGCAGAACCGCCACCGGAGATGACCCGGCCCCGCGCGTTCGGGCCAATCACCGCGATTCGCTTGGTGCGCTTCTGGGTCAGGGGAAGCACCGCACCGTCGTTCTTGAGCAGCACGACGCCGTTCGCAGCCAGCTTGCGCGCGAACGCACGCAGCTCTGGCGAGTCGCGGGAGCGCTCCACGCCGTCGCCATATGCGATCTTGGGATTCCTCCGCGCGAGCTTCTGCACGAACGTGAGGAGCGAGGTGACGCGCTCGTCAATGGTGTGCGTGAACAATTTCTGGCTGCTGAGAGAGTGATAGATCAAATTGGGCGTGCGCCACCGCGGGGGCCCCGGCATCTCGAGGTCGAGGCCGGCGTTGAGGGCTTCTGAGGTGCCATAAGTGCCGTGCCTGTGATGAGGGGAGGGGTCATGATTGGCCGCCCGAGGAAAGCCGATCCGAAAGCCGACGCGCACCAGTCGCTTATGACGACGCCGTCGAACTTCCACTCGTCGCGCAGGATGGTCTGGAGGAGCTCCGGGTTCTCCGAGCAGTGGACCTCACCGATACGTCCATAGGACGTCATATAAGCCCATGGCTTCGCAATCTTTTGTGCGAGCATGAACCTAGGCGCCACGCTGTTCTATAACGGGAATGAAGAGCGGCTATCAGTGTGCGCACGGGTATAGGTATATCTCTCTGAGGGCCCTGTCTGACATGACCGAGTCAGCAGCGGTGCGCTCATGTTCCTGGTCATTAGCGACAAAGTGCTTGATCGTCGCGGCCACGCCGTTGTTCTGCAGCCCAGTGACATACGCAGCTGCGAGGGTGCCTAAAGTCCGCCCGCGTCAGCCGGGGGCAGCCGTGACGTACGGGGGATCACGCGAGGCACGCACCCGAAAGATGAGGGTCCTCGGAAAAGGACTCGAAGGCCCGCCCGCCCAGGGGCGAACGCTGGATGTTGCAGGTGGGCGCGAGGAGGATGACGGAAGACTTTATTTTGACCTCCTCGGCGAGGAAGGCGCCGACCTGCCTGACGAGGTCCTCGTCGAACGTCGCGGCGAGGAGCGTAGCGCACTGTAGAGCGTGGGGAAACGGAACAAGTTGGTACGCTGGGGTTAGGGTTCAAGCCAAAGTGCGACGTTACCGGAATACACTGGGCGGGCGTTGGGAGGAAGTGCGAGGAGCCTCGAACGCCCTGTCGAACTAAATGAGCAAGGTGACAGTACAGGAAGCTGCCGAAGACGCACGTTAGGGCCGTCGCTCATCCGGATGGCGGGAACATCGAGGCGCTCGACGGGGAAAGTGTTCCACCAGTCGGGGCCGGCGAGGAGCGCGATCTTCTCGTCGAGCTTGAGCTTCTTGACGACGTCCGCTACGTCTGCGTCGAGAAAGGG
Source organism: Gloeopeniophorella convolvens (assembly GCA_022496205.1). Lineage (NCBI taxonomy): Eukaryota > Fungi > Basidiomycota > Agaricomycetes > Russulales > Gloeopeniophorella > Gloeopeniophorella convolvens. Next base: position 312,075 of record WTXD01000030.1, on the reverse strand, counting down.
ATGGTGTGGGGCCATTACGGGGGAGAACCAGCTAGAGAGATTTCTAGAGAAGAACGGGAACATACACTGCCAGTGTGGGGAAACGTGAATTAAGTTGACCGTATTTTATAATGCGCGCGTTTCCCCATACGGGCAATCCTCGGTGAATCCTTCGCTGCGGCCCGCCCGGCCCCGTGCCCGCCCTATGCGGCGTTTGGCAAAGCGCAGATCGAGCGCAGAGTCGCTGTCCAAGTAACTTGCACAAGTTGTTCCTTTGTCAACTACTTAATTGATTACTTGGCCCCGTCGGCCGCTCCGTCCCATCCATGTCAGGATTCGACGACACCCTTACGAACCTCGCACGCCCGCACACCTCCGCCATCCTCACCATCCGCGTGATCAAGTCCTTCGAGTTCCGCACCGAGCGCAGCCTCGTCCTCCGCGACGTCGACCTCGAAAAGACGACCGTCGGAGATCTCAAGGCCCGCGTCCGCGATGGTCAGTCGCACATCTACTCACACGACCACAAACGCCTCACCGTGCCCCAATAGCAATCCAGACGCAGCCCGGCTGGAAGCCCTATCGCGCCGCGGTCTTTGGTCAGCGAAATGCCCTCGCCCACGCCGTGCTAAGAATACGCTGCTGACCGGGCCCATCCCCCGCGCACGCACGCAATAGACACCCTGAAGCTGTATACGCAGGCACATGCAGCCAAGGTCTAGCCGAGATTCTTTCTGCGTTCTATGCGGGTCGCCCGCACGTGCAGCTGACTCTCTGCGTCCGTGCCCAGACGACGAACCTCATCATCAACCTCGACCATGACGAATGGATCCTGTCCGATGACAGCAAGACGCTAGTCGAATACGGCTTCGGTACGTCCGCTCATCCGTGTTTCTTGCGCAGCGCAGGACGGTGATGCGCTTCATTTAGAGAATGAAACCGAGGTCAGCTTCTTCAACAGAGAACTGTACGAAAACTTCAAACTTAATCCTCAGGTGCCCCGTCCTTCGACTCCCCCGCGTTCAATCTTGATCTCACCTGCCGCTCCCGCAGACTCGATGGGAAAGCTGAACGAAAGCTGAACACGATTGCTTTGCGGGCATTATCGGGGACTTTATTCGCACATCTGTACATAATATAGTGAATCCAAGAGAGCACAAGAAGACAATCTATATGGGCATGCGACGATAAAGTCTGAATCAGTGACAACGTGATGGGTAGGAAAAACAGAATGCCGACGGAGAGACAATACATATGGAGTGACAACGGCTAAGCAAAGTCCCCAGATTAGAATACACATATCACTGGTTCGCGCACTGCACGCGGGGCTCTGCCGAATCATCCTCATCCATCGCGTCCTCCTGCATCACCCGCTCTTGCCGGGGGTCAACGTCGGACATCTCCACCTCCTCGACCAGCGTGTTCTTGGGCTGCTTCGGTAGTGGTGTGCGCGGCGGGAGCACCTGCTCCAGAAGCGCAATCTTGGTCGGATCGATGTGCTCTGGCCACTTGATCGACACCTTGATGAACAGGTCGCCCAGCTCGTGATGCCGCTGCGACGGCATGCCCTGCCCTTGGATCACCTTCAGGTCATCTGGTGACGTCAACCACAATCAGTCACTGGTCCCAGGGCACGATCGACATGGCCGGTGGCCAAACACGCACCCTGCTTGATGACCTCGCCTGGCGGGACCTTCACCACCAACGCTCGGTCGTCCAGATGCTTGATTGTGAACTGGCCACCGCCGAGCGCGGTGAGCAGGTCGAGCTCGACCTCGGTGACGAGGTTGTTGTCGCTGCGCTTGAAGCGCTCGTGCGGCTTCTCCTCAATGACAATGACGACATCGCCGGGCACGACGCCGGGCGCCTGGTCGCTCTCGCCCGAGAACGTGATCGTCTGACCGCCTTTCATGCCCTTGTCGATGTGCACCTCGAGCATCTTCTTCTCCGAGACGACCTTGCGCGCGTTGCATGTCTTGCACTTGTCGCGGTGGTTGATGATCTCGCCCGTGCCCGAGCAATCCTCGCACGGCGACTGGAGCTGCTGGATCATCGGGCCCATCTGGCGCAGCGTGACGCGCACGCCGCGGCCGCTGCACGAGCCGCACGAGCGCACGGCGCCCTCCTTGCCGCCCTTGCCGTCGCACTTCGGGCAGATCACGTTGCGCGTGAGCGCAAGCTTCGTCGTCTTGCCCTTGTACAGGTCCTCGAGCGAGACGTGCACCCGGTGGATGAGGTCCTTGCTCTTGCGCGGGCCCTGGTTCCGCGAAGACGGGCCACCGCCGAAAAAGCCACCGCCACCAAAGAGCTGGCTGAATAGATCCTAGTAAAAGGAAAGGCAGGCGCGCGTCAGCGTGTGCGCCGTACAGCACGTGTGGTGGGGCTGCGCACCTGCGGGTCCATGCCGCCCATGCCGCCCGATTCCGACAAGCCCGCCTCTCCGCGCGCATCGTAGATGCTGCGCTTTTGTGGGTCAGAGAGGATCTCGTATCTGCGATGGACGTGTGGCTCAGCAACCCGAAAATTGTGGTGTGGTCATAGGGCGCGCGGCCGCTTACGCATGTGTGACCTCTTTGAAAAGCTCGGGGTCGCCGCCCTTGTCGGGGTGCAGCCGGAGGGCCCTGGAGAACGCTCAGTGGGATGTGGCGCTGGCGAGGAGCTGGTGCGCTACTTTTTCCGGTATGCCTTCTTCAGGTCGCTCTCTGAGGCATCGGGCTGCACCTCGAGGAGATCGTAATATTTTCTGCGGAGCGGTGGTGAGCGATGCGCGGCCCCTGGGGGCTAAGCGACGTACGATTCCTTGACCATGGTGTGGATGAGGGGGATATGCTGGTGGTTGGAGGGAGAGTGAAGGAGAGGCGGTGAAGAAAAGGACGGATGGGGGGCTGTTCCGCTGTCCGACAGATAAAGAAAGTGATGGAACCCGCTAGAAATTTCGAGCAGTTTCATCATACTGACTAATCAATGCCCTCTTCCTCGGCCCGACATCCATTTATCCTAGTATTACTGTACAAGCTGTACTTTATTCTACTGCAGTCCCGCGCACAGCGTCCTTCAGCTCCCATCTATTGAGTTGTATACATACCCTCATACAGCATCTGCTAGCATAATTAGATACAATTAGACCGCACTGCGCCCACTCACCCAAAGAATGCACTGATCCGTTCATCACGACCAGTTTCTCATGCGATACCTCCGCCTGCGCGCCTGCGGCCTCGCCGGGCTCCGGCGATGGGCAGTACTCCGCCGGCGACTCGCTGCGCGGAAACCCGTGGCCGAGCCACGACCCGCCGTAGTAGGCGCTGTCCCCGTCCGTGCTCGACGCCGCGTAGTGCGACGCGCCGATCACCCTAATCTCGTGCGATGTCTCCGACGCGCTGCCGAGGCGCGGCGGATCGTGGGGGAGTAGGAACGGGCGCGTGAGCGCGAAGAGGAGCACGTTGAACAGGCCCGAGGCGAGGTAGACCGCGTCGGTGGCGATCACCACGCCGAACGGGACGTGGTGGTGCGCGAAGGTCGAGTAGCGCACGGCCGACAGCGGCAGCACCTGCGAGTTCCCTCAGAAGGCGCGCCGTGGAGGCGGACCGCGTGAAGGACTCACGTTGACCATGTATACGAGCGGGTAGCTGGGTCCAGGGGTGAGACGAAGGCATTCACACCAGGCGGTTGACTACTCACAAAAGGAGCCCATATGCTTCCTTTCGAGTCCCGAGGGTGCTCACGGGCTCGCGCCTGCGCGAGATGTGCATGTGCCACCCGTTCGTCGTGATGTATCCTCGGAAGTAAATGAACAGCACCGCGTAGATCATCGTGTTGAACGCGGCGGTGATCCACATGAACACAAAGTCTGTCGCAGTGCGCTGTACCGGAAAGGCGTCACGGATCCAGCACCCTGCGTGCTCCCGTTAGCGACCAAATCCAAGCCATCAGAGGTGGCCTCACAATATCCCGCAGGACCATAGAAGCGCTGCGCGCCGTTGATGCCGATGTTCACAGTCGCTAGAAGCGCAAGGGAGGCCCAGAGGAGAGCCAAGCCGATGACAGTAAGAAGAATGCCCCTCTTGCGCTCTCTTTCCTTCTCTTCTGCAGTCTGATCGTCTGTATGTGCCTTGCAGAAGCACAAAGTCACGAATGTGTATATCGAGATTGCCTAGTCGATTAGTTTGCTCAGTACAACAGCAAGATAGCTCTAGTGAGAGCAAACATACCAGCATCCTGAATCACAAAGGAGCTGTAAAGTTTGAGAGACAACACATGAAGCGACGTCTGCTCACGAAAGTGCCGTCCCGACATCCGACAACTGCTTCACAGCGCCTGTGCACCGCTAAGCGACCAATTCGGCACAAATCCCAATACCACCTACCTTGCGCAGAACAATAAGTCCCCGGGTGCACCGACTGCACCACGCGCAACAGTGAGCACAACGTCCAATCGCGACATCTGAATCACCACCCACCGCGTCGGCCGCCCATCTGATGTTCATGAGGCCCCCTGGATTCCATCAGCACCGCCCAGTGCATACCGCAGCCAAACCACTCACCAACGGCCTGGAGGAGGTCCCAGAATAGCTGGTTGAGGAACAAGACCTCCGCGGGGCCCTCGATCCTCCACCGCCTGCGCGCGTGCCGGGTGACACACACGGCGCTATACTGCAAACCAGCGTTACAGATGCACGTGTCAGAGATCCGCGCGCGGCGCGCGACGCACGGCGATGTACGAAAGGAGCACGGCGATCGCGCACGCGGACGCGCCCGCCGTCTGGGCGAGCAGCACGAGCCCCACGCGCTCGCCAAACGTGAACGGAGGAGCAGCAGCAGACGAAGCCATCATACGTCGTGCACGGAGGGATTACGGCGTCGCGATGGGCACAGGGGGCTCCCTTATAACGGACGCACCGCGAAGGGAATGTAGGTGTCGCATAGCCACTGTTGATAACGACGGGCTTTACGTGCGTGGGCCACGCGCAGGCGGCGCGAAGCGAGCCGCCTTGTCTGCGGACGCACATCATGCGTGGGTGGCAACCTGGTCAAGGACAGCCACGCAAGCCTGCCCGCAACGAGCGCGCGACGTCGGCGCTGTGCATCAGACGGCATCCGAGTCGAGAACCTCCGCCGGTGCTCGAGGTCTGTCGATCTTCGGGTTCGAGAAAGCTTCGCCGAGCACCATTACATGGACTAGGATGCCAGTTGGTGCGGTTGGCACTGGTTGGCACCACGGCGCAAGCCGGGCGCTAACGAGGGAGCACACGGCGCATCACAGCAAGGCAGCATTCGATTGATAAGGACGGTAGTACTGTAGGCGTGCGTCCTATTCCTGGACGGGTGGATCCGCGCCACACCGGCGCAGCGTCGCGTCATAAGGGGCATGGATCAATGGGCGATGTGAAGAGGTGCACGAACCGAGTACACACGCACAGCACAGCATCCACCCCGCGGCGCTCACGCCCCCTTGCTGACGTCCGGGTACACATCGAAGCGCCGCTGGGTCGTAACTGGGATCCCCGCGCGGGCGTCGCTGAAGGTCTTGGGATCTGCAGCGACAGCATCGGACGCGATCAGCACGGTCGGCGGACTCGCGCCGCGGGCGCAGCACTGACCGATGTGGACATGCAGGATCGTCTCGCCGTCCTCGGCCTCGACGAGCTTCACACCCCTGCACACGCACGCGTCATAAGCGATCGCCCGTAGTCCTGCCTCGGCCGCGCAACCTACATCGGGTCGACGACCACGGAATGGCCCCACTAACCAGACGCGGGCACGGTCAATGAGCATACTGTGCACGGGGCACTGTCGGGCGAGATAAGCCTACCGCGTGGTAGGCGGCAGTGAGGTCCCTCGCGGGGCTGCACATCGAGAAGAACACCTGGTTGTCCACCGCCCTGCAAGCCGGGCAGATCGCACAGAGTGAGACACGGGCACGTGCGCGGGCGCACGCACGCACCTTGCGCGTTGCAGCAGCTCCCAGTGCAGCGGCCCCGTCGTCATATTAAACGCGCCCGGGTAGATCAGCACCTGGCAGCCTGCGCACGCGGCGGGGCGTCAGGCGCCCGGCGGCGTGATGTTTCGGATGCACGCACCCTGGCGCGCGGAAATCGCAGCGAGCTCTGGGAAGCGCACATCGTAGCAGATCCCGAGTCCGATGCGCGCAAAGTCTGGATATGGTATGAGTACACAACGAGACGTGGCGGAGCGACGCCTTGCCTGTGTCGAAGAAGTTGGTCGTGGAGCCGCCGGTGAGCGTCTCGCTTTCCTGGTGAGAGATGAGATGTATGCGCGCACAAGCGACGACGAGCGCTACCTTGAACTTGATCTTTCCTGGGATGTCGATATCGAACAAGTGCACTTTCCTGTGGGTAGCTACGAGCTCCCCTGGAACGGACGTCACAACTGGAACCACTGGCCGCACGAAGTCGGTCTCACCCTGCGGAGAGTATACCGTCGATGTGTTGTACACGTTGCCATCCGAGGGATCCTTCTCGGGAATGGAGCCTGTGATGTTGTCAGACGCGATGAGCGCACGGACTGTGACGCGATACGCACCTCCGAGGAGCCAGACGCCCTCCGTCTTTGCAGCCTCCGAGAGCATCTTCACGCTCTCGCTCTCGCTAGCCTCGACATCATATTTATCACCCTTCTTGTACCCAATAGACTCGGCGTAGACTGGGAAATGCACATGCCCATACGGCGAATTGAAGCATTCCTGCATAGCGACGAGCCGGACTGTGAGTCCGCCCAGCGCAGAAGGGACCCCACTCACCGGCAACACGACAAGATCAGGCTTCCCCTGCGCGCCCCCGACGCCCTCCCCGCTCACCGCCTTGCGTATCATCTCCCGTGCATGCTTCAAATTCGCCGCCTTGTCGGCGCCGATCTGGCCGAGCTGGATGAGGGCGAGATTGAATGGCTTTAATGTGGGGGCACTAGACATGGTGGCTACGCCGCGTGCTCGCTGCAGTGATAGGGAGGAGGCTGATGCAGAACGAGCGAACCAGCGAAGCATCTGCGGACACGGAACGCCATTCGACGGCCGAAGACATCGACGCGGGTGAGAATTGGCAGCGTGCACCGGCCCGCGCGAGCTCCCCCGCACCACACGTTGCCGTTACCGAGCAACTCGGCTAGTAAGCAACCGCAATCGCATGACAGGCAGTGGACAGGCTAGTGACGCCCCCTTGACCTGAACCACTCACCATGTCGACATCGAAGGAGGCCGAGGCCGCAGAAAAGCTCGTTGCGCGCGAGGGCGAGCCGCCAGCGAACGGCGCGAAGCGCTACAACGCCGTCACACACAACGCGCTCATCTTTGCTGCCGCAGCGCTGGGAAGTGCGTCCCGCGCCGTCTGGCTGAGCCGAACGAGAGGCAGCTCAACGACAGTCGTACAGACATGTTTGCGTCGGCCGTCACGAACCCTCTGGACATGTGAGTCGCACGACGCGTGCAGCCCATCCCCGGTGCTCACCGGCACTCCGCACTCATACAGCATCAAGGTATGCATGCGCCCCGCCCCGCAGAAGTCGCCCCAGTCTGATGTATCTATATCTGCGCCGATAATCAGGTCAGGCAACAGCTCCGCACGCAAGGTCTGCTGCTCCCCTCCCCGCCGCGCGCACCTCCCCCTCCCTACTGAATGCCCCCACACACAGCGCCCGGCGGGAAAGCGAACGCCTTCTGGACCGTCGGCCTGCAGATGGCGCGCACGGAGGGCGCGCTGAGCCTCATGAACGGCCTCACGGCCAGCATGCTGCGCGAGCTGACGTACTCGGGCATCCGCATGGGCACGTACGAGTACTTCAAGGACTCGTAAGCGCGCCCGGCGCCCCCTTCCCCCCGCGCCGCCGCGCGCTGATGCATCTCGCGCATACGCGCCGTGCAGGATACACGCGCTCGCGCCCGGCGCGCTACCGACGGACGGGCTGGGGCTCAAGATCCTCGCCGCGTCGGTCGCCGCGACGCTCGGGTCGTGCGTGACCCCTCCCTCCCGGCGCGACGCGACACGCTCACTCGCTCACCGCCCGGCAGCGCCATCGCGAACCCGACCGACCTCGTCAAAGGCACGCCCTGTCCCTCCCGCGGGCCGGCCCTGACTGACTCGCCGCGCGCACAGTCCGCATGCAGGCGCACTACCCCGCCGGCGGCGCGCCGTACCGCTCGGCGCGGCACGCGTTCGCGAGCGTCTGGCGCGAGGGCGGGCTGCGCGCGCTGTACCGCGGGACGGACGCGACGACGCTGCGCGGCGTCGTGCTGTCCGCGTCCCAGATCAGCGCGTACGACCAGCTCAAGCAGGCGCTCAAGGCGCGCGGCGTGATGCGCGAGGGGCTGCCGCTGCACTTTGCCGCGAGCATGTTTGCGGGGTTCATCTGCTCGGTCACATCGAATCCTGTTGGTGCGTCGGGCGTGCGGGCGCGGGGTGCGGGGCGCTGACCGGGTGGGACGGACAGATGTGGTCAAGGTGCGCGTGATGAACGACAAGGAGCGCCGGTACAAGAGCGTGCTGGACTGTGTGCGGGTCATGCTGAGGCAGGAGGGCCCGCTGGCGTTCTACAAGGGCTTCGGGATGTGCTGGGCGAGGGTGAGCTCCGCTCGCACTGGAGTTGACTTGCGTCGTGCTGACGCCTTGGCTCGCGCAGTTGGGTGCGCACACTGTGCTGAGCTTCGTGGTGTTCGAGCAGCTGCGCGCGGTGTTTGGGATCGCGCCCATGTAGCTCATGTCATGGTCTACTTACGACCTGCAGGTCCCCACGGATATTGTATACCGACCAATGCAATGCATTCACATCGAACGATCCATCGTTCTGACCCCCAGTGGGCCTACAATAAGTTACAGGAGGCAGCCACCGTGTGCCAATACGTGCGCGACACCGCAGTGGATCTAGCTAATAGAATGGACAGAAACGATACTACTAATCGTATAACATACAGCACCGACGGACCCAGCTGGCTACACGTAGATAAAGATATAGACAATGGCGAGGCAAGACAGCAGGTACGGCCTGCACGACTATGCCGTGACCGACTTCTTCGAGGAGGGCTTGGTCTTCGATGCGGGTTTGGCCTTTGTCGATGCCGTCTTAACAGTCTTTGGAGCCTTCACCTTGGTAGCGGCAGCCTTGGCAGCAACCTGCAACCATGATGAGCATCGCACCCTCACACCATCCAGCGGGCGGACAAACCTTCTTGCTGTCGTTCTTCGCGCTCGTCGTCTTCTTGGTGGTGGTCTTCTTGGTGGCAGCTGCCTTCTTTGCAGTGACAGTGGTAGCCTTCTTCGGCGCAGCAGCAGCAGCAGGCGCAGCCTTCTTTGTCGCCGGCGTCTTCTTCTCAACAGCGGGCGCCTTGGTCTTGGACGCGGGCGCCTTCTTCACCGGGGCAGCGGCCTTGGTCTTCACGGCGGCCTTCTTAGGGACGGGCGCCTTCTTGGATGTCGACGGCTGATCGTTCTGTCACCAGGACAAATTGAGCGCCAGTCGATGCGAGAGCCGCAACACGGACACACCTCCTTGGCGTCGGCCGTGACCTTTGGGCGCTTCGGTGCGAGCTTGACCTTGCCCGAGGGGCCCTTGGGGAACACGAAAGTGCCCTTGTCCGTGCCGCGCGTGAGCGCGAGGTTAAGCTGGTGCAGGTGCGACGCGGACTGCATGTCGAGGCCGTACTTCTCCTCAGCGTACTGGGTACCATAATGCTACGTGTCAGCGGCGCGCCACATCCGTCACACGGGGGACCGCATACCTTCTTGATGGCGCCGCGCGAGACGCCTGAGCGGGCGTCCTCGCGGTGCAGCGTGATCGCCTCCTGTGGCACAGTGAGCACGCACCGCACAACAACACGCACGCCACGTACCGTAATGATGTCTTTCCATGCAGGATGTTCGGGCGCGGCAGCCTTCTTCGATGCGGGCTTCCTGGTGGTAGCAGCGGCCTTCTTCGCAGTAGCAGCCTTCTTCGCGGGGGCGGTGGCAGCAGCCTTGGCTCCGCGCGCAGACTTGGCGCGAGCGGGTGACTTCTTCTCAGCGGGGGCAACGTCGGGAGCAGGGGAGGCAAGGGGAGAGGGAGCGGGAGAGGACATGGTGAGTGTGTATGCGGGTGTGTGGTGTGGGAGGCGGGGGAGCGGGGGCAGACAGAGTTGGAAAGGGCGTGGCTCTGAAGCGGGCAGCGCGACTTTATAGGCCGGAAGCGGACGCGTCGTGTCACGTGTGTGTGTGGGTCTCGTTGATTCCTGAACCTTATCTCCCGGGCACCGCCACCGGCTTCTCCCGCGCTACTTAACCCGCTGTCCTCGCCCTGGCCTGTGCTCTGCTCTGCCCCTCCGCCCACTGTCGGCGGAACAGCAGATATGTTAATTAGATCAACTTCATCAGTCAAGGAGTGTCCATTATTCGCGTGCTGCAAATATACACAATCCGCATCCATATCTCCGGGTCCAGCCTGAACACTCTGCGCGCACCAAGGCAGGAGCCTCGAAGCGAAGGCACACCAGACGCCGCGATATCGCCACGGCCATAGACACACACACAAGCGCCGCTATTGTCACCCAGACCCGCCCGCCTAGTAGCCCACTCACGCCTTGGTCTCGCTCCACGCCTTGAACGACCCATTCGTCTGCACGCGCGCGCGGTCGCCCGTCGACACCCACGGCTCCTCCGCGCGCGCCGCCTCCTCAGACCCGTCCGAGACCGCCAGCACGCGCCCCACGATCGGCCCGCGCACATGCAGCACGCCCTCGGGGTCCTCGCCGCGCTCGACCGCGTCGTCACGCACGCCGACAAGCTTCACCTCGACATTGACCGTCGGCGGGCCGACGTGCGCGATCTCGCGCTCCGACGCCGCCGCGAAGGTCTGCACGTCCTGCGGGTGCGACGCGAGCACCGGCGCCGCGACGAGCGGGTGCGCGTGCGCGAGCACGAGCGGCACCGAGAGCGCGATGCGCGCCGGCGTGAGCAGGCTCGCGGGCACCGGACCGCCGCTGATGACCGCGGCGCGCACGGATGGCGCGGCGTCGCCGAGGACGGCGCTGCGCGCCGCGTCGAACACGAGTCGGTCCCAGAGGCTCTCCTTGGTGCTGAATCCCTCGAGCAGCGCCGCGAGCTTGTGGCGCCACGCGATCGAGAACAGGAACGAGCTCTTCGCGGACGCGAGAATGGCGTTGGCGACGACGTCCAGGTGGTCGGGCTTTATAAAAAGAACCGTTGGGGAGGGAAGACCGAGTAGCTGTGTCGACTTGAGGTCGACAATCGGTGGCGATGGCCCGGCTGCGGAAATGGATTTAGAGCACAGCAGACAAGGAGCTCGGCGGAGCCTTACCAGTGTCGCCCCTGAAGAGCTTCGAGCTCTCTAGGGTGGCGAAGCTGGTCCCCTCATACAGTGCGGTGTACGCGATCGCGCGACCAAAGGCTGTGCTCAGTGAGTGCGCAGAAACGATAGTGTCCAGGGAAGTCAAGGGCGCCGATGCTGGCAGGAGGACGCGGATGGCTGTAACGCCGGCGGTGATGTTCTCGTGGGTAAGCTGCGTGCCCTGCAGCTGGCCGGCGGCGTCGCTGTAGAACGAGACGGTAAAGACGTCGCTGGGGTCTACACAACGATACTTCAGCTCGGTCGCATGCGCACACTGCGGACAAGGCTGACCCGGAGCCGGCGCGGTCACAGGGGCCGCAGCCGCGCCCTCCGCCTCGACGTCCGCCCAGCGGACGAGCTTGATGTGCCGCGACGCCTCCGCGAGCACCTTCTCGTTCGCCTCACCGACGACGACGACGACGTGGTGCGCGGCCTCCTTCGACTCGTAGATGAGCTCGAGCACGTGCGGTAGGAAGGCACCGTCTATGACGATCGCAGTCGGCGGGTGCAGGTCGAACACGGGCGAGAGCAACGCCGGCGACGTGAGCGTGAACGACGGGATCGAGTGCGCCGCGAGCGCCAGCTCCGTGATGAGGAACTCTGCCGAGTCGGACACCGTCAGTCAGCGCAGTCACATGCGCGCAGCCACGGAAGAAGCGCCCTCACCGATGCTGTCGTTCAGGAGCAGGAGCACGTTCGACTCGCGCGTGAGCCCCGCGCGGCTCAGGCCCGTGCCGAACGCAGCGACACGCGCGGCGAGCTGCGGGTTCGATATCTACGCACGCGAGGGGCAGGGCTCAGGGGCTGCGCGGAACGCACGCGGCGGACGCACGCACCTTGGTGGACCACAGCGAGCGCGGCGCGTCCGAGCCGGGCTTGATGAGGTCTAGGAGGGTCATCGCCTCACGGGACGGGCGGATGGTGAACTGTGCACGGGGGGCGAGGGGGCAGTGAGCGAGCACTCCGCGGGTGCGATGCCGTGGACACGCACCCTGCCCATCAGGCCGGTCGTGTAGTTGCGGTGGACGGCGCTCTCGCCGGGCATGCGGACGCGGGCGACGTCGCTCTGGCGGCCGAGCAGGATGGGGTGGATGAGCGACTGGGGCTTGTAGAGGTTGTAGAGGAGGAAAATGGAGGCGGTGATGAGCCCCAGGAGGATGGTGAGGTCGTCTGTGACGAGGTACTCTGATAGAGCCATGGTGGTGACAGGGAAAGGGAGGCTGGGTCAGACAGGCAGTACTTATATCTACAGAAGTAAGCAGAAGGTGGTTGAGGGTTGAGTGTGAACGTTGGTGGAAGGAAAGCGAAGAGCGTAGCGCCGTAGACGAGGCCGGAGACGCCCATGTGCTGGGCCGACTTGCCACCGACCGAGCGATCGAGTCCACGTCATCTCGAATTCACCTGCTCACTTTCACACCAGAGCGTGCGCGCGTTTCAATTGCGAGTGTCAATGATCCAATTATGCTCTAGTCACCCTTTCTTGTCCACTACTGCCCATCTACCAACTAATAGTAGCCCCCAGGAGGCTTCCCCGGCGCCTTCCACTCCGCCAGCCACTCCCCGATGTATTTCAGTCCCTGCTTCTGCACATTCAGCACCGTCGGGTCCACGTTGTTGGCCGTGATCAGATCCGAGCAGTGGAACGCATCGCTCGCAACAATCGGCTGCTGCGCTGTGCTATGCGCGCCCGAACCAGGAGCAGACAACGTCGCGTAGTTCCACGGGTCGCCTGCGCCGCAAAGAAATCAAAGCAGCTCATGCAAAGGAGAGTGAGAGAGACGCACGAGTGGCGGTCGCAACAAAGAGCCGGTTCGCCTTCAGGTGGAACCCCCCATATGCGATGTTCGGGGCAGCAACATTTGGCACCGGGGGCGACGAGAACTTGGAGGGGAACATCTGCTGGCATTGCCTCTGTGGTGCACAGTCAGTGCACGCTCTGAATGGTAACCAGGAAGTACAAACCTCGTCGTAGATAGGCTGAATGAGACGCGACACCAGCGTCTGGTGGCCGACCGGGGCAGACTCCTGCAGGAAGCCCATCGCGGTGCAGCTGAACACATCGTTAGCCACACTACCATGCGCAGCCTTCAGGCTGAGGCAAAAGCTTACACGATCCACATCCACGAGCGGTCGTCGTTGCCAAGGGATTCGTCAGTCCAGAACGACTGGCTCGTGTTATAGGTGCCCAGGCAATCACTGCGAACCCATCAGCACTTCCCCACAGCTTTTCGTTCGCGACAGGGACCTACGCAACGGTGTCGTTACCGCAAACTGCATCGAGTCATTAGTATACGATTAGCCCGAGCCCGACAGATGACCAGCTCACTATCGGGCAACGTCGCCTTGTTGTAGTTTGCCCACGCCGGCAAAGCGTGCGCAAGGCCAGACCCAGATGCCGGTGCAACTTTGCCATTGCTGTCCACCTCGAGCGCGTCGCAGAAGCTGTAGAAAAAATCGCCACCAGAAGTCGGGGACAGCACCTGCCAGTTATAAAGCGGGTCGCGCACTGCAGCGCGAAGGTGCCGTTCGCGTCAGCCCCGGTCTCTACAAGGTGAAGAGGACAAACGCACGCGCGCTAACGGCGTCGTCGTCGTGGGTGACGGTGCCCATGCCGAACTGCTCCTTGAGCTCCTGGAAGGCGGTAGCATTTCCGCTCGCGTGGACTGCGTCCCAGTGAGCAATCACAGCTGCGACGTCCTTGGTGCAGTTCTTGGGCATCGCCAGCCTCTCTGGCTCGAAGTATTGCCAGAAGTCGCTAGGGCAGACACAGGATTTTCAGCATCATTGCGAACATCATAAGCGATTTGCGCGACATACACGATGCTCTCAACGACGGCCGAGCTAGCATAGCCAGCCTGAAAGACGCCCGGTTTACTGACACACGCATCAGGGCGCATGGATTTGGTCAGCTCTGACAATGACCTACTTTTGGAGGGTGAATGCTGTCAGAGCGCCTGCAGCGCCGTGTCAGCAACTCCCCGGTTAAGTATGCACTCGCGCAGCAGCAAACCCACCCGAGTAACTCCCGCCGAGAAGCACCCACGGCGCATACGCGGGCGAGACCTTGTCGCCACCGGGGAACGGCAGCACGACGTTGTTAGCGAAGAACACGAGGTCCTCGATCGCCTGCTCGATCGTGTGGTACTTGAGGCTCTCGACGCTCAGGTTCCCGAATGGGGTCGACGTCCCGTAGTAGCGATGCTCGAGCACGATCGTTGCGCCCTTGTGCTGCTGCGCGATCTGGCCGTTGATCGTCTTGTTGGTGAGGTAGCCGGTGAATTCTGTGCAATTTCACCGGGGTCAGTTGGGCATCTCCAGGATGGGGTACAGCACCACGCACCCTCAGCATTGGTCTCTCCGGGCGTGTTAAAAATAATAGGGCCGCCTGTAGCCATGCACATCAGCAATGCCCGGGAGCATCCATTTGTGGAGACACACCAGTCTCATAGAACTCCCACGTCGTCCAGTAGCGCTGCTGGAATGTGCCGAGGTCCGGGTTATTGTGGTCGATGAGCTGGTTGAAGATGTACGTCGTGTTCAGCGGCGGGAGCATCTCATTCGTGGACGCGTGCCGGAACGACTGGCTCGCGATCGGCTCGGGCGCAGCGAGCGGCGGCGGGAGAGGCCGCGGCCGGATGTTGGCACGGCCGTTGATCAGGAGCGCGTGCGCGGCAAGCGGCGCGAGTGCGAGCAGCGGGACGAGGGGGAGCATGGTGGCTGGGGGGCGCCGCCTGCGCGAAGAGAGTGGGCAAACGGAACAGGTGCAGGGGCCTTATAATGGGATCGCTGGCAGCTATTGACTACGAGGCGACGCGCGGTTCCACAGGGTTCCACATGGCGGGGCCAGTCGGAGGGCGACAAGTCCGCCTCGATATGGGGCTAAGCTTCGGCCATCAACAGCCACAGGAGAGCACAGGCTACATCGGCCCACGTTGGCTTGCCGTCGCATCCCCGACGGCTGGTCCGTGGCACGCGATCCCGAGCCTGAAGCATATGCAAGTAGCCCAAAGCGTTCATCGGCGGAGGGCTCTGTGCCAGATACCGGATAGCGATTGCCCGCGATTGCCTAGACAGTAGGGAGCTACATTGCAGCATAGCTATCTAGTCATGGTAAACTGGCAGCCCTGGTGGAAAGCTCGCCACTGTAGCACAGTTGGTGATTGCCTTGGCGAAGAGGCGGGCTTCGGGGACTTGGTCAGAATCGGCGGTGGCGAGCCGAGTCGCAGTAAGTAGAGGTGGTCCTTTGCTAGCAGAGACGACATGGGGATCGCTTTGAGGCCCACATGGAAGTGACATGCACACAGCTGAGCCCTCGTCTCGGCCGACACTGCGTGCACAGCAGACTTATCCTGAAGGAAAAAGGCTTGAATAAGCGAGATATATGTTAAACTTGTTTTCGCTTTTTGTCGTCCGGAAAAGTGGTTATCAGAAACTTAATGACTCTCTAAGCACTCTTAAAGGGAAGAAAGTTTCCTAATAAAGTTAACCTTCTCTCACGACTTCCCCATGCAAACATAGTTGGCAATAAAGTCAAACAATCACCCATATTCTTCACGCTTTGACACCCAGAATGAGTGTTTTGTTTAGATTTCCGAGAAATGTCTTACCGGATGTTTATGGCTCAGGAATCTGGTAGAAAACTTTAACTTCAGGCACAGACTTTACCCCTTATCAAAAAGCGTGTAGAGAATGTTAACTTCACTAATCCTCGTTTTTCGAGATTAAATAATAACAAGTAAGTTAAACAAATATCCAGCTTTTCGAAGCCTTTTTCCGTGAGAATAAGTCTGCTATGCACGCAGTGCGAGAAGATAAGTGCATCACTCGATCCAATTGTTGCGACCCTGCGTCACGCTTCTCTCTCTCCCGGACCCCTTGCCCTTTACAGCCTCAACGTCACACGACCAGCTAACCCAGGCGAGCCCACCGACTCAAAAAATCACCACCTCCGTGTCTATGGCGCTGTCGGTTGACTTCCACACGCCATTCATCACGAGCGCATACTTTTCGTGAACAGGGTGCTAAGGCGGCGCAGTTCCTCGCGCGTTATCGAAGTCGCCCGCTGGCAAATGCTTACCGGGATCCCGATAGACAGGCTAACCTTTCAATTTGAAGCTCTTTCCGGCCTTGCTGCAGGCACCGACCGTGCACCTGGTTCTCGAAGCTCGCTTCCTCGGGCGGAATCACCCTGGCTTTTTCAGGAACGAGCTCAGATTTAAAAGCAGATAATCACTGTCCCCGTTCATTGATCCCCATCAACCAGATACCCCCGTAGGGAGTAGAAGCCATGGTGATTCCGCTCTGTGAAGGTCTGGGAACGAGACTAGGATACGACAGGATACGACGCGTTGAACGCTTCCTCGAATGTGCACTTAAGTACCTCTGATCGAGTTGGCGTTTTCCCAAGGCCTAACGGGGTTTCTTGGGTCTGTCTACTATAACGCATGCTTCAGTTGTGAGTCTCGGCGCCGCACTTCACGAACTACGCCTTTCACCTTTCTCGACATCCCAATCCTCGTCAATAATGCCCATATAAATCAAGTCCACCCACTCCCCCTGATCCCACATCGCCCGCCTAATCCTGCCCTCTTCAGTGAAGCCACTGCAAAAGCAATCAAAAAGTCAGTACGGACCGCACACCACCCCCTATGACGCCCACTCACATGCGCTTGTACAGATCGTACGCCCCGACATTGCTCCCGATCACAGTCAGCGACACCCGATGCAGCCCCAGCTCCTTCAGCCCGTACCCCACAAACCACCTCATAATCTCTCCTCCGAATCCCTTTCCCCTCCACTCCTCCGCCAACGCGACCCCCACATGTGCATCGCGATTGCGCGCGCTGGCCAGCCGCATGCTCGCGAACCCGAGCCACTGGCGCGTCGCGCGCTCCTCGACGACCGCAAAGAACGACCCGTCGCGCACGAGCCTCTCCGCGAGCTCGCGCGTGAACGTGGCGCTGCGCGGCGCCGGGTGCAGTTCCGGGAAGTTGTTGCGCTGCACCGCACCGTCGTTGAAGAGCACGAGGAGCAGCGGCTCATCGGCTGGCGTGTACGCGCGCATCAGCGTGCGCGGGGTCTGCCAGGGTGTCGGGTCGGGCGCGGTGGCAAGCGCGGGCGTGGCGTCTTGGTTCTTTGACGATTGCGCGGTAGACATGGCAGGTAGATGTATACGGTAACACAGAGAGATCTGAGCGCGTCGCTTTGCTACTGCTGCTGCTGCTGCTGCTGCCCCAACGACGACAGGGCACACTTTATACGACGCTCTGCGCTGCGTCTGAGGCTGCGCAGCGAAGTCATCTGAGTCATGCTTCGATTCGAGCTGACCCCACCCGCACTGGTAGCGTGTTGGGCTCTGCGAGACACAGCTGCGGATGCTGCGCTGTACCTAAGCAGTATAGGCGTGCCCACCCTTTCGCGTGCTTCAACCAATGGGAGGGTCCTCTCGTCTTTTGGCCGAGGTCAAATAGGACCCCCAGTATGGGGTTAGGGTTTCTCCAAAGGCAGGACCGGTGCCGCTGCTTCAAGCTTCGACTGGCGTCGAACGCGCACCTTTCACCGGCCTCACCCATGAACGTCTACGAGGTGCATATCTCAAACTTACGAGGTTCCTTCAAGCACCGGATCATATATCGAAAGTGAACTAGTACTTGTGCAGTCGTCGCCCGAGGCGCCGCCCACACATCCCGCTATCTGAGGTTCTACTTGGATCCATCTCTGTCTCTACTCGGGGTACAACCGTGCAGGCCATCCCAATATTGTCCTGAAGCAACCATCTCTCTTCCATCAACATGGCTGCAGAACCCGGCTCAGCAACCGCCACCAGCAGCCAGCTTCGCGACGTGATTAACCGCCTGCAATCCCCCATCCCCGACCTGCCCACACTACTCGCGCTCATCGCCGGCCCCCTCGACGCCCTCGGCCTCCTTCCGCCCCACTATCGCCAATACAACATTGCCCCCCTCCCGCCCTCGTCCCTCCACATCCCGCGGCACCTTCCCGCGCTGCAGCGTGCGCTGCTCGCGCACGTCGTGCCCGCCTGGGAGCCCGCGCTCGCGGAAGCCCAGCTCCTGCCGCTGCTCGAGCAGTGCTTCGTGCCCGACGCGTTCGCATACGCGACGCCCGCCGCAGGTGCCGTCGCGCTGCACGCGTACGGCGCGCTCCTCGCCCTTCCGCTCACGCCGTACACCGCGCACCTGCTCGCGCGCCTCGCCGCCGCGTACCCGCTCGACCGGCTGCACGCCGCGGCCTTCACGGGCGCGCGCACGTCACAGGCAGACGCGGCGTGGGAGGATGCGGTGCGCGTCGTGCTGGCGGTCCCGGCGAAGGCGGCGAACGCGCTCGCGGGGCGCGGGGAGGGCGCGCTGCCCGCTGCGCTTGAGCAGGGTGCGTTCTTCGCGGGCGTGAGCGTGCGATGCGAGGCACTGCTCTGGCGGCTTGCGCAGCAGCAGGCGAAAGGTGCGCGCTGTGTGTGGGGGCGTGCGGCGTACCGCTGACGGGGTCCAGAAAGCATGGCGTCGGTCACGTATCTGTTCACGAAGCTCGCGAACGTCGGGGCGTTCCCTGCGTCTGTGCCGACGGCGCCGTCGCAGCCGTCCTTCTTTGCCGCTGCGCTGCCTACTATCCGGGCGCGTCTGGCTCAGGGCGACAGCGCGGCGACGGTGTACTCTGCATTCTGGACGAGTCTGCTGGAGGCGTTGCCGTCGTCGTTCACGCTGCACGGCATCCTGGCGTCGCTGTTCGCGCACATCTCGGTGCCTGAGGCCGGGCTTGATACCTCTCCGGCTACGCGGGGACTGGTGAAGCGCGAGGCGGTTCTCCTCCAGGGAATCGTTGGCAGTGCGAAGGGAGACAGGAGAGATGTGCTCGATGGTGTGTTGGCCGTTGTACTAACGCGGGACTGGAGCGAAGGCCACGCAAGAGTCTTTACTTGCTGGGCCGCTGGTGCGAAGGCAGGCACTGTTGACGTCGACGGTGAGTGTGTCGGCAGCGTGGCTAGCAGCGCATTGTTGAGTTGTCCCCCGCTAGCGAGCTCTGCGTTCATCACTTCAATTTTGGATAGGTGGACATCTCCCGAGTATGTCAAGCACTCTTTACTAGGGCGGCATCACTGTAAGCGCTTCCGCCACTTCATTGCGCTTCCAACCTGAGTTCTGTAGACACGACGCTACTACTCCTCACGGCCATCTCGTACCTCCCCAAATCCTCCCCAACCCTGCGCGAACTGGCGTTCTCGGGCGAGTTCATCCAAGGCATCAGCACCTACATCGCGCATCTCGACCCTTCTGTGCGGCGCTGCGGCATGCTCGTGGCAGAGGAGGTCGCGCGTCGTACAGGCAAGGAGCTGGACTTCAAAGACTGGGAGGGCGACGACGGCGGGAAGCCGTGGGCCCGGACAGTGCGCAGGCTCCTCGTCGAAAAAGACGCCGACACCGAGATCCCGGAGGACGACGTGGAGCTCCCCATCGAGGACCTCATCAACGAGGACGCGCTGGAGCCGCCACCGGAGAGCCCAGAACCCGATGCAGCTGGGACCCCGGGTGGGTACGACTCGGACGACTCGCTGACGGGCTACGCGTCGGTGCACTCGTCGCGCTCGCCGAGCCCGACGCCCTCCGAGCTCGCCGAGATCGAGAAGGACCCGACGCTGCGCGTGGGGCGCACCAAGATCCCGCGCCCGGTGTACCTCGCGCAGCTCGGCGAGATGATCCGCAGCACGAGCGGGCTGAAGAGCGACCAGGAGAATCAGCAGGCAGATAGGATCGAGATCGCGCTGGATGTGGCCGAGGGGCTGATTCGCCGGAGACGGGGGTATGGCACAGAGCTCGGTAGGCTGTCTTTGAGTCAGGGTCCTTGATGTATTTCTCACCGCGACTTGCAGAGGAGAACGCGGTCAACCTCGTGTATGGTCTGGTCGGGCTGAACAACAACTTTGAGCTGGACGGTTTCGACGTCAAGCGACAAGCGGTACTGAATGCCCTCGTCGCGTGTTGCCCCTGGAAAGCGGCTCCGTGGGTCCTTCGACCAACTTTTCGAGCACCACTGATTACAATTGCAGCTCCATCATCGAGGAATTTTTCAAAAATCAATACTCGACCGACCAGCGATATGTGATGCTGAATGCGCTGGCCCTTGGTGCGCGCGAACTGGCCGGTCTCCCAATACCCGAAACGGCCGCAGTGCAGCCTCTCACCGGCGACCGTGTCTTATTCCCCAGTAAGCGCCTCCCCGGCGCGCAGCACCAACGCTATCTCCTGGCGTCGTCAACAAAACAGGTGCAGGGGATGCTGCAGGACATCGCCCGCCAGACGATCGAGAACACGCGCGAGGCCAACGCGGACCGCTCACCGGCCCTAGCGCGCGAGCGCCAGCTGCGCATCCGGCCGCCCGCCAAAGTGGCCGAAGTCACGCGGCCGAGCACCGCGCAGCTCCTCGAGCAGATCCGCCTCGCGCAGACGCAGTCCGCGCAGACGACGTTCACGGACGTCGCGGCCGAGCACTTCCTCTACCCGCTCATGCACCGCTTCTGGGCGTTCCTGCGCGACGAGCAGGCGCGCGAGACGCGCACCGCGCACCGCGCGCCAATGCACCGCTACCACGGCGCGGGCACGGGCCTGATCCTGAACGCGGTCGTGCTCGCGCACTTCCTCGCGACGCTCGGCGTGCTCGTGCACGCCGCGCGGAACGCACCCGCGTGGCGCGCGGCCGTCGCGCCTGACGCGCTCGAGCTCGCTGTGACGCTCGGGACGCGGCCCGTGTCGCGCGCGCCGGAGGAGGACGACGAGGCGGGCGCGGAGCCGGACAAGGAGGCGCGCGTGCTGGCGACGGCGCTCGAGCTCGCGCTCGTCGTGCTGGATGCGAGCGTCGAGCTCGACGGCGGGCGCGCGCTGTGCCTCGAGCACACGGCGCTGCTGCTCGCGGCGGGCGAGTGGGCGCAGGAACTGTTTGCGCGGTTGGAGCGGGGCGTGCTGGTCAAGGGTGGGGGCGGCGCGGGGGAGGTGCGGCTGCGGCGGGCGGCGGCGGGGGTGGTAATCAAGGTGGAAGAGGTGTCAGAGCGGTGGAGGCGGTCGATGGTTGATTTTGCGGCGTCGTGAATTAACAAGGTGTATCAAGTGTTGGACTGTAAGGAGGTCGTCGTCAAAGGGGAGAGCTTGATTGGCTCGGCAAGACCCGGGCTGGCCATCGCCAACGCCGCGCCGCGACTCGCCTCGGAACGACTCCGCCAACGTCGCCAGTCGGTCTCTACTTATCATGCTCGCCGCCGCCAGACTCGCCAGGCACCTCTCAGCAGCGCGCGCTGCAAGGCCAGCGCGTTTTATCTCGACGTCCCTGCCTCGGCGCTCGGATGCACTCTTTGTTGTGCGTTCTCCGCACCCCTCGCCGCGGCGCCGCTGCTGACTCTGCTGGCAACGTTGCAGCACAGGGACACCCCCTACAATAACCCTGGCGTACGCTCGTATACTACGTTTGCTGCCTTCGCCATCTCACCTGTTCTCCAAGATCGCTTTCGAGTTCTCAGCCGAGAACCTCAAGCGCGCGAATGAAATCATCTCTCACTACCCTCCCCAATACAAAAAGGCCGCCGTGATTCCCCTCCTCGACCTTGGCCAGCGGCAGAACAAAGGATGGACAAGCATCAGCGTCATGAACTACGTCGCGAAGCTGCTCGAGATGCCCCCCATGCGCGTGTACGAGGTCGCAACCTTCTACACCATGTTCAACCGGTGCGCCGCCTCCCTCTCCCCGTCGCCCGCACTCACGGCGCGTCCAGTGAGCCCATCGGCGAACACTTCGTGCAGGTGTGCACGACGACGCCGTGCATGCTCCGTGGCTCGACGGAGATCCTCGACACGGTGTGCGGCCACCTCGGCGGCATCACGCCCGGCCAGACGACCAAGGACGGCAAGTTCACCGTGATCGAGGTCGAGTGCCAGGGCGCGTGCAGCAACGCGCCCATGATGGTCGTCGGTGACGACTTTTACGTGCGTTCTGCGCAACGGGCTCCTGTGTGTATGACGGCGTCGCTCACGCTGCGCGCAGGAGGACCTCACGTCCGAGACGACCAAGGCGATCCTCGACGCTTTCGCGAAGGGCACCAAGCCAAAACCCGGCCCCCAGTCCGGACGACACACTTCCGAGAACTCCGCGGGGCTCACCGCGCTCACGGGGAAGGTACGTGGCTACTGGCCCGCCGGCCCCCCGCTCGTCGCCGCTGACGCCCCGCTTTACAGCCCTCTGGTCCTGGGGAGCATTGCCAGCCCGAGTTCCAGTGATGTACTCTAGACTAGAATGAGCGATCATTGGCTATGCGATGTCGTCCGTGCTGAATTCAATATTCTTATAACCAACCGGTCTGCAGCGATGGCGTCCCCAGCCGTGGTGTACGTACGAGAAGAAAGCGGAGGCGGAGCCGTGCAGGCGCGCATACATGACTCCTGCGCTGCGCTGACGTCGTTGCATCTGTCCATCCTCTCGCACGCACAACCATGTCCTCCCCCGACCTCTCGCAGTTCAAAACCCTCATCTTCGACGTCTACGGCACCCTCGTCGTGCGTCCCGCTCGTACCACAGCGAGCCAAATCTCACCCTCAGCACTGACCACCCACCGCACAGGACTGGGAAACCGGCATCTACGACGCCCTCGCGCCGCTCCTCGCCGCATCCGACCAGCCCTGGTCCAAGCTCGACGCGCTCACCGCGTTCGGCGCCGTCGAGTCCGACCTGCAAACGACGCACCCGACGACGCGCTACTCGGACATCCTCGCACAGGTGCACGACGAGCTTGCACGGCGCCTGCGCGGCGCGCCCGCCGCGCCCGCCCCAAGCGGACCGACTGCCGCGCCCGTCGTCAGCTCGAGCGCCGACCCCGCGCCCGCGTCCGTCTCGGCCGTCGGCACGTCCGCGTCCGCGCCGGCGCCGGCACCGCAGCAGTCGCCCGCGGGCGCCGCGTTCGCCGCGTCGCTCGCGCGCTGGCCTGTCTTCCCGGACACCGTCGCGGGCCTCGCGAAGCTCGCGTCGCTCGGGCTGCGCCTCGCGCCGCTCTCGAACGTCGACCGCGCCGCGTTCGCGCATACGCGCGCCGCGCTCGAGCGCGGCTTTGTGTTCGACGCGGTGTACACCGCGGAGGAGATCGGGTCTTACAAGTGCGTGCTCCCGCCCTGTGTGCGGGGGCGTGATATACTGACGGGGACAGGCCGGACCCGCGCAACTTCGAGTACGCGATCGCGCAGCTGCGCGCGGCGGACCCGGCACTCCAGCCCGCGCAGATTCTCGTTGTCGCGCAGTCGCTCCCGCACGACCACGTCCCCGCGCGCGCGCTCGGACTCGCGTCCGTGTGGATCGACCGCCCCGGCGCGCTGACGTGTCTCGACGGCGACGGCGTGCCCGTCGAGCGCGCGGCGAAGGAGGTGTTCGCGACGTGGCGGTTCCGCAGCCTCGGCGAGTTCGCGGACGCGATGGAGGAGGCGAAGGCAAAGGTAAAGGCGTCATGAGTGTTGATTTGTATGCGCAACGTGGTGTGCGTAGGGGAGGATGCTATGTAGTATGTAGATGTAGATTGCATACACGGTATCATCAACATTGCGAAGTTTCGTAGAAGAGTCATTTCTGGGTTTAGTCGTCACCCTCGCCGTCGTCCCAACCATAGCCGCCTGTACCACCCTCAGGGAGCTTGTCGATAATGTACCTGCTGATCGTTAGACCAAAAGCGAGTCGGGGCGGCAGGGAGACTCACTGGATCTCTTCCTTGAGGTCCGAGCAGTAACGGTCTGCGCAGAACTGTCAGGAGGGGACCACACCCAATGAACGTGTAGAACATACCCAGCGGAAGGTCAGACTCGTCGAGGCCTGGAAAGTGCACGATTTAGAGGAGTCCCTGGGGAGGAGATCCACACATACCGAAAGGCATCTCAATTTCCTCGGCAATCCCTTCGATACCCATGAATGTGAAAGAAACTACAGTGACGACGGGTATGGTCGCCCAGCCGAGCTCCTTCACAAGGGTGAAAGGCAGGGCGAAAAGGTATAACGTTACGCATTGTTTGAGATGTATTCCATCTATGGGTCAGGATGTCAAGTCACTGGTGAGCGCAGCAAGAGGACGCGTCGACGCACAAGACTTGGGGATCGGTGTGTTTGCGATACGCTCAACATTCGTCAATTGATCGACCAGGCTAGAAACCGTTGTATTCAGAGCGTTCGCACCTATCACGAACGGGGATCATCGTCAATTCACATGCGGAAGGCTCGGGATTTGCGCACCTGCAGGCCCGACAGTCTCCAGTAACCCATCCCGCCTGAAACCGAACAACATCCTCGTGAGCTCGTGTGCGATGCTGCACAGCAGAATCATCAGCAAAACGCCGCCCGAGCAACTCCGAGCCAAGTCCTTACACCAGGGGCAGCGGAATGGATGCCTCTGTATACGGATTGAAGTCGACCGCGGTGTGCGCCCCGCCGAGGAGCGGGCTCTTCGCCGTCTGGATCTTATCGTTGCTCCGCTTGACCCGCACGCGCTTCGTCGCCGAGCGAACAGGCGATGCCCCCTCGCCGGCGAGGCCCTTCACCGGGCTTGCCGAGCGCGAGTTGCTCGTGCTCGAGCCGGCGTCTGACACGGCGAGGTACGACGGCGCGATCGAGCTGCGGCGCGACGAGCGGCGCGAGTGCGCGCGTGTGAACGACGCGGGCAGCACACCCTCGTAGTCGTCCCAGTCGAGCCCGTCCTGCTCGCGCAAGTAGTGCTTGACCGCGAACACGAACGCGAGCGTGAGCTTCATCGCGTCGACCTTGCGCCGGCGCAGCTGCAGCGGCGTGACGTCCGTCGAGGGTGTCTTGCCGTTCGTGTCGTCCGTCGGGGGGAGCGCGACCTGGATCCAGATCAGCCGCGCAAAGTTGCGGACCTATATATGGCAGTAATAAGTACAGGCACGGGCAAAGGCCCGACGGCGATTGGTGCCTATAGGCGCACAGGGAAGTGGGAAGGCTCACCTGGGACGTGATCGTTCCGAACGCTTTCCGACCCTCATAATAACGGTCGTACGAAGTTCTTCGGGCGCCATCCATGTCAAACGCTATTTGCCTTTAGAAGCAGCACGTACCCGTTTCTGGATACCGACGCTGTTTAAGTCCCGGAATGAATCGTGCGTGTGGCAGGCGCGACGCACCTGAAGACCAAAATGAGGCCGACCTAGCGCCACCACGCGTCGTGCCGCCCGTCGTCAGGCGCGTGCGCATAAGGAAGGCGGTTGCACTTACGACTACGGCGAGCAGCGGGGTGACCGAGTTCGTGAGCGTCACAGGCTTTCCTCGGTGGTGGGCGTAGACGACCAGGGCGGAGAAGATAGTGACGGTGAGTACGGGACCGATGATGCGACCGACGATCTTTCGAGACTGGTGAGCTGCAGTTCAGTGGATGCTGGTGGGGACAACCGTACGCTATTTTTTAGGCGAAGCACGTCGGGAAGCCAGGAGTACTGGGAGCACAGTGGTTTGAATGTGTGGCATGCCGGGTAGCTTCAAATAACCCCCACCTTCCGCAGGTGCTTCCTACTGATCAGCTTGCGGCGCTGAGGTTCAACAATCCAGCGTTAGTGTCAAGCCCCCAGAATACAGCTGGAATGACTGTCATACCGTTAGGACGGAGCCAGGTGTGGTCATGATGAACGATATTTTCGGGCTAGTGGAAGTTGATGCACAAGTCGGACACGCGCGAGATAAAGGACAGATGGGCGAACTGATGCCGTCTGCGAGTGGGCGTGATGCCGTTTGACTGTGGCAGCGGCCGCCGGACAGCCTGGGCGCGGCCACTCCATGTGGCTTCTGGCGACCGCCGCAACTTGAACAGGCTCCTCTCCACCGGTCCCGTGCACTCTAGTTACGCAAGGCCGACACTCCTTCAGACAACAATGACGTCGCAAGCGACGCTGTATCATTACTGGACACACACAGGGGCTACAAACCGAGATCAATAGTTACAATATGTACGCTACACACAAGGCACGGGATGCAGGAACGGGGTTGCGATGCGAGCCACGCGGGCCCTCTGATACGAAGGATACAGTTCACAGTCCGACAGTTCTGGGAGAATACAAATAACGGTAATTGCAGGGGGTATCGCATTTTTGCAAGGGTATTAATGGGCAAGAGCACCGTCATGGAGGGACGCCATCGCCAGATCAGACAGAGAGTTTTGCGCGTCCAGGGAGCCATCACTAGCAGAGCATTGAGCACCAGAGACAAAGTAGGGTCTGATCACAGCTGGAGAAGCCAGTTCCATGCCGCCGAGTGCGTTCGCAATACTTCCATCGTCGGATGCGCGCGAGTACGACAGAGGAGACGTCCGCACAGTATACGTCGAGCCAAGGAACCGCGAGTCCTGAGGGTAAGAGAGCCGACGAGGGAGCTGAGGGCCCATGTGGGTTGCATTCTGCATGTGAGCCGAAGTGTAAGTGCCTTCCGATCCAAAGGAAAATTGTTGCTGAGAGACACCATCCACACCAGTTGCAAAAGACGTGACTGGTGACGAGGGATAAGAGTAATTCTGGGCTCGAGACGTGTGGAAGAGGTTCGTTTTGTTGGTGTCACACTCCGCAGAGAACAGAGCAGAAGAGTTCGGTTGCGGAAGATACGAGCTCAAAGCAGTGTTGGTGGCCAACCGAAGGGCGCTGTCTTTCTCTACACGATTCGAGTAGTAAACAGCTCGTTTGTCATACCGCGGGGCTTGAGGCGGAAGGTCCGGCGTATGGATGATCTGATCAACAGGGGTGATAGGATCGGCAGACTGGCCCTGGCAGGTGAGGTAAGGAAACTGATACCCTACGAAGGGTTGCTGTTCTGCCTCTGAAGATGCACTTGGGGCAGTGTAGTCGTACCCAGAGCCCGAGAACGAGAAGGATGGAACAGGGGGGAGGTCGAGCTGATAATGTAAAGTAGGGATGTTGGATGACGCTCGCCGCCGGGACAGAGAGGCAGAGGCCCGATTAGGAAGCCGAAGCTCTGGGACAGGCCAAACATTTTCTTGATCGCTGCGAGAAACCGGAACTGGAACTGGAGCATGTATCTCAGGACCAGCAAGAGCATTGACAGGCGGTTGACCGAGTTCGACTGAGTCGAGTAGAGCGGGAGTGAGCCGACTCGAGTCAATCGACGAACTTGAGGAGGCGCCAGAGTAGAAGGGATCCCCGAACAGGTTGGCAGACGGGCTCGAACAAACACTGGACTCGACAGATCCTGGGCCTAGGACCAGCGGTGAATAATCTTTCGTATAGAGAGAAATTTCATGCACAAACCTAGAAGAGGCGGTGTCGCAGCGTCGATTGACATTGGTAGACTCGCGAAGTTGCTGTGGTCGGCGAGGGTCAGCATCATTTCCGTAGCAGTGAACGTGTGCATGCCCGGGAGAACGCGCAGTACTCCTGTCACTGACGAGCGATTCTGTAATCAGGTTGGGTACCACTCCAAATCGTCGGACTTACTCTCGGGATCATCTTGATGTGTGCGTCTCAACCGCTGTATGCGGCTAGATATCTGTTTCCGTGTGCGATTCTTGCCTGTCTTTTGCTTGAGGTACTGCTGGATGAGTTGGCAACGACCGAGACTGGTATGGCTCTCGCCGCCTTCATGCGTGGGCCGTATGCGCTGCCTACCCATCGGCGGGTATATATTGAGTGCTGCGGGAATATCATAAAGTTGGCAACTTCTCAACTTGACCGCCAAAGCAACGCACCCTCGAGGAGAGCGGCGTGCAACTCATCGTCCCATATGGCTTCGTTTCCGCCTGGAATGAAACGAACGGAACGATTACCCTTGCTTTTTCCTCTGGGTTTGAGAGGTGTCGCCATAGAAAAAGAGTGTGACATGGATGGATAATATCTAGCTTTTGGGTGCCTCTGAGTTTAAGGCTCGAGAGGCTGGCGGGAAGCAGCGTCGGTGGTGGTTTGAGAGCGAGTGGTGAGAAAACCCAGGTGGGATGATGATGTCTGCCTGGCAATGACCGAGACTTTCACACACAGCTCCAAGCTCAAGCTATTGCGCTATCCCTACGTCTTATACAATTCCGCGATTTTCCATCGAGCTCAGCGCATAATGCGCGGTCTACCGTCTACATGTTTGCGCAAGAGATGAAGTATAGCAACTACCCAACTTACGGTCAGAAATTCATATTCGAGGCAAAAGTAGCCATTCATCGACAACGCATTCAGAATGCACCAACAATTAGGTCGTGGGACGATGACAGAGTATACACAATAACCGACGCATACCTGCGCTACATGATGTAAACTGCGACGTAGCACATGTACGGGCGGTGCCAGCATACAGGGATGGATGGCTCTCAAGAGCCTGTTTACTCCGCTATCGTCCTGAACTTCTCGACAATCTCGTTGTGAAGTGCGTCGAGCTTCGACTTGACTGAGTCCTTCCCTTGCGAGGGCGACTGACAGAACTGTGAGACACGGAGAATCCGAGATCATGTACCCGTGCGTACCTCGAACTTCATCTGGGAAAGCTTGAACATGATGTCGCCTGCCGAGTCCTTGATCTTCGCGAACGTGACGCCGCTCGACTGCACCGCCTTGACCGCCAAGTCGTGGAAGTCGACAAAGTTGCGCAGCATCGAGCTCGTCTTGTAGAATGGGCAGTACCGGTCGTACTCGCTCATGCCGTTCTGCTGCAGGTAGTCATCCTTGAGCATGCGCGCAACCTCGAGCGTGATCTTGTCATTCTCGCCGAGCGCGCTCTTGCCGACGAGCTGCACGATCTCGGCGAGGTCCTCCTCCTTCTGCAGAATCTCCTTGGTGCGCGTGCGCAGCTCAACGAAGCCCGGCTCCGTCGTGTCGTAGTACGGTTCGAGCACCTTGGTGTACTTCGAGTATGACAGACTCCAATTGACGGAGGGGAAGTGCTTGCGCTGCGCGAGTTTCTTGTCGAGACCCCAGAAGACTTGCACAATACCAAGAGTGGCAGAAGTGACAGGATCCGAGAAATCACCGCCGGGTGGTGATACACTGAACAAGCTCTATCAGCAATGGTCACCAAAGTTACTATCGCGGCACGTACGCTCCAACAATGGAGACAGTTCCTTGGCGAACGGGGTTGCCGAGGGCCGTGACCTTGCCAGCACGCTCGTAGAAGCTAGCAAGCTTGGTACCGAGATATGCGGGGTAGCCAGAGTCCGCAGGCATCTCTGCCAACCGACCGGAGATCTCACGAAGAGCTTCAGCCCAGCGAGAGGTCGAGTCGGCCATCATAGAGACGTTGCTGCCCTGGTCACGGAAGTACTCTGCGAGTGTGATGCCAGTGTAGATCGAGGCTTCACGAGCAGCGACAGGCATGTTCGACGTGTTGGCGACCAGCGTTGTGCGCTTCATGATGGGCTCTTGCCGGTCTCCAACGTCCATCGAGAGCTCGGGGAACTGGCAGCATGATAGGTGGACGGGTCAAGGAGGAGACAAGGAAAGCGTACCTCCATCAAAACCTCAGCCATCTCGTTGCCGCGCTCTCCGCAACCAACGTAGATGATGATGTCGCTGTTCGAGTACTTCGATAGCGCCTGGGAGATGACAGTCTTTCCGCAACCGAAAGCACCGGGAATGGCTGTCGTCCCGCCCTGAACGCAAGGGAACAAAGCATCAAGAATGCGTTGGCCAGTAATGAGGGGAAAATCTGCTGTATGCTTCTCTGCCACTGGACGGGGCGCACGGACAGGCCATAGTTGCATGAGGGTGTGCTTCGTCGTCTTGCCCTCAAACTCTGTCTCGAGAACAACGTCCTGGCGCACTTCTGTTCAGCAAGCCGGCGATGCGTGGGTAAAGAGCTTCGTACATCGACCGCATAGCTACCCTTCTCGGCTATATGCGTGATAGTGCCCATGGCTCTGGGGTTCAGCATGACCTTGTGTGCATCGACAAGCGAATTCTCGTAGACTCGGCCGAAGATATCGCCTCCGGAAACGTGGCCCCCGAGCTAGAGCGAACCCTTCAGCTCGAAACCGAGTGACACAAACGGGTGCAGATATAGTACCTTGACATCGGTTGGTGTGAAGTCCCATTTGATATTCCTGTCTAACGCTTCTGTGTTGATTCCTCGGGGGATGTAGATGGACTTTGAGAGTTCTTGGATGGACTGAAAATTCGTTTAATCGGTTTCATCCTCAGGTAGCAAAGTGCGAGCCGTACGCGCAGTGGTCGTTGGATACCATCGACGATGTTTCCCATCAAGCCTGAGAGTCTTTTAGCGTGGATGCGGAGGATGGAATCGACAGTCATACCGGGGCCAAGCTCCACGCTCAATGGCTTGCCTGTCCGCAGCACAGGGTCTCCGACCGTGACACCAGATGTCTCCTCGTACACTTGGATCGTCGCCTTATCCGCATCGATACGAATTACCTCTGGAGTGCGTTAAAATCATGGGCAGACGCACAGCGGAACATCTTATCTACATACCTCCGACAAGCTCATCATGTCCAACGCGCACAAGTTCGTACATAGCACAACCGGTCATGTTTTCTGCGACAACGACAGGGCCAGAGACGCCAAAGACCTGGCCAAATCTGGATTCGCGGTCTTCATCCGCGATCTTTGGGAGATTTTTCTTCGCGTTGGGGAGGGCGCCGGCCATGGCTGCAAGTTAATAGGTGCAGAGACACCTGCCGCCTTCAGAGACCAGACCGGATCTGGCGCGTCACGTGGTTAACTCGAGGTGACGCGTCCCCCGCGACAAGTCTGAACACAACGCTACTCTTGAACTCCATCCACCATGCCTCCGAAAGCGTGAGTTTGATCAGTGTACAGCGATCACAGACTAATGTGTGTTCCCACAGTGACTGGGAGAAATGTATGCGCACATAAGCAAACTGCCTGGAACTTCCTAACCGCATCCGTAGACACGAAGAAGGCCGACGAGAAGGAGGAGAAAATCGTCCGTGCGTCATATCACTCTTGTACAGTGTATCTCAAAGCTGACGGCCGTACAGCTCTCGATGAGAGCGACATTCAGATTCTCAAGACTTATGTACGTCGGCAGCCGCCAGGCGCGTGCCTCTGCAGCTGACCGATTCGCAGGGCCAAGGTCCCTACGCTACTCAATTGAAGAAGACGGAGACAGACATCAAGGAAGTGCAAAGGAGAATCAATGAGAAGCTTGGTGCGTATCGTCTGCACCAGGTCCCGGCGCGTGCTCATCCTTTGCAGGCATCAAGGAGTCGGACACCGGTTTGGCTTCACCCAACTTGTGGGATCTCCCCGCAGATCGGCAACGTATGAATGAGGAACACCCACTCCAAGTCGCACGGTGTACAAAGATCATCAAGGTCGACGACACGGCCGCAGAAGCCGCCCGCGCCGTGAACCCCATGGGCGCCCTACAAGGCCAGAAGGGTGCCGACGAGCAAGACAAGTACCTGATCAACATCAAGCAGATTGCGAAGTTTGTCGTATCTCTCGGGGAACGTGTCGCGCCGACAGATATCGAGGAGGGCATGCGTGTGGGGTGAGCAACTTGTTTCTCCGGGCAGATCCCCCTTATTGACTGCCGTGTCTACAGTGTCGACCGCAACAAATACCAGATTCAAATTCCACTTCCTCCAAAGATTGACGCATCAGTGACGATGATGCAGGTTGAAGAGAAGCCTGACGTGACGTACTCGGATGTTGGTGGGTGCAAAGAGCAGATTGAGAAGTTGCGCGAAGTTGTCGAGTTGCCACTGCTTTCGGTATTGTCCACTTCCTGTTATCTGGGCGTGTCCACTGACAACTTTCCAGCCCGAGCGGTTTGTCAGCCTCGGTATTGACCCACCAAAGGGTGTTCTTATGTTTGGACCTCCCGGAACCGGGAAGACCCTCTGCGCGCGTGCGGTAGCGAACCGCACCGACGCGACCTTCATTCGTGTCATCGGTTCCGAGCTCGTTCAGAAGTATGTCGGTGAGGGCGCGCGTATGATTCGCGAGTTGTTCGAGATGGCGCGGAGCAAGAAGGCCTGCATCATCTTCTTCGATGAGGTGGACGCTATCGGCGGTGCTCGTTTTGATGATGGGGCGGGAGGTGACAATGAGGTGCAGCGGACGATGTTGGAGCTGATCAACCAGCTGGATGGTTTCGACCCACGAGGGAACATCAAGGTATTGATGGCCACCAACAGGTGAGTGATATTCGCATTGTCGTTTCTTGTTGCTGACTGCCACAGACCTGATACCCTCGACCCCGCTTTACTTCGTCCTGGTCGTCTGGATCGGCGGATAGAGTTTTCACTGCCAGACAATGAAGGGCGAGCGCACATTCTCCGCATTCATGCTCGGAGCATGAGCGTAGAGAGAGATATCCGTTTCGATCTTATTGCGCGCCTCTGCCCAAATACAACCGGAGCTGAGTTGCGGTCAGTGGCAACTGAGGTGCGTCGCGGTGTCCACGAGTCGAGGCTAGTGGCTGAATGTGTCACATGCAGGCTGGGATGTTCGCTATTCGGGCAAGACGCAAGGTTGCCACGGAACGTGACTTCCTTGACGCTGTTGAGAAGGTCGTCAGACAAGGCACGAAGTTCTCCAGCACGTAAGTGGCCTGTGCCTTGGAAGAAGGACAACTGCTAACGTTAGTTGCTACAGACCGCTCTACCAAGTGTATAATTAGATCGTTGTCTTTATTACTGTTTCTCTAATATATTGGGTCACATACGCATACGTTCCTGAAGGGCCCCATAAATGACGCCCATGCTCTAGGTCACGAGTAGTGTGCAATGTAGTAATCCTATGCAGGCTCCGACCGAGGGTTTTGCACAGGTTCCGTCCGAGCAATGAATTTACCGAGACACAAACACTCGCACAGAGTTCGCTTTAACCCCAATGTCATAGTATCTCCCACACTGCTACTACATCCTTCGCCATGCTCGCCTCTCGGAACCACGCTCTTTATGCATCGCACAGAGCGCTCCAGACCCCTGCATCGTGCTTCACGGGCCGCCGACACTCCTCACATTACCGTCGTACCCCGGAACCAGCACCACCTGAGGTCGCTCACCTCTTGGCGACATACGCGCAACACACGCCCCAGCCCCTTACGCTTGGATCTCTCCTATCCACTGGCCGCCCTCTCACGGCCGAGTCCGTGTTGACCTCTGTACTATACGCCCAGGCTGAAATCCCGCGGCGACTGGCGACTCGAATACGCTCTCTTGAGGGCCTTCCCTTTATCGTTGGCACGAACCCGTACATATCACGCATTCTCGACGGTTTCAGGAAGAGCTTTTTGTGGAGTGCGACATACCCTCGGGTGAGGAACCTGGAGGAGAATGCCGAGTTCGCCGCACAACTCGAGACGCTGGTGCGGGACCATGCGAATGATATCCCCACAGTCGCGAAGGGGTGCGTGCATCTCCCTCTAAGCGAGGGATCAGACTGACGCGGATGGGATTCCAAGGTTTCAGGAATCACAAAAGTACATGTCCTCAGAGCAGATCAGCAACTTTCTCGACGCTGCCATTCGTAATCGCATTGCGGTACGGCTCATCGCCGAGCAGCACATAGTGTTGTCCCGTGCAATTCAGAATCCGGAACATGCGCACTCGAACGTGGGCGTGGTGAATGCTGCACTGTCGCCTGTGGAGATGATCCGCATGTGCAGCTCCTTTGTGACAGAGCTGTGCGAGGCAACTCTCGGCACCGCACCCCCTGTTGTCATCGACGGCGCGACCGACGCAACCTTTGCGTGCGTGCACAGCCCCTACCTACGGGTCATCATTATCCAACTGACGGAAAAACCACCCCGGACAGTTATGTCCCCGTGCATATGGAGTACATCCTCACGGAGATCCTGAAGAACTCATTCCGCGCGACCGTCGAGCACCACCAGAAGCAGCACGGCTCCTTTGCGGCGCGCCCGCTGCCGCCGGTGCTCATCACTATCGCGCCACCGCCACGCCTGCCAGGCATTCCTGCCCGCGCCACGCTCTCCCTACGCATCCGCGACCAGGGCGGCGGCGTCTCCTCCGCGAACATGGCGCGTATCTTCTCATACGCGTTCACCACCGCCGGGCGGCGCGCAAGCGAGCACGGCCACACGATCGACGAGGAAGATGGCGGGCCATACGCGGCGCAGCACGTTGGCGGTGGTGCAGCCATCGGGGCCGACTCAGGCGCTGGCGGCGCGGGCTTGTTCGGCGAGATGACCGGCAAGGGCGTAGAGACAGGCTTGGGCACCATCGCTGGGCTCGGCTTCGGGTTGCCCATGAGCCGCCTGTATGCGCGGTGAGTCCCATGACCCTCAATCAATTCACGCGTGGTTGCTCAATTGCACTTAGGTACTTTGGGGGCTCGCTTGACCTTTTCTCGCTGGATGGGTGGGGTGCGTATATTCCTCTGTGGTGCTACGATCAGCTGAGTGACTGTTTCTCAGGGAGCGATGTACTTCTGAAGCTCAGATGTTTGGACGACGCGGATGACGTTGTAATTTAATACTGACTATTGTATATCGGATTTCTTGTTCAGGTCAATGTACACACCTCCTTTCTACCATGGTACTTTGATGAAGTCTACGGCAATTTTCGACCACGGTTAAAATGTTCGTACACATCGCAAACTCGACAAAACTATTTCCTCCCTGTTAACGCTGCGTCTCGCATACGACGATGGACACAAACATAGACTGGCATTACAAAGTACGTATACGAGGCCGGAATCTAACGAGGACAAACCTCGAATGGATGCAAAAAATTGAACCGAGCCGACAGAAGGCTCCCAAGACTTGAGATGCCTGCTGGAACCCTCGTCATCCAAGGCTGTCTAATGGGCGCAAGACCCAGCGCGGACTGCGACAGGCTGCACCGCGCTGCGAGCCTGCCTCATGCTCCGCCTCGGCCAGATAGCGTGGCGACTCCGTTCGCTTCGGAGGCCAAGATGCGCGCTGCGCTTCGAGGGCGGTGCGGCAAGGCCGACGTCGCTGCACCTCGCGGTTGCCCCGCCGGGCGGACCGAGCACGCACTGCGGCGAGGCAGGAGGCGTGCGTCTTTTAAGGGATGTTCAGTGCGGGGCGCTGAGACTTGGCTGGCTGCGCGGGTCCACCAGCCGCGGGGGACCGGGTTAGCGCGGTGCTCCGACGCCCAGACCCCTCCCAATGCTCAGACCAGAGGCGCTGAGACTTGGCTGGTGACGCACTCGGACGCCACCAGCCGCGGGAGGGAAATAGGAGAACACAACAACAGGGCACCGCCCGGCTGCGAAGCAGGAGGAGCCCACACCGACAGCGGCCATCCGTGGCTAAGCAACCACAGCCGCGCAGTGACTCCCGCATCACAATGCGGGTGGTGACCCCGCGTGCATGAGCCCTAGTGGCCTCCCGAGGCCTGGCCGCCTGCCTGGCAGGAGGAGCACACCACCGCCGCGGCCAGCAAACTAGCATAGTGACTAGGGCCGCGGGGCAGCTCCCGTCGCAGGGGCGGTCTGCCTGTAGGGGGGCCTGTGCGCAAGGTGTGAGCACGAGGGACGAGGAGACGGTGGCGGACCTTGAGGGAAAGGTTGAAGGGGATGTAATAACCAGGTGTGTTGCTGCGCTCATTTATACTGCTTCGGAGAGGAGCGGATATGGAGGGCGGCTATCCATGCATGGTCACTGCCGCCTGGTCCCGCTGCTGAGTCCGAGTATGATGTGGCTCCATCTTGTGGCCTAGGCTCTAGGGGCTCGGACTCAAACTCGGGGGCCGAGGTGCGACGGTGACTCGGACACGTCGAACCCCTATGGACGAATGGCGCGCTCCAGATGTATCACACCAAGGCGCCCCGACCTGCTCAGTGACGCTGCCAATGGTATACTGCGAGCAAGGCTACACCGCAGCAGTGGGTCTATAGGAGACTACGACGGCTAAGCCCTACCCTTGCTGGTGATTAGGGCCCTGCCAGCGACTCCTCGGATGAGGGAGGTTGCACGGCAACCGTAATTCCAGCTGAAGGAATCAGCTTACTATGTCCTCCCACAGCGGCCACTGCCTCCGCAGTCTTGTGGGCCTCCTTCACCCGTTGGACGCACTCGATACACTGGCATCGTCTCAAAGATCGGCGGTTAACATCAATTCCTGAAACGTTATCTCGAGCGGGCGCATATAATACTGTGTTACGTCGGTCTCGTACCAAAATCCGCATGTATCTCGCGCCAGTGCCACCAGCCCTCCGCGAATATGAAGAATGCCTTCATGCCGTACAGTTCAATAGAGATGCGTAGTTGCATTGAGCCGTATCCTCCGCCAGTGTTGTTCGGTGGCGCAACGAGATGGGCGACGCCATATGTGAACTCGGGGACTGGGGCCCCCGTAGCGGCCCAGCGCAAAGCACACCACACGGCGTATCCCAGTGCTAATGATGTGTGTATTGTATTGCATGTTCGTGAAACGGATTGTACGACCGCGTGCAAGGTGCCCAGAAAAGGAAACAACAGCGAACAGGAGGCGGAGCAACGGGTAAAATACAGCGGGCCACGGGTATTAATAAAGTGAAAGGCCAGCCTGACGTTTTGCGAGAACGGACAACTATCTACCGTGCGATGGCAAGGTCATGGTGCGAGATACTATATAGGTGAACTGTAGGTGAACGTCGAGTTCACTTGGAGGCGGTCGTCTATAACGGAGCGGTCAGTATAGACTCGGAGGCACCGAACACGTCAGCGTACGGCAAATCCGTTGATGGTTCTGCTGGAATGATACGAGGAAGATAGAGCTTGCGATTGTGATGAGCGGTATGAGCGCGCGGATCCGATGGAGTGCATGGAAGTGGATACGCTGCTAGGTGTGGATGGCTGAGCGTTGGTGGTTCGTGCAATGCGGGCGGTGAGGGGGGTCGGGGCGCTGATCTGGGTCTTCTTGGGCGTTTCCGTCGTCTTGGACGACCGGCTGGCTAAGCTCGTCGCCGTAGACAAGAGCGCCTTGGCGGCTGTGGACGAAGGCGTTGAGCCCTTGGAACGTTTTCCAGCCGTGATGAAGGGGTGCCGCATCGCGTTTTGAGGCTTGATGCGGCGCTCGGGGTCCCACATGAGACATTTGGCGACGAAGTCGATAAATAGATCATCGTCGCAGCGGAGAACCTGAGCAAGGGTCTTAGTGCCTGGCCGCCTCCGCCGCCCCTTCGAATTGACCACGGGTCGGGGGGCACCGGTGGAGTCTAGTAAAAGATTAGCCGCGGAGAAGAGGAAGTGAGACACATGCATACCGAAGAAGAGTCGCTTGCGTGAGCTCCGGTTGACAAAGTCCTTGTCCGGAAGGCCGAGGACTTCCATTATGCAAGACAGCTGCTCCTGCTCGTTTTCTCCAGGGAAGATGGGGAAACCTGTTTTGAGCTCCGCCAGGATGCATCCCAAGCTCCACATATCGATGGCCATGTGGTAGTTCATGCCGAGGATAACTTCTGGCGACCGGTAGAATCGACTCTGGATGTACGTGTAGACTGTGGCTATGAGACATCGATCGAGCTTTAGTAAACTACCGCCTCACTTTTTTCATGCTCGAGACAGCTGCTGCCGAAGTCGATGACCTTGATAGCGCTTTTGGCGGGGTGGCGTAGTAACACATTCTGCGCGAGCGTCAGATCGATACTACAATACCCATTCGGAAGTAATCACCTCAGGCTTAAGGTCACAATGTACAATGCGGTGATGCCGCATCAAAGAGAGGGACATGAGCATCTGGCTCGTGAAGCGACGGATAAGCGCGGTGGTGAACCCAACGAAGCCGTTGGCCTTGATGAGTTCGTATAGATTAATGCTGAGCAGTTCCATAGCGATACAGAGGTGGTTGCGGAAGTAGAAGTGCTCCGTCATCTTGATGACGTGGTGCTTCTCATCGGGGTCCTGCAGGCAAGTCGCGCGTCAGACACTCTGAGCAAGCAAACAAGCGAAAAATAACGACGCACCCATTGACGCAAGTTATCCAGAATCTTGATCTCAACAAGGGCTTGGTGGTGAAAGCGTTTCTTATTCCGAATAATCTTGATCGCAACCGACCCTCCCGTGGCGTGGTCCCGGCAGCTCAGCACTTGACCGAACGAACCCTTTCCGAGGCTGTCCATGACTTCATAGCGGTAGGCGAGATGGTCGTGATCAATCACAAGATAGTCGCCGCGATCGTCGTCGTAGCCATAGTTGTTCGTTGGCCTGTCGGGGTGCGCAGGCTTCTTCTCGCTACCGGTACCAATATAGTACACCGAGGGGAAGTCGAGGATCTCCTGACGCTCGTATTCGGACAAGTGCTGACGTTGATTGCTCTTGAGGACGGCTGGGTCATAAAGTGAGCTTGACCCTGCTATAGGCACGGAGTTGACTTACCAGAAGGGCTCTGTGGAGGAACTGGCGGTAACGGCTCCGGGAAACGCAAAAGCGCATCCAACTCCTCCTGCGTCGCACCATGCGCCAGCTTCTTCTGCTGCTGCCTCTTGATGTACTGCAGCATCTCTTCGTCGCCGAGAAGTTCTTCCTCGTCGACGGAACTGGGAGCAGGCGAAGGGGTCGATATCGAAAGGCGGCTAGACGAAGGCGTGGGGGCTTGATGGGTGCTGGACGAGTTGGACGAGCGCGAGTGGACGAGAGAGACCTTCGGGCTGAGCAGCTTGAGGCCCTTCGACGGCGAAAGTGCAGAGAAGCGGTGCGAGGTGGTCTGGGCCGAGGGCGCGTCGCTCGGGGCGACCGAGTTGAGCGAGGCCACGGAGCCCGTGGACGACTTGCGGAGGCCGCCGAAAGACATCGAGTCGCGGTTGCCCTTGCGTGGGATGTTGGACGCGGAGGTCGAGGTGGTAATCTGACGAGGAACTCGGGACGCAGCGTTTGATGAGGGAGACGCACGGATAGACTGCCTCTGTGTGATCGTGCTAAGAGTGGTCTTGGATCCATCGTCTTCCAGAACACCGAATTCACCCATAACCGCCGCCGGGTTGTTGATCGACCCCGAGGAACCGTTCCCCGAAGCATTGCCGGATGTTGGAGAGGGGTTATTGCTACCCAGAGAACCAGTGACAATGAGACTCG
This sequence comes from Gloeopeniophorella convolvens, assembly GCA_022496205.1. Taxonomy (NCBI): domain Eukaryota; kingdom Fungi; phylum Basidiomycota; class Agaricomycetes; order Russulales; genus Gloeopeniophorella; species Gloeopeniophorella convolvens. The sequence continues at coordinate 272,788 of WTXD01000030.1, read as the reverse complement.
CCCGTCGGCTAGCCATGGAGGTCGCAGCGGTAGGCTTAAGGGCGGGTGATGATACAGTAGAAGTGCGGCTGTGGATACGCGGAATCTTGGTCGGTGTCTCTTTGGGGTTCGAGGAAGAAGGGTTCGCGGCAGATGGAGGGGGTAGGTCGCCACGTTCTCTCATCTCCCGACTTATCTGCGAGTTGCTCCCAGCCGTTCCCACCGATGGCGACCCAGCGATCGTTGGAAGCTGCGTCCGGTTTCTGAGAGATGTATCTGACTGGCGCTGCAGCGAACTGATCGTCTGCGACGTGGCGCGCGTCGACATGGTGTTGCTGCGGACAGCGCCAGGAGAACCGTTTGAGGGGGGACCGGCCTTCAGATTCGCAACGCGTTGAGCTGTTGCCTGGGGCAACGCGGAAATCTGCATAGGAGGCATACTCACTGGCTGCGGCTTCTTCGACTCCGTCGAGGACAACGTCTGCAGAAGGGGGGTATCAGCACACGATCGTCACTCACTTATGTCTAGTGCCCACCTTGCCACGCTTCCTACCCATTAGCACCGAAATCCGACTTTCACTACGGTCCTTATCATCCTTCTTAGACTTCTCCTTGTCGGACTTCCCACCATCAGTATCCCGTCCGCGTCGACTCTCTCTATCGCTCTTCGAGTCGTCCTTACCGGCCTGCAAGTTGCGTCTCGAGCTTGATCCCTTCAAAAGCGAACCCAGGCTAAGCATGGAAGTCTTCTTGTGCGCACCAGAAGGCGTCGACATGCTATTATCGACAGGTGATGGGAGCTCTCTGGGCTGCAGGTGTGAAGGACCCGTCGATGCAGGTGGCGAGGACGAGCGGGGGACGCCGACTTGCATGGACTGAGACGAGGAGCGGCGGAAGAATGGGATCGCAGAAGGTGTCAAGCGCTTTGAGGAGCCGCGGCGAACAGAACCAGAGGGGCTGAGAGGCGTCTGCTGAGGAGCAGCCAGCGAGCTGGACTTATGCGAACTTGACGCAGTGCCAGGGCGGCTGGAAAGGTGCCTTTCAGGCGTGCCAGCCATCGCCGCAGACGGGGACAAAGCGTGAGACGAGGACAAGGATGACTGTGATGCAAGGGATGCAGCGGAAGTCATGGCGTCAGGTTGTTGGATAGGCGACCAAGGCTCACTGTCCTTGGACATGGAACGCCGAGTGGGCTGGCCGAGAGTCGACAACCGTGGACTCTGTCTCATGGGGGAGGCTTTTGAAGCAAGGGAGTCCTTGGCCGTGCTAGTGGACGGGGAAGCGCTCTTTTTGATTCCAAGTATGCTCCATTTCTTCGAGGGTGTTTTGAGAACTGCAGGAGCAGAAGCGTATCCCTGGGGATCAACCTGCTGGGTATGCGGTGCCGGCGAGGATGCCTTTGACACGCTCGGTGCAGCAACGATCTCTGCGGGGGCGGTCCAATTAGGCTCACTATCCTCCACCTGTGGTTGGCTATCCGCTGGCGCTTCCTCGATAGGAAAAGAGGTGCCAGTCGAGGATTGTGGGGGAGAGCGGTACGTAGACAGGTCCTTGGGAAGAGGAGGCACAGGAGGAACTTCCTCCACGGCTTCTTGCGGGTCAGCGGACACTGCGAGGGATGCAGCGCGGTCCTTGAGGGAAGTGACGTCACCAGGCTGTGAAGCATCGCTGCCAACGCTGTTGCGCCGAGCCTTGTTTGTCGAATGACGACCAGATTGTGCGGAAATAGACGTGAGACTTGTACCAGCTGACATAGACCCTGAATCCCGAGAGCTCGTGGTCGGTGTGCTGGTGTATGTAGTCGACGATGTAGAACCGCGTTTAGCAGGGTAGCTCAGACGGACACCTGCCGAGGATTTCTTGATGGCCGGCTTGTCTTGCGCAGGTGAACTGAGCTGCGTCTCGTCGCTGCTCCCAAACACGCTTCCAGCTAATTCAGCAGCGTCAGTGAAGTCGAACAAGCCGGCTGGCTGACGATTGGCGTTCGGCGTTTGATCCTTATCTTTTGCAGAGGAAGTACTCTCGCGCACGTGGGTCGAACTTCTGCGACTGGTCTTGCCGCTGTCCGAACCCACGCCCTCCCACTGCGAACCAGACTTTGCAGGTGTTCCGGGTCGACTAGAGCTGACTGGGCGAAGACTGCCAACGCTCGATCGCACGCGAGTACCAGATTTACCAGACAAGCCATCAAGCTTGCGAAGCGCCTCCACAGTAGCGTGGTCATCGAGATCTGACCAACCCTCCTGTGTTCCCCTGAGCAAAGAGTGGGCGACATTGGGTGTGTGATGGCTCTGGGAATCCTTGTGGGAACTGAAGGATGCTGAAGTGCCCAAGGCACCGTTGCTGCCTGCATGGCGAAGAAACTGCTGGATGGATGACGTAGAGGGCGAAGGGGGCAGGTGAGAAAAGTCAGTCGTGTGAACGCGGCGCGAGTGAAGCTGTTCCCCATGACTTGACGAAGACGAGCTGGCGGACGTGTGCCTAGAGTGTCGTTCTTTGGTGACACTTCCACCTGTGGAGATGCTGTCCTTGCGACGCTCCCTGGGCTTATCTCTCGAAGACGAAGGCGGAAGTCCTACGCCGAGGCTGCGATGTTTCCGCGCTGAAGCACGCTCGTCTTTACCTTTATCGAGGATGGAACCGGAAGGTGTCCGTTGGTGCTTCTTGATCAGGGTTCCAGTCTGGTCACGCTCAAACTCGTCGGAAGTGCGCTTCCTTGCTTTGTTCGATGGTGATAAGAATGCGGTGGGAGGGGCTGAGCCAGGCGGAGGAGAGTTGCGGGACCCGGGTTGCATTGAGGCTAATGATCTTGCAAATTGGGTCCGCGGATACAGAATTTCTTCGCCCCCACTCTCCTCTGTGACGGAGGGTCGAGGGCGAACGGCCCGTGAGATAGGCTTCACATCAGCGAGAGGCTGAATGGACGGTTAACCGATGGAAAAACGAGTAATATAGAAGCACACCTCGTCTCGCATCTCATCCTCTTCGCCGTCAATGGCCTCTATTGTCCAAGGGCTGTCGGAATCAATCTCTTCGGGGTCTTCGGGAAGGAGTGGCTCTGGCTCATCATGGTCCAAGCTATCAGTATCCTCATCGCGATTCACGACCGATCGCGTCCAACGGGGCGTCGCGAGCTCGCCTAGTCCGTGCAGGCCACGCCTGTCGATTTTAGACGGGTCCCGATGCGGAGTAACAGGCTCAAACGTGACAGGACGCGTCTCAGGAGTCGTGCTGGGATGCGGAGGTTCCGGGAGAGGGGGATGGGAGATCCGGAGGGAGAATGCACGCTGAAGTAGTATGGATCGAGTGACGACGTGGCGGAAGCTGACCGAGAGGGAAGGTGGGCATGGAGGTCATCAATGGATGGATTGGCGCGTAGCTAGAGAGCGATGAGCAAGGCAAGAAGGAGCGAAAGAATGGAATGGCAGCACACCTGCTCGACGTGAGGCTTCGAGTCTTCTGCCGAGGGACGACGATCAGCAGGACGAGACGGCGGGACGGAGGGGTCAGCGATCTCAAGAGCAGGCGGCCTGTCCTTTCTCTTGGACGGACTCTTGTCGTAAGCGAGGAGGGGCGAGTGGGTGGGAGACGCGGACATGAGAACTAAAGAAAGAAGAAAGGGAGCTGACGAGCGGCAAGCTGAAAGCGGGGACGCGCAGGATGCAAAAAAGCGAAAGAAAAACTAAAGAATACGTATATAATCGGGTCCTGTGGGGGAGTTGTAGTTGCTGGGATAGATAGAGCGAGCACTATGGCGAGCTCGACGAACGGGCTGCAGCCAGGAGCAGTGCGTGTCGGACGTTGATGGCCTCGAGACCACCGCCCTCGTGTTCCATGTTTGGCCCTGTTTGCTCACCCGCGGTGGCTGCCACTGGGACAATGGACGCTCTCTGCGAGCCGACTATATTTTATATAACGCAGCATACATAAGCGGGCTGCGTGCGTTGTCCACAGCGGGTCTCGAGACGTGCGCGTCACCGCTGCCGCAGCGCGTGAACGGTGTCTGGGTGCGGTCACGGTGTGGCCTGCGCCTGTTGACAGTTGCCAGCGGCGAAGACCCCAGCCAGCGCGGTACGCAGTGGCGTGGCCCAATGCAATCGAATCCAGGCCCCTGTCCCAGACCAGACCAAAGAGTTCATCAGGGGCAGCGGGTGCGCCATTCGCGGATGTGAACGTGATTGAGGCGGAGATGACGTCCACCGGAAGCCTGGGCGGCGGCCGCAGCTCACACCCTCAAGATAAAGAGAGTCGAGTCGAGTTGCAACCCCGCGTCGCTCCCATTCCTTCGCCCTCTCCGCCTCTCCGCTCCTTCCTGCAATCAATCCCCGCAATCTCAGCGAACCGACACCCTGTATGTCTTCATCCATTCTCTTGTGTCCCCCCACATCGCCCCATCTTATGTGTGGCCTCGCCCTGTGTCTCCACCATGTTTCATTTCTCTCCTTCGCGCCTTCGCGTTGCAGGTCCACGCCCCCCCTCCCTCCTCGCTTCACCGGCGCTTGTCTGTCTTCTTTCATGCTTGAATTTAGACGGCACTCACGCCACGTGCCTTTTTCGCCACTAACCCAAACATTCCAGCCCGCTGCCCTTTCATTCTCTCCTCCATACCGCCACATCGCTTGTTCGCTCACTCACTCTTTCCGTTCCAGCCATGGCATCTGCCCGCGCCCACTCCGACGATGACAGGCTCGACCAATCCCCCGAGTCCGACTCGGTTCAGTCCCAGATGGCTATCCAGACCGTCCCCTACACCGGCCTCCCTATGCACATGTACCCGTTCGCGCCTGGTGTCGTGAACGCGGCTCAGCCTCCCATTCGCTCCAAGCGCCGTCAGGTCAAGAACGCCTGCACCAACTGCCAGAAGGCTTGCAAGAAGTGCGATGACGCGCGCCCTTGCCTGCGCTGCGTCAAGTACGGCATCGGTGAAGAGTGCGTCGATTCCCAGCGTAAGGAAAGAAAAAAGGGTATTAAGAGGGGCCCTTACAAGAAGCGCGATGGAAAGAGTGAGTACTCCCGCGGATCTGTCTGCCTCATCGACGCGTGGGTGCTTACCCTTTATGTTTCACAACTGGTCGCGCTACTTCCGCCAACGAAGCGCAACTCGACCCCGTTGCTCCGCCACACATGGGCACGCCGTTCCCTGGCGTGCCCCCGGCGAGCGGGACCCCGCCGGCCATGTCCTTCATGAACCCGGTTGGGTACCCGCCCCCGGTGTATGGGCAGTACGCGCCCCCTCTCCCTCCGATGCACAAGCCCGGAGAGGCGCCGACGTACTATCCTCCGCCGTACTACATGGTTCAGCCACCGCCGCCGCCACCACCGAACCAAGAGCACGAAGGAGGGGGCTACCCTCCCCCGCCTCCTCATCACCAGTACTACCCCGGGTATCTGCCTTATGGTAGCGTGCCGTATCCCAATCCGTACCTCATGCCGCATCACCGCCCGGACATGCAAGTAGTCATGCAGCCAAATGGTCAGTACGCTGGCTACCCCCGAACGGCCACCATCACCACCCCTACTCGAAGCCTCCTTCTGTGGGCAATCAGGGGGTCGAGCTCGCTGTTACCGTGGGTGGCGCTAGGAGGGAAGATCATGCGGACGGGCGCGAGGGACTGTCGGGAATGGAAGGGCGAAGCATCTAGGTGCGCCTGAGAGACTTGTAAGATAAGCCCTTGTACTTGTGTTCCTTTCATCCTTACCGCGCGTTCGCTCGGGGGTACGATGTCCAATGTCTGCTTTTGTTGTATGCGCTGCTTTCTTTTCGCCGACATATCTCCGCGTCTTTGTTGTCGCCTTTGCTTGTAGTATCTGTTGCATTCAATGTTGATATATTTCGTGCTGGGAACGGGCATGGGAATCGCGGGACCCCAGAGCGAGGTTATCGGTCACGATGCCAGGGTGATCGGTGACACGTTCCGTGCAAGTGCCGAGGCTAACCCGATATGGAAAGAGCGAGGAGGGGTATCGCGGTCTGCGCGACTTTGGCGCGCCGTTGGCCATGCGAGCTGCCGGCAATGGCAAATGATTCCGGGGCGCCGGACTATCAGCGCTTCACCACGCGCGTCATGAAGCCCCCGAGTCTGCGGAGCTGCTCGAGTCTGCTATCGGCACACGCGGGCCTATCGCGGAATTGCTGTGAGCTCCGCTTCGACGCTCCCCAGCACGATCACCGGGCCATCTGGTCCCAGCCACTGCGGCGCCCACAAGTCGCGCGCTCCCGTGGGCGTCCAGATGCACGTCTTACGTGCGGTCTATGACCCCTACAGCAGCGGGGCGGCCCGCAAGGCGCGCACATCGTGCGCTCTGAGTAACGTTGCACCGCGGCAAGCCCCCCCCCCCCCTAAGCCCGCTGCTGGGGCGATGCAGTGCTCGTTTATGCACACGGACTTCACTCAAGCTTGCGTGGCGCAAGGACTGGCGTAGGGGGCGTGCACGAGGCGGTGCATCCGTCTTCTCCCCTGAAAGCCTAGTATTATTAGTGTGCCTCGTTCGCCTCTTCCATTCCACGACTTTGCCTTGCGCTCGCCTAGCAAGGAGGGAAGCAGGCGTTGCGCCGCTCCACGCGGAGGCCGGCATGAGAACGCGACGCTGCGCGGGTCTATAAGGAGTGCTGCGTGTGCAGATGCGAGGCCGAGCTTCCGTAAGCAACGTACTAGTACACTTCGACCGTCCCAGGCGTCTCCACGGAGACCCTGGCGGGTGCACCCTGCGCAGGAGCACTCCGCGGATACGCACTAGCTACCCAAGAAGAGCGTCAGGAGGGGGAGGTCAGGTCACGACACATCGCCGCTGCCGCACGACCCGGCCCCACTTGCCCTTCATGCTCTCCCGCAGGGCGAGCGCGAACACATCCTGCACCCCGCTCCCCGTCTTCGCGGAGCACTCGATGTACTTGGCGCCAATCTCGCGCGCAACCTCCGCGCCCTGCTCCGCCGTGACGGGCGTCTGTCCCTGCGCGCCGAGCATTCGCCGCGTCTGCTCGTCCCGGCGCAGGTCCGTCTTGGTCGCGACGAGGATCAGTGGCGTGCCCTCGCAGAAGTGTGCCACCTCAGGATACCACTGTGGCCGCAGCAGACGCAGTCAGTGCATTCGCGTGTGTGGCAGAGCGAGGGCGCGCGCACCTTGTCCTGGACGTTGCCCAGGCTGACGGGGAAGTCGACAGAGAAGACGATGAGAATGACGTGGCTCTCCGGGTAGCTCAGCGGCCGCAGACGGTCGTACTCCTCCTGCCCGGCCGTGTCCCAGAGTGCAATCTCGACGATCTTGCCCTCGAACTGCCGGTTCGTCACGTAGTTCTCGAACACAGTGGGGATGTACGCCTACGCCAGTGTGTGAGCGGGGTCGGCGCGTGTGGCACAGCACGGCGACGGACGCACTTCTGGGAACCGGTTCTCCGCGTACACGATCAGCAAACACGTCTTTCCGCATCCACCTGCAGGTGCCACGCCGGGATGGGTGAGGCTGCATGGTGCGAGGTTGTGGCAGACCCACCGTCGCCGACTACGACTATCTTCCTCTTGAGATCCGGCCTCTGGTTGGGTTCGAGTTCATAATGGCTGCTCATTATATGGGGTAAAGATGGGACTGGATGAGTGGCTCTGCCGTGAGACTGTTAAGGGTTGCCCGGCGATACACGAGACGCGTAGCTCACAAAGGAAGCGACGAATAGATGTGGAGAACACGAGGATAAAGCTGTTGGGGTAGACAATGGGTGATTTAGATCAAGGTATATCAGAGAAGTGGGTTGCTGGGGTCGGTGGACATGCAGAGGACGGGTCGTGGAGCAGGCTGCGTTGTGGTTCAGCGCAGGCGTCGTGGCCGCGCTAGTGCTTGACGTCGTTGCTGTGCCTGATTCAACACCGCCGGCCCGCCGTCCGCCTCGCCAGCTTGCAACCCCGCCAGGGCGATCGTCCGTTGTTTTTCACCGACCATGTCATGACTGCGAATTGTTCCATCTTTTGGCCCATAGAAGATGAAGGAAAGAGCGGGTTCTGCTACGGTTGGGCGCACGGCAGGTTAGTCTGCGTGGCTGGCGTCCTGCCGGTGGCGTCGGATGGTGAGTCCGACCCTCGCTGTTGCCCTTGCAGACTGCGGCGTCTCACAAGCACGACATCCAGGACGTGCCAAGGCCATCTTGGACGACTTTCTGAAGGCAAACCCTCGATTCGTCGAAGTGTCGTCAACGGAGCCTCCGGTGATATTAGGAAAATGCTCATTCGACACATCGAGCAGGACACCCAACATCGAATTACTGTCTGATGTAGGGCCCTCCCTGTCTACGTGCGTCCTGTTTGCCCGCACGGCGCCGGGACTGACCTGGAAGTAGCCTCCCGCGTACACTCGTGATGTACCGCAGATCCGCACTGGGATCCGCCCGCTTCCGTGTCCCAGAGAACGCCGGTTCGGGCGACGGGCCTGCCGCCCCAGACGCACACCCGACATTCGAGGCTGTAGGGCTGGACGAGACCGCGCTGACACAGGTGTGCCTTCCCAGCTACGCCGGTCCTCTGGCAGGCGCGTGCTGACGCTGACGGGGAATCCCCGTGATTGCAGCTAAACGCCGCGTACCGCTTGCACTCGCTGTTCAACCTGCCCGGTTCGTGGCTGTCTAAGCTCAAGCTTTTGGACATCGCGGCGCGCCACGTACAAGATACTATACGCGTTCACGCGGAGCGCACGTCATCGCGGTTCCGCTCGGGTTTCACGTTCACGCTTGGCACGATGGCGCAGCCGCTCCAGCGAGGCCGCTCGTGGGCCGCGCTTGCTGGAGTCTATTCCACGTCAGGTGCTCACGGAAGTCCTTCTGCTCGCCTCGCGGCTCTCTAATGCTCCGACATAGCGGAACAAATATGGGCGCGGGCGCGTCTGGTCCAAGGGCTGGTCTCATTTCCGCGACTGTCTTACGTCTATGGGAAGCTGGAAACGTCTGCGGAATATGTACGGTAAGCGTCTACTACGCTTTACTTGGGGTGGCCGGCAACTTTCTTATAGGTTCAACAACGCGCTCTGGCTCGTGATGAACGATGTGATACTGGGCAGTGTTGTAGGCGCGTTTGTGTGTGAAAACAGGGTGCTTATAGGCACATCCTTGCACGACTGGCTTAAGGTTGGACGGCATGCCATAACGAGTTCCCGTCATGCTGATCATCAATGGCGCAGACAGCATTCATTGACTTCACCCGTGAAGCTCTGCTGTGGTTGGACGATTGGCCTGCGGGGCTCAAGCTGAACACAGAATTGAGTTCGTTCCTTGTTCAAGTGTTCCTGGGGGTGTTAGAGTTATGGGCTTGTAGGGCCGCCACCTTTCTGTTTCTTCGGCTATACTGACGCCTTGACTAGACATCTTGCGCTCACTATCTCCTCACTTTCCCACCATCGTGTACGCAGTGGGTCTGTCAGGATACGGAGGGCTTACCATCCCCCTGTCACTTTCGCTGGACATCTTTAACGCCTTGACCCAACACATCTCGCTTAGTCATCTCGGTCTGACTTCGGCATTGTCGTACGAAGCATTCGCCATGCGCTCACTGTGGAATCTCTTCAGAGGTAAAGAGAAGCGCATTTGACGCCGGTATTGTACACTAATGCGGACTTAGGAAAGCGATTTAACGTTTTGCACCGACACACGGACTCCTGGCACTACGAAATTGATCAGCTTATTCTTGGCACGCTTCTGTTCACGCTGTTCGCGTTCTGCCTCCCCACGCTTCTGACTTACGCCGCCCTCTTCGTCCTGGTGGGTGCACCAATCGCGTCATGGCTTAAATGAATGACTGCGAGACTAACGTCATGCAACGATAGATGAGGTCAGGTGTTGTCATCGTATGCAGCACCTTCAGCCTTGCAATAAGCTTGATGAACCAATTTCCTCTTTTCGCACTCTTGCTCAGGCTCAAGGATCCGCGGAGGCTACCAGGTATGCTAGCAAATTGACACATATGGTCAATTGATATTTTACATTCCCTTACAGGGGCGGTGTATTTTAGGGTGGTGAATGACGGCGGACAGCCAATGTTAATGCTTGAGGTGCGCCCTAATGCATACACCACTGGCCCTGAAACCAAAATTAATCACCCCCAAAATAGATACAAAGCGCATCGTTCTTCACCATCTATACTCAGTATGGATTCCCGCAACATGATTATCTTCAATAGAAGAGCTTCCGGCAGACCTCACTTCGATGTCTGTTGGGGAACCGCATGTACTATGTGTGTGAGTTGATCAAGAGCCTGTTCTGAGCCGCGACTTCCTATAGTGGGGACAAGGGCTCTTGTATCCCACAGCCGAGTATGCCCAAGCCCCGAGGCACGAGGATCGCTACCCGAAGACAACAACGCAGCACTCGCACACTCTAGCGGGACAGGAAGCAGGAACGAGGCACCGCAGATCGACCGAAGCGAGCGTAAGGACGCGCCCCCGAAACTCATCCTTATATCCGCGGCTTCTTGCAGCTTCTCTCGTACGAGAAAGCGAGCTGCCTTCCTGATGAGCTCTTTGTCGGCTGTCATTCAAGAATTTCCGCTTCTCGCGAGCTTGCCGGGGGTGGGCTCGAATACTGCTCGAATTGAAAGGCGACGGAGATAGGCATCGCGGACATTATCACGGAACTTGTCCTTCGCTACAAGCTGCTGCGAGCCGCCGCAGCTTACGGTATCGGACAATTCGACGCCCGACTAGCTTCCGTCACCATCAAGGGTGTACATACATAACAAGAGAGGCTCGAGGTGCGGGGATGCTCGCGACGCGCACGACCCTGAGGTGGGGCTTGGCCCAGAGGAGATCGCGCCCCAAATCTACAAACGCCAGGGACGACAGCGGTTGGCCTTGACTTTGAAGCCCGAGGCCCAGTGCGGGGCCGGGGCAGCTCTTGCAGCGATCACGCGCCCCGCGCCCGGCCGTCTCGACCAACTTCGATGCGTTTCGTCCTCGATGCAGTGACTCTGTCTCGCGCGGCAACGGTGCTCGCGCGCGATGTCGAAGCCACACTCCTCTCCAGGGTGGCGCGCCGACGTCCACGTTGATCTCCATCACGTAAACGAGGGGTGCCCAGAACCATCCCATACGGCGCACACGCTGCCCAGGCCAGTCATCAATGTGCCTTCAGTCCGTGGGCGAGCCTAACTCAGCTAGATGCCATTATTGTCGGAGCCCCCAGCGAGGGCGCTCGAGCGTTTTTGTGCGTTCGGGGAAGTCGCGATTGCATACTGCGTTCCAAGGCTATGGCGCCTAACATCCGGCGCGTCGGGCCGTGAGTGAGTCCAAGCCTCAACTTTGTTGCCACCGCCGATTCAGTAGCTCCACGTGTGCATCGACGGTCTATCGACAGTTGCAGGGTAAGCCATGCTTTCTCGTACACAGTTAGCCCCTAGTAGTCCCGAGATACCGTCGATCACTTCAGCACCACGAAGTGAGCGGACGGGGCAAGACGGGGCCCAAAATCCACTTCGTTTGAAATTTGGACTGTGAAAGGCGGCGCAGCGACACCATGCAGGCCTCTGCAGGTCTTCATCTACCGGCAACCTAGGTTGTGTCCGTACTCGCCATCAAGCTTGGTCTTTCAATATTAATGTTCTCGTCAGGTGTACCGGCCGCGAACAGCGCGAGGAAAACGAAAATGAAGTGCCCGTCCTGCGCGAGCAGGGTCTGGACCAATGGTCATAATTAGAGTCATGCAGGTGCGGTTTCTCTGTTCAAATCGAGATCTTGCTTGAATAGTAACATTGCAGCGATTCTTCCGGCAGGCAATCTGGTTTACCGTGTGACTATTCTCGCTGCGTGTAGCATCTCGTTCGCGAGATTTCAGTGAGGAATCAAATCGTCATGGGCTTCGGTTACTATACGGGGCACGCCCACCGTGATAAGCGCGTGAGCTGACTTGGTTCTGCAGGTCGAGGCAAACGCTCGCCCTACCAACTGCTGGAGATCCAGTCATAAATCCGGCCAGGGAGAGCGCAGTCCCCGTGGTTGTTTCCGTGATCCCGACAGCTCACTGACAATGGTCGGGCTAAATGACTCTGGGACCGGGAAGAGTGGATTCTGGTGCACTTCTCTTCGGTAAATAGTCATTTGATGGCGTTTTGCTGACAGACTCGCAGCTGTTTATACTGTCGGAACGTTTAGAAATCCCAGTTCTAGTATCTTCGCTTCGCGTAAAGTGTAGCAATACCAGCAAGAAGGTAAGGCAGCCGCACCCTAAAGCGATCCAGTGCTCGATGCGCCTCCTAGGTTATTCTCAACGCGACGACGATCGTGGTTCGTGTCTCGAAAACATCACTGTGACTAAGATCCTTAATCCAGCACCAGGACGCACCCACCTTCAACACCCCCGGGAGGACTGCTACCATGGTTTTGATGCCGTTCCAGGTGCTTACCTGCGTGTTCTGCGATTGGGGCAACGCCGTATGGAAAATGAGAAGCGGAAACGACTTGGAGGAGAGACGTTCCGCAACAGCTGGACAGATGCCGACACGCAGGGAGGGGGTGAGCGCCACGCATTGCTCGATTGGATAGATTAGCAGTGAGTCACGCAGCAGCGGCTCAGCTTTGCGGAGTCTAGCAGGTTGTGCTTCCTACTCCTTAGTTCTGCAAGTTCCGCTTTTGGGTTCAATGGACTGGAACTCGGCGCTGATAAGCTTATATTCGAGTGCTGAGCCAGTGCTTTAGCACCTCTGCCATCTACCATACATCCTCGTCTGTGGTGGCACCTTCAACGGGTGTATGATAACAGCACTAGTGGCAACTACTAGTAGCGCCGTGGTTGTTATATCTGCACAGAATTGGAGCCTATATCCTGAGTAGTAGAGATTTGATCTTGTATTCATTTGTCTCAACGACAAGCTCACTATTGGTCGCGCTGTTACTAGTATCTCCCTCGTCGGACTCATCAGCTTTGCATCAGCTTCTCGTTTTTTGTCAACACATGGTGCTCTCAGAGTCCAGACTCAGTCACTGTCCGAGCTATCCAACCGTCCAGCCCAAGCACTTAAAATCAGTCAAAAGCGAAGCCCCCCCCCCCCTCCTTTCCCCGCTGCTCTCTATATGTTGGTTGTCTCCCCTGGCTGCTTTCTTTATGGGACATCCAATCAAACACATAATTCGACTGCCAAGAACCTGACCCTGAATGCGACCGTGCGACCGGAATCATGTGCTGACACGTGGCGCCGACGTCGATCGCCCTGCCCAAAAGGGACAAGCTGAGCTGCTAAGATGACATGCTAACCGTACTTAACCCCCACCACCCGCCCACCCGAACCGTGTCTTCCGAGTCGATGTTTTTCGTGACCAAGAGTTCGTTGAGGTTCTCACTCCACCGTTGCCAACGGCACTCGGATAAACTATTATTGTCAAGGACTTTGCTGACCTAATGGGCAACGAATTTTGCCACTTGCTTCTTCCGAGGCCGGCCCACCATTTGGCATCTGCCGCTGCAGCTCAGCTGGTCCTCGGTTCGGCACATGCTCTCGCTTTTCTAGTCGCTCCTTTCCACCATCTCGCCAACATTCGCAGGCTCCTTGTTTTTAACTCGACGTCTACCAGTTCGTCTCGTCCAGTGATCGTCTAGTAGGTTTAGGGTGCCTTATCAATCACTCCACCGTCTCAAGGGACCAAGGAAACCCCTTCTACTACAGGAAACACACAAAACAGTCCTTGTGCCTAGCAATTACCCCGGATATCCTTCCATTGTATTCAGCCTCCTCCGATGACACCACCGCACCGTCTCGCCCAACATTACCCTGGCGAGTCCTCGGATGATTCCTTGCCACTATATGGCCCACCTGGGGGACGACCCTTTCCAAGCTTTGAGAGCTGGCTGTCCTTCCGAAAACGACCGCGTCGTGTAGCGCTCCTGTTCTTCATTGTAGCCGTGATATCGCTCACGCTGCTTGTGCGGCATCCTTCCACCCGCACAGCAGGTGTGCAGACCTGCAAGATCTCACCGGGCTCACAATCCCCATGTGTATCTGAGCTACCCTCAGATTTCCCTCCTCCTGAAACAGTCACCGTTACACTCCCTCCTGAAACCGTCACTGTGGCCGTGGAACCGCAAGTGGAACCTGTCATCTTTGCTCTTGTCTTGTATTTTGAGTCATCCGCAAAAGAAGGCGCTGTCCTAATCAAGGTGCGTCCCTGTTAAACCTAGCGCACCATCACGTGCTGATCCTTCTTAGTCCGCCATTATGTACAGTTCGCGGCCGCTTCAATTCCACATCGTCTGCGATGAAGCAGCGCAAGTATACCTCGAGACCAGGCTGCGCCTCCTCACGCACCCTTTGAACCCTATCTCAGTGCGGTTCTATCGTCTGTCGTTTCAAAGTATGCTGGATCGAATCGCTAGGGAAGGTGCAATTTTCACAGAGCACGCCGCTGGCACTCGTACGTTTGTGTCTTTACGGTACTCCTCCGCACGACTGATGGACCACCAACTACTAGCTGGGTTGATGAAGCTCTTCCTGCACGAGATACTCCCGGATGACGTCGGGAAGGTCATCTATGTTGACACCGATGCCTTTTTCCTGACAGACCCCGCCCTTCTCTGGGAGGAGTTTGTGCACTGGGAATCGGCTGTCTCCATCTCTATGCCATACCACCCGGACCAGAACACCAAAGAATGGCATTATGCGTCGCGCATCTGCTCATGCATCATGTTACTGCATCTCGGCAAGCTTCGCGCAGCTAGGCTCATGGACTCGAACATCTACCGCGCAGACCAGAGCGGTGTCTTCCCTCCTGCGCTTTCCCCTCCCTCGTTCGAGGCCATGTATGGTCCACCAGGGCCGGAGGGGCATTATGTAGACGCTATCCTTGGAGACCAGGGGTACTGGTGGGCCATTGTGAGCGACCACCCGGAGTTGTTTGCCCCGCTGTCGTATGACTGGGAGGTCTCGAGCTGTCTATTGGACATGTACAACACAGGTCTCGGGCACGACGGTATCTCAGAACAAGACGAAAGCAAGGCAATGGTGCATCTGTGGGACACCCCATACGACGGACAAGTCGTCCGTCCCAAGTTGCTTCACTTGTGCGTATCTACACTGTTGCCCCCGTTGTGACGAATTTTGACGCCGTTTTTCGCCCCTCGCAGCAACTGTCTGCATCATACCGATGTCTACTACACATGGGCTGGCTGGTCAGACCCAGAAAATAGTCTCACGAAGCGCTGGAAGCCAGCTGTAGACTACCACGTTGGATTCAAGTGGCTCTGGTTGAACCGGGGATCATCCAATTCTACCGTTGATATCGAGACCCTTGATGACCCTCCATTTGCTGACCAGCGGTTTGTGGCTGAGCACTAGCACAAGCCTTTACCTCCGCCTCATTAATTCCCCTCCGTACGCTTCTATTTACTTATCTGTTATACACGCTGCCGAGCCGTGTCGTGCAGCAGCTGCCCTTCTGCGTGTAGACCATCGCTGTCCGATCATTGCTTTCAGTTCTTTCCCACCTGCTTTCATGTGTTCTCTGAATAGTATTCGCGGCCCGTATTCGATCGCGAAGGGGGGTCGGTGTGATTCAATTTGGGCTTCGGCCGGTGCGTGTCGACCGCACCAATTGGGAGCGTATACCTGGTGAGCCCTTTTTGAGCAGCGGCCCGGCCCGGCATACAAGCAACGCACCTCTCCTCGTCGCACCCATACGCTTTCGGTGTGAGTTTGATGACAGTGTGCAGAGGGATTTTGATATACGGCAAGTCGGCTTGAGGAAGGTTATGGAAGTAGGCGTAGCTGTTGCAGGGTCAGATGATCCGCCGGGGTTGGTTCTATAGTACGCACAGGCACCGAAGAATAGCCTACGAAGCAAACGTGAGCTGGGCGATATGGGGAAAGAAGAGAAGGCGCACTTGGTGTCCCACAACGAGGACGTTCTCTTGTCGCTCGAGTTCCATGATTACAGGTTCCAATCGAACGACGACGTCTCGGTATGACTCTCCACCTATATCATGGGTCAGTGTGTGCCTCGGAGATTAAGGTAGCGTGACGTGCCGCGATAGCGGTAGTTAAACTTGTCATCGTCACGATTGGCAAAGTCATCCGGGTATGCTTGCTGTAGGCCATGTGAAGAGAAGAAGACCCTACGAGAGTGTTCGCACCTCGATCTCTTCGTAGGTCATGCCATCGCACACCCCTGCATCCAGCTCATCCAATGACTTCCACGTCAGCTTGGTATAGGGGAGTTCTTGAGCCGTCTGCATGGTACGTTTCAGGGTAGACGTCCAGACCTGGAACAGAAGTCAGTAGGCAGCATGAGGCTCAAACATTGCATACAGTTAATGGGGCATCGCCAATGTTATCTTTGATGAGGTCAGGCAACGCCTTCGAATATTTGAACCCTCGTTCTGACAGGTCCGAATCTCCGCCAATCTTCCCCTCCACGTTGTATTGGCTTTCGCCATGCTGGGGTACGGGTCAGAGTCTGGGAGGTACCCGTATGGAAACAGACGACGGACCCGGGAAAAGAATATACTCCGCGGCTTCAAGTGCAGATTCATGAGGTAGAAGGCAATGCGGCCTTGCAAGTATCCATGTATCCGGCACACCGTCACTTGGTTCCCTACGTTGACGATCTTGAAGTAAGAGAGGTGTGGCTCAGTGATGGTTTCGTAGACAGCTTCATATTGCTTGATCCGCCGAAGGAAGTCTCGCTTTGCGATCTCGGGGGACATATCTTTGTAGTCGGGATCGCCCATGCTTACTTTCAGGGCGACATTGGCGGCGATGACTGCTGGATCGTCGCATATGGACTCGAGGAAGATGAGGTGCATTCCTTTCTCTTTCGCCACTCTCGCCTCGATGACAGCCCTGGGAGGTCGTCGTATATCAGCCAGGGGATATGGTGCCCTTTATGGCGCAAACCTTCGCTCTCTCGTGCTATTTGTGGCATCTGCGTGCTGCATAAGATAGCGTATGGGCGCTTATTGGTAGCCTCACCGTGGATTCCAACGTTTCCTCCGTCCCTCAACCATTGTATGAGCATCTCAAGAGAGTCCGATGCAAGTTGTTCGCGCAGCCGGGTTGCCTCGACGTTATCGTGGCTAAAGTATGAAGCCGTGTGGTCCTCCTTGATCCCGCTTCTATTTTTTGGGTAAGGTCAATCACAGGCCCTTGGTGTGAACACGAACTGTTCCCGCTTCTGCTTTGCTCTGCTCCTGCGAAGCTGTCCGACATTGAATACCTGACAAGGCATCAGAAATACTGACAAGACGTCTGTACGTAAACCCCCCTGCCTTGACATCGTATTCTAGCCACTGAGGGGCAGAGGGTTATCACGAGCAATTGTGAGAGAGAATGGAAGAAACCCACCTGAAGGTATCTCATCAACTTATTGCTGAGATAGGATTTGCCTCGGGCAGGGAGCCCAACCTGAAAGCGGTACCCCCTTAGGCTGCGCAGGTCAGAACGGGGGCAAGCTGAGTACCATGGCGAGCACAATCTTCGCTTCGGAGTAGTCGGGTTTCGCGACTGGGTACGTGTTTCAGCAAGGACGAAGACGATTGACGATGGGAGTACCTCTGCTCACCTTTTCCTCCAATTCCGACGACGGACTTGGGTGGTGTCGCTGCCTGTGAAACCATCTTGCTCGGAAGGTTGGACTCGGCGTCAAACTGCCTCAACCTGGCACGGGTGCACGCGGGCCTTTGGCGATCTAATCCGTTGACAATGGTCGCGGGGTGCTTACAAGGTCCCTCCTGCACCGAAAGGCAAACTCGAAGACCGCGCGCCATGGCCCGAGGCGAGCGATGTTCCGTCCTTGAGGGTCACGAGTGCGTTGTCAACACGGTCTAGATCTTCTGATTCTAACTTGAAGATCGGCGTCGAAAAGATGGGGGAGTCTGTATTCGATGGTTGAGCACTCATGGCTCACGAAGAGGTGGTGTAGATAGTCCTATGGTGAAAGGGTTGCAGCCGCGTTATCTCAAAGCTCGGAGCTGCAGCGAGGAGTTGTCGATGCCGTGTCGCAACCGGATCTGGTAGTCAGATATATCTAATCTCTATAAGATAATTGCTCGGATCCGTCCACAATCTACTGCCTAAATCTGCACTGTCGGTTCCAATTCTTCCTCCACCTCAGCGTCCAAGTGATGGACATCTGAACATGCCCTCAATCTCTGTGCAGCGTACTCAGGCGTGAAATCGCGCTGAGCTTCCCCCATCAGCTCGAACCTGCCGTAAATCCGATGAGCACATGAGAATGGAAGGCTCCGCAGTACTGACCCGACAAGGAACTTGCGGACCGATGCGTTCCTTAGCAGAGGCGGAGAAAAATGGACGTGCAAGTGCGCCACATTATCCTCGTCCTCCTCTCCCTGGATATTGCCGGCATGAGGAGGTAATGGCCGCTGATGTATTCCCATAGAGTAAGGAAACGAGCACGAGAACAGGTTGTCATAACGCTTTGTGACTCGTGAGAGAATATCTGCGAAGGACAGCTTCTCCTCAACTGTCAGATGGAGCAGCGAGGGGACGTGTCGAGCGTGTGGGAGAACTGTCAATGAAGTCAGCCAAGGCGGATGTATCACGGCATCATCTGTACTGACCAAGAGTCTCGAAAGGCCATACAGCCCACCAAGGAACAAGCGCCACAAAATGTTCATTGCGCACGACGATGCGGCCTTGACTTTCTGCGACCCCAAGTTCGCAGTGTACATAATCACACAATAAGCATGGCCGACCCAGTGGTCCACGGGGTGCCTCAGATGGTTCAACGCCAGGGTTGGTTGCATAACGCGCCAGGGACGCTAGCTCCGCCGCAGGAATGGTGGGAATGTGACTGAGAGCCCAAATTTGGCCATGTGGGTGAGGATTCGAGCATCCCATCATGGCACCCTTGTTCTGGATGGTGACTTGGTCAATCGAAGCACAGCATCATCGAGTAAGGACGACACCTCAAAGATCTGAACGTATTTGATAGCTTCCTGGGAGCCGCGAAGCTTGTATACGTTAACCCATTCGTCAACTATGCGAGATATGTCGTCGATAGCCAATCGAGCCAGAGCTAGATCATGGCGCGGGTGGAAGATAAGGACATCGCATCCGCCAACCACGGGCTCGCTCGCTAGTAAAGGATGAGGGGCAGCACTAGCGATAGGCCTTGGTGGAGGAAGGACGGATGCGTAATCATTTGCAAAGACCTTGGTGTTCTCGTACTTCCCGTTGTGTTGACCACTTGCGCGCTCGTTCCCAGAGCAGAGGTAGCAATGGGGGTCGTGCTCGGGCAGAAACTCCGATTGAGGCGGTTCGACTTGGCCGTTCCAGGGGTGTTTCATGCGATGAGGATCAGAGACGAGCACACATTCGCCGGTGAGCGGGTTATCTGTGCAGGGTAGGGTCAGCGTTGGGCCTGAGGATGGAAGCGGCACTTACAGCGACGGTGAGAATGGAGAGCAGGGTCGAATTCTTCAGACATCTTGGGGTGCGGACAGCGATGGCCGCTCGAGTAGATAGTAGGCATGTCAGCTTTGAAGACTCTGCAGCAGCTCTCTAACGCCGTCTGCACATGCCCATCATTCTTGACAGCCTTCTATCACCCTGACGTGGGAGAGGCGGACTACATATCACGAGAGGAGAGGTTAATGAAGCATGGTTATACCCATAAGCCGCCGGTGGGATATGATGCCCCTTGACTTCGCAGAATCGTCGATGAGGCTGAACAGCCTCTCGACCGCTACGGGAAGGATGAAGCATTCATTGCCGCTCCGGGGCCACTGTTGTGATATTACATTGATAAACATAGTTCTCATGCACTGACTATGTCTGCGACAGCCCGGCCTTAGTTCAGCCATCCAAGTAATGAGCTTCCGGACAAGCCCTTAGACGCTGTGCGGCCTGTTCGGGCGTAAGATCGCGCTGTGCCTCCGCCATCAGCTCGAACCTACTCTTCTCTTCAGTAAATGGTGCAATCCATAATTCAATGCCGGACGTACCCGACCAAGAATTTCCGGACTGAAGCGCTGCGCAAAAGTGGCGGATAGAAGTGTAAGTGTAAGTGAGCGATGTTATCCTCCTCGTCTAAATTGTCTTCATCCTTATCCAGGGGTGGGGTGGGCCTCTGGTGAATCCCCATGGAATACGCAAACGAGCAAGAGAAAAGGTTGTCGTAGCGCTTGGTGACCAAGGAGAGGATGTTGGAGAAGGACGCTTTCTCAGCGGGGTTAAGATGGACCAGAGACGGGATGTGCCGATGATAGGGAAGCACTAAAAGCGGCCTGTCAGCGTTGTGAGATGGGGGAGCTGCGCTGTGCTCACACAGAACTTCATAAGGCCAGGTAGCCCACCAGGGTACCAAAGCAACAAAGTGATCGTTCTTGACAACAACTCTACTTTCACTCCCAGCTATGCCCACCTCACAGTGAGCATATTCGCACAGCAGGCACGGCCTGTCGAGGGGTCCACGCGGCGCACCGGACGTTTCAACGCTCGGATTAACTGCATACCGCGCGAACGACGCGAATTCCGTGGCGGGAATAGTGGGCACTTCACTAAGCGACCAGACCTGACCATGGGGGTGTGGGTTCGAGCAACCCATCATAGCGCCTTTGTTCTTTTCATGTTCAGTCTGGGTCATGTCCCGAAGGAAGAGGATGGTGCACACCTCAAAGATCTGCACGTATTTGATCCCCTCTTGAGTTCCACGACGCTTGTAAACAGCAATCCATTCTTCGACGATCCGAGAGACGTCATCCACAGAGAGCCTTGCAAGAGTGAGATCGTGCCGTGGATGGAAGATCAGAACGTCGCACTGCCCATCCACTGGCTGCGTCGTCAGCAGAGCGTGCGGGGCTGCAGGCGCTATGGGACCAGGGGGTGGCAGAACGGCGGCATAGTCGTTAACGAAAACCATGGTATGATCGTACACTTCGTTCTTCTGACCACCTGCACGCTCATTTCCAGGGCAGAGATAGCACTTCGGATCGTGCTCAGGTAGGAAAGTCGGCTGAGGAGGTTCGGTTTGGCCAAGCCAAGGACGCTTAGTCCTGTGGGGGGAGACAAGTATATGCTCCCCTGTAAGAGGGTTGACTGATAAACAGCGTAGGGCATATGAGGTATCTGCCCGAGTCGAGAGACATGCATCAGCGTACAGCGGCGGTGCGGGTGGGTTGTCGGATCGAACTGCTCGGCCATCGGGAGGTTATGCGACCACTGCAACTCGCAGAGGATGGTGTACAAGCCCTCGAGAGCCTTGCGGCCCAGAGTGATGAGAAAAGATTTCGACAGCGAATTCGTCGTCCATGTGCTGGCAGCCAGGTGTCGAGATTGGTCGAGATTGAAGGAGAAGGAGGTCCCGGCCCGGCCACTCCGCACTTGCTCTGAACAACCATGTCTGAAGATGCCGTGGCCAACAAACGTCGTCGCGTCCAACGATCTCCTTCTCCACAGTACAACCTCGAAGATGACAGCTATGAACCTTACGTTCCAGTCGCACAAAGGCGCCAAGCCAAGCTAGCTAAGCTATCCTCCTTGGGCTCATCTGCCGAGAAAGACAAGGCAAAGCAGGCACAAGATGCAGAGGAAGAACAAGAAGACGAAGAACAAGAAGAGGAGAGACGGAGAGAAAAGGCTAGGAGAAACCGAGCGCTGCTGGTAGAGGCCCAGGAAGTACACTCGAAGAAAGCGTCGGAAGGTATGTAGTTGTGTTTTACAAGTGGCCTGCTGAGATGCAATTCTGCAGATGCGAAAAAGACCGAAGCCGAGAAGGCAGAGGAGGCGGACGCGCAAATATTGGCTGCAATAGCGAGCAGAAAGAAGCTTGCGTCCGACAGGGAGCTCGCCAAGGGTATTGAATACACTGAAGCGCTACGGACATCGTGCGTTCACGCGAATGCCTCATGGACGTTGCTGACTTTCATTCAGGTGGGTTCCCCCTCGGTATATACGCAGCAGGACAGAGGAGCAGAACCAGAAGATTCGTGAGAAGTACCACATCATTGTGGATGGCGAAGAAGTTCCTCCGCCAATTGATGCATTTGAGGTATGCGTGTTGCCTGCTTGCCATGCCGCCAGCTCATACCGTACACAGGACATGAAAATACCGCAACCGTTATTGAAGTTCTTGAAGACAAAACGAATCACGGTCCCAACACCCATCCAGCTACAGGGCATCCCTGTGGCGTATGTCTCTCCGAACACTACGTGTTACCTCCATCCTGACCGGTTCAACAGGTTTTCGGGCCGTGACATGATCGGCATAGCTTTCACGGGCTCCGGGAAAACACTGGCATTCTGCCTTCCTCTTATAATGCTCGCCCTCGAAGACGAATCCAAGCTCCCTTTCGTCCGCGGTGAAGGCCCACTGGGTGTCATCCTCTGCCCTTCGCGAGAGCTTGCGTCTCAGACGTACGAGAATATCCTGCAATGGACAGAAGCCCTTTCCAGCTCGGGGCAATATCCACGCTTGAACTCTTTGTTGTGTATGGGAGGCATCTCCATGGGCGAGCAGAGCCACATTCTGGGCAAGGGCATCCATATCGTAGTTGCGACACCGGGACGCCTGATTGATATGCTGGAAAAAAAGAAGCTCAACTTCGACAATTGCAAGTACTTTTGCATGGACGAGGCCGATCGAATGGTCGACCTTGGTTTCGAAGACGACGTGCGGAATATCATGAGCTTCTTCAAGGTATGATCAACAACACAGTGGCATTGGCGATTCTGATCGTCGATACAGCGTCAAAGGCAAACGTTGCTGTTCTCTGCCACGATGCCCCGGAAAATCCAAGATTTCGCTCAGCAATCGCTCATCCGCCCGGTACTCGTCAATGTCGGCCGAGCGGGTGCCGCCAATCTCGACGTCCTGCAGGTCGTGGAATACGTCAAGCAGGAGGCAAAGATGGTCTACCTTCTCGAGTGTTTACAGAAGACGGCACCTCCTGCTATCATCTTCAGCGACAATAAGAACGAAGTCGATGATATTCAGGAATATCTGCTGCTCAAGGGCGTCGAAGCTGTCGCTATTCATGGGTCAAAGAGTCTGTCGCATTTCGTTAATCTCTCATTCCATTGACTGAGCCCCACCTCAGCTCAGGAGGAACGGCAATATGCCATTAAGTCCTTCAAGTCTGGGGCTAAGGATGTCATGGTTGCCTCTGGTGTCGCATCCAAGGGTCTCGACTTCAACGACATCCAACACGTCATCATCTTCTCCATGCCAAAGGAAATCGAAGACTACGTGCACCAAATTGGACGTACAGGTCGAAGCGGGAAGACGGGTATTGCGACGACGTTCGTCAACATGAACACGTCAGAGCAGACCTTGCTCGACCTGAAGTATCTGCTCATGGAGGCTGGACAAAAGTGCGTCCCAGCTTCCGAGCGATATGCGTTTTAGGCTGACAGTGGCGCAGAGTTCCACCTTTCCTGCAGACAATTGAGGACCCGCGCGCAGCACAAGGCGGCTCGCTCAAGGGGTGCCCTGTTTGTGGAGGTGAGTCTTCTTTCCTTCTAAGCACCATCTGTAGGTCCTCAAACCCCCTTGCCAGGTCTCGGTCATGGCATTTCCAATTGCCCCAAGCTCGAGGATACCCAGCGGAGGCAGATGGCTTCTCATCGCACTGACCACGACACTGGCGGGTACTAGATACTGGGTACTGAGCGTGAGCCATCGGGTTCTGTGCATCATGCACATGGTTGTTGATCGTACTATACGATGCTATTGATATCTCAGTAATCGGATCATTCCTGGGACCTCCCAGCCAGGAAATATTACTACCTGGTCTCCGCTGCTGGCGTCATGCAGATCGTGGAAGCACTTGTTCCGCGTAAGGACTACCCAGAGTTCTCTGTTGAAACGCTGGCCGTGGGTTCCTTCGTTATTGATACACAATTGAAGTCAATCCCAGATCGGCATCCTCTGACCCTCGATGCATTGGCTGCGTGATATAGATTGGTATACGACAATACGATACAAATAGACAAACAATGTGAGCGTAGTATAAAGTGGATTATGCGCGGGTAATGTGACCAATAACTGAAGCACGTCTCGATGTCCGTTCATCGCCCCCGGCTCAGTGGTTTGCTGCCAGCCGCGCCTTGGTAGTCGAAGCGCGCGTGCAAATCGGCGGGCGCGAAGAAGTTGGAAACGACGGGGGTCCCATTGGCCCTGCATACAGCCGAGTGGGTGAGGGGTAGCAGCTCTAGCCGAGACTGGCCGCCTACCGCATGGCATATCTCGTTGTGATATCCAGGCAGGCTTGTCCGCAGACCAGCCACGTCGCGTGCACGTCGCTGCTACTCATGGTTAGAATTTCTTTGAATGAAACAGCGTCTGCGGCGTGTCAGCTGCGGGGTCGAAGCGGCAGGAGTGCAAGGGCGTACCTGAAGGTGGCATAAGGCTGAGAGTCTGCAAACTTTCGCTGTCCAAGATATCTTCTGGGTCACTACTGCGCTCTTGTGCCAACTGACGGAGATGTGCGCGACATAAGCACATGGAGAAATAGAAACGAAAGACTGTCCACAGACCTTGTTGCGGAGCTCGCAAAGCTCCCTGTAGCACTCTTGATGCGAGTCAACGTGAGATTCTTCGACAACTTCGATGCTCGGAGACGCCCGAAGTCTCCGCGCCATTACGAGGGGTGGAGTCTCCGGTCGGCCGTTCAGTTCTGGCTCGATGTAGGCCAGCGGGGGTTCGTCATCGTCGGAGGGAAAGGGCTCAACAGGGTCGTCTGGGATCTCACCGCGCGGCCGCTTCCTCCGGATCGTGATAGGTACTGGAGGAGCGGCGGGTTGTGACGGCGGTGGGCCCCTCCCAGATCTCGATGCACCGCCGAGCTTCTTTGAGGATCGAACCTTGAGAAGGAAAGGCTGTCTCGCCGCAAGAAGTTTGTTCGCATTCGGCCCGAGCTTGGTGAAGATGAAGATAAGCTCAAGAGTGCAGGAGACGCGCGTAGACGCTGCGCACATATATGTAAGAAATGGGGGCTCTACCCTGAACTTGCGATTCCTCGAGCTCGTTGATCAGGATCTGGCGATCTAGCAGATGGTCGACCATGCGCTTAGCCAGGTCTGCCGAGATGTCCTTCCCAGTGGCAAAGCCATTGAGAACATGAAAGCCCCTCCTCTCCATGTCCGTTGGCTGCGTACCGCGGAACGCGTGGATGCACTGCACACTCGTGATCTTCAGGGTTCTGTCTTCCAGTTCTTTGACCAAATTCACGAATTTGATCGCGGAAGCAGTCAGATCGAGCTCGGAGATGGGTTCCACTGAGGCGCAGTTGTCGCATGTACCGTGGCAGGACGCACTGCTGAATGGCTCCTCGAAGTGTTGAAGGATCATAACACGGCGGCAATCAATGTCGTTCAAGCAGAACGAGCCCACGTCGCGCACGCCCTGAATGCTGCGCTCCCTCTCCTCTTCATTGAGCTCAAGGTCTTTCTTGAACATGCTTATTCGTCGTGCCACGTCCCCACCGTTGAAATCTATACAAGAGGTAAGCTCAGATCCTGTGCTCTTCGGCTCGAAGAAACAAGCCCTTACATAGAATACAATCTGCATGCTTCCCATCTCTGCCAGCACGACCAGTCTCTTGACAGTACCTGATAGCTTGTATAAGTCGAGCCATCCGCGAAAGCCACACGATGAACATACGCGTCGATGCTGCCCGGTAGGTCATAATGTATGACATACCTCACTAGACGGAGGTGAGATAAGAAAGAGTCACTCGGGGCGCACTCACCGTCGGCCTTATTGACGCCCATACCGAACGCAATTGTCGCTATCATGATCTTGATTTCGCCACGTTGCCACTCTTTCTGGATGTGCTTCCGGTCATCCTTGTCCATTCCAGCGTGATAGTGTTTGGCTTTAAAGCCTTGTTGCATCAGTCTCCGAGCTACAAACTCCGTCGAGTCTCTGGAAAGACAGTAGATTATCCCGGTGTCGTGGGGATACTTCTCTTGGATGAACTGGACGATGCTGATGTCATTGTTTTTCCCCTTCGGAACAACTGTGTACCGCAGGTTTGGCCGGTTAAATGACTGAGACAGAAGTACATAGTCTTTCAACCTAAGAGAGCCGACAATGTCTTGCAGAACCCGAGACGTCGCAGTTGCGGTGAGTGCCATGATAGGGATGCCTGGGTATTCTTCTCGTAGATTCCGTATTGCGTCGTACTACGAACACTAATGAGTTCTGTGCGGTGCCAAGAAGGCAACGTGACCTACTCCGTGGGATCGGAACCCCCGGCCCCAAGTGGAGATGAGATGAGCTTCGTCGATAACGAACCGCGCAATTTGTTGCCGTGAGTGGAGTCCTTTGAAGAGATTTTTGATGCTATCGCTCTCACTGAGCTTCTCGGGGGTGATGTAAAGGAGGTCCGGTTTCTTCGCAGCAGTCCTGAATGCGTGAAAACTCCCATCTTCTTGAAAGTCCATGGCGTCGATATTATCTGCGCGGAGACATTCGACTTGGTCTTCCATGAGAGCCAACAGAGGCGAGATGACGACCGTAACACCGGTCGTTTTGCCACCCGTACAAACAGCTGGCAGCTGATAGCACAAACTCTTACCGCCTCCGGTCGGCATTAGCACGAGGGCGTCACGACCTTCGAGGGTGGATATGATAGCTGCAAGCTGGTTCTTCCGGAAATGCTCGAGATGAAAAACGTCTCTGAGCTTCCTGATCACTTCGGGGTAATGCGGGCTAGCTTTGAGTTTATTATCAGGCTGTATTGGCACAGGACGTGGGCGTAATCTGGCCACAGATGGAAAAATGGAGGTCGAGCCATCGATATCAGGAGGTAGTATCTCGATGCTGTTGTCCTCGGTAGCATTATTCGCACGGCTGTCGCTTGTGATCCCGGATTGCACCCCTTGCCTGCGGTCATATTCGTCAGCGGCTGCAAAAGGCCGACGGGGTGGGGGTTGCGGGACGGGTGGGGGCGGGACAGAAACAGAATCCATCGTGTCAACGATGTCGACTATCGAAGCAGATGAGGGTGGTAGCGATGGTGGAGGTAAGGGCAATGCATGCATGGATACAACGTGCGGTGTGTCCTTGCCTAGGAGATTTCCGTTCACAAAGGTTGAGTTGGTATCGTCAGCAACGAGGGTCGATCCATGACTGATATTGAGAATTGCCGGGGTATCATTGCCGATATATTCGTCCATGACTTGCGTTTCGCCTATACCAGATAGAGACTCGGGCTCGTAATCTACATCATCGGCTGGCGGATATGTTGTGAATGTCGTATCCGACGCGGGGTCCAATGCTGCTCTAGGAGAAGGGAGAACAGTTTCCGAGCCATTCTCGCGCGCGCCTATCTCGCTTGTGATGGCATCTACCCTATCATGGTAAGCTTGCCTTTCGGAATGAAGTCAATTGTCAGAGACGACTCGGTCAGCGAGGTTGGTACATACATTACAATCTCCAGCATGTATGCATCTTGCTCTGGATCTCTGCGCATACGTCCCTTGTCGCGAGCTTTTCTTGCCTGCGTCAGACCCCGATCATTGATCTCGTATAGTTTCCAGAGACGGTCGATCGTTTCCTATCATCGATGTCAGTACTGAACAAGTAGCGGAATGACGAGGCATACGTGTCGAAGGTCGGAATGGTCCCCGTAGGTATAACCACGGGATTGAACGGTAACAGGGTGGCTCGGCGTCCATAGAGGTTGTGGGAGCACGGATAAGGGTGGCTCTAGGCGTTGAGACGACGGACCAGGAGTATAGGGAGAGTGGGGCTGGGATAGACAAGGAGATGTCCACTCCTTTTCTTTCCCTTTATGGCGTGTAGTAAAGACATTCTCCTTTTCTGAGTCGGCAGTGACGAGTCGGGGGCGCTTCGGGGAAGTGGGAGATGGCAAGGGGAAGTCGGAAGACAACCGCTTGTGAGGGATAGCGCGGATAGAGCCAGAGGATGTCGAATCTGGGGAGCTTATGTCAATTGGATCGTTACTCGGGTGGGGGTGTAGGGGAGTTGTAGCAGGGGGACGGGATCTCTGCTTGCCATATCCGGGCGTAGCAAAGGACGGGAGACGCCCAGGGGGTTTCCTTGCTACGCTCATGCGTGCAGCATTCGTTGAAAATTATGCCAGAAAACACGGGAAACCTGACGTACTCGACGGGGTAGAACCGTTGCCGGCTTTTGCAGGCTTGAATTTAGAGGTCTGAGAGAACCTTGTATGAGAACGGGCGGTGACTCGAGTGGGAACGGCGATCTGATCGTACCTTTTGGCTCGGAGTAGGTGCATTATAAGGCTGCTGTTGCGGGGGAAGAAGCTGCCTCTGGAGCTCGTCCAGATTGTTCCTTGGCTGAGACATGATATAGTGCTATGGATGGCGGCAGGAAGGGAAAGAGGCAAGCATGAGGGATGTGACGGTGTCTTTAGATAATGGCGTCAATGAGGAAGGCGCGAATCGGCGCTCGCGCGGCCGCCGACGCGTCCTTCACACGCGGTCAGGTGATCATCACGTCGCGTGCACGGACACAGCCGCCTGGCAGATCATCATCATCGAGCAAAGTATACTCCCGTTCCGCTGGACCTTTACACTCGCCCTCCGCCGCCCGGCATGAACCAGTCGGACAAGAATGCAAAGCAATACTGGTACCCCAATATGGGGAACACGGAGATTATCGACTCGCTCGACGGCTGGGGGCTCTCCGTCACTCACCACCAGTTGGTCAAGCCGACTCCCGACTTTTGCCTGAACGTCTATAGTGCCTGCTTGCAGCAGGTTGTTGGCCTTGGCGAAGACTCGTTGCAGGAATCTGTCCAAGCTGCTGTTGCTTCTCTCGATGAACCGAGTTCAGTACGTGCCTACGCGCGAAACGAAATCTCAACTCTGACTGTCCAGCAGGACATATACAGTCCAGCACTCAACATCAACTTTCTAGTTTTTCATATGTGCGTCCATTTTATGTGCGCATGTCCCGGGTCCTGACTAGATGCAGTATCCGCCTCGCAGACGCTGCCAAGGTGCCTGACTTCAGTAGCAGAGATATCTTCAGCCCCACGCCAGAGCGGACGCGACTTATCCTCTCTGCCTTCATCAACTTCGTCAAATTCTCCGAGCAATGCATGCCGGAAGTTGCAAAGCTCCGCACGAAGGCTGCGGAGCTGATCCGGGAGCGGGAGAACGTGGAGCGTGAACGTAAAGAGTTAGACGAGAAACTGGCCACGCTCAAGTACGCGCCTTTCGCCACTTATCCCATTCCTTACCAACGTGATCACTCCACAGAGCAAAAAGAGCGCAGGACGAGCCTAAGCTTGAGGGTATACGACAAGAAAACGTGTCGATCACCGCGCAGCTCATCGCATACAAGGATACACAAACGAGGCTTTTGAAGGACATCGAGAACCTCAAGGCCGAAAAGTCGTCACTTGTCCAGCGCAAGGTATGACGCTCTTCCGCGACTCCGGATCTCGATACTTACTCCACACAGGAAAGCCTAAATTCTGAGGCTGCACTCATGACAGATGGTATCGCACGCGTTCGGTCGAGAATCGTCAAGTCCCCCGAGCGTATCCGGCGGACCATTGCGACGATGGGAAACACCGCAAATGAGGACAAGAAGACGCACATAGCGCAGCAAAACAAAATTAACGACTTGCAGGCCAAGGTATCGGCTTTGCTGAACATTGAGAAGGTTAGACCCACCGTCACGGACTCGGGTTGCATAAGATTGAACTTTTAGTCAGGATTTCCGCGCGTGCGTAGAACAGCTACAGATCATGGAGAAGGACGCGCAAGCGCTCGAAGCTTCGCAGAAGGAACTGGCCGACACGCGCGATGCCCTTGACCGACAGAAGGGCGAGCGGAAAGGCGGGCAACTCCGGCTGGAGGTCTGTGCTCCTGCGCTCGACTCGTCCCTCCTCAACTCACCCCAACGCCTAGCACCTGATGAAGCAAATGGCTAACGCTCGGGAGAAGCTCGAGCGTGCACAGCTGCATGCGGAGGACAAGCGTGTCTCCAGTCAGCGGGCGATCGAACGGCTGGAGAACGAATACCGAGAAATGGCCACAGAGAGGCGGGACAACGACAAATATATTGAGGAACTCCGCGCAGAGGCTGACGAAACTGAGCGCAAGGCAAGCTACTAGGATCAGTCTATGCATGCGTAGTAGGGCTGACCGCCGTTTTTCTTCGTGCAGATGGCGGAACATCTCAAAAGTAGTGAAGTAGAGCTCAACGAGTTACTAAACGAGTATTGGGCCCTTCGTAATCGGACAGGTCAGAATTCGAGCCTTGCGCAGGCGACGTGGCTAACGCACACAGCACAGACGCATATATGGAGACTATCGCAAAGAAACTGGGGATGCAGGTCTCCTCAGTCTGACGCATACCCAGCGACGAGTGTGACCGATAGAAGGGATTCCATGCCGCAGGTGACGCGCTGCACCTGTCCCTTATGCCTTCAGGTCCGAGTCCTCGTGCTTCCTCCCGTCCCTGCACCACCCCGCTTCCTCTTCCTCCCCCTTACCTTTGTATCTATCTTCCATTAGCAGCCACCCGCTCTCTGGGTAGCAATTTTCCTTCTGTTTGTATCGACCTAGTTCGTTCGTACTTACATGTAGCCAGCACTGTCATTCATCCGATTATATTACTTTTGTGATAACAAACGTGGTGTTGTGAAACTAGTACAAGAGTTGCATATGCAAGCGTAAGGGCACCCGTGAGCGAGATGGTGTTGCATGTGGAGATGATGGTATGACCTATCTTCCTCGGCCCCTGGAATGCATTTCGGCCTTGCGTAGAAGTTCACAATCGCGGCAGTACCACTTCCGGGGCATCTTGCCCTCTGTCAAACCAACGCACTCGAGGTGGAACTGGTACGGCATCAGCAGTGCGGGTAGGCGCCGGATTGTATGACCCACCCATTCCCTGGTACAGCCATCGTTATCGCAAGCTATCATCTGGAACGAGAATGGAGTCAAGGAGGGCGTGAAGACGCAGTGGTAGCCTTACACTACCGAACGATATCCGGTCGCAATAGCAGTACCTTGGTTCGTCGGGATCGTTCACTGCATCCACGGGCAGCATCGCGCTCAATGGTGGCACCCTGAGCCTCAAGCCGCGCGTCGAAGGGGCCGTCGTCGCCGAAGTCACCTCGGCTTCCGAAAGCGCGCTCTCCGCCTTCCGCTTCTTGCTGCTCTTTCTACCCTTCCTGTGGGTCGACGATACGCGGGATACCTCGCTCCCCGTCGCCATTCCAATCGTCACGTCGCCGTCAGCACTGATCGCCGGTGCGGTCGCTTCCTCGTCGTCGCTGAGCCCCGGGATTGGACTGTGTGTGACGCGCGTGGCACGAGCCCAGCGCGAAGGCGCGGCTAGGTCCGGGAGGAGAGCGGGGTGCGTGCCCTGGCGGAGGCCGACGGAGATGGACATTTCTTGCTCGCGGATGGCCTGGTCGAGCAGGCGTATGTGTCTGTCCACCTGAGCCAGACGTCATACGAAAGCGCAGAGGGTGGCACAATGGGACACACTGAGTCGAACGCAGCCTGCCCAAGCCCAACTTTCTCCTCGGATCCCCGCACTACCTCTTCCATCAGCCACCCGATCTGCGGTAAGAGCTGACGAGTAGTGCTTGCTACGCTCAGATGAGACTATGGGTCGTAAAAGACTGAAAAGATGCTCACCGGGAGGTGCTTTTGTGGACTCGGACCTTCGTTTTGACCTTCGAGGAGAGGCCTCCCCTTGCCGGATGGAACTGGGGCTGTCAATCTCGTTCTCCTCTTTAAGTGGGCTGGCGTTCCGTCCCGCTAGCGAGCGGCGTAACTCAATATAGTTCTGCAAGCTGGGAAGCAGCTCATTGTAGCGCCCTGGTAGGATGATTCAGCCGCGTTGATTCTGTACAGTAGATAGCAGGATCGTGCGCACCAGTGACCTGCTCGTCCAGCTCGCGCAATAATGTGTACGACCGGTGCAAGTACAAAGGGAGCTGTTCCACCGCTGTCGGCACGATGAGATGCGTTTATCGCGTGCCAGTAATAGTCAGCACCACGTACCTTCGTGGAACTCCTCCCTGAACGCGTCCCATATTTCAGCTTCGACCTCGACTTGACTCTCGGCAC
Organism: Gloeopeniophorella convolvens; assembly: GCA_022496205.1. Classification (NCBI taxonomy): domain Eukaryota; kingdom Fungi; phylum Basidiomycota; class Agaricomycetes; order Russulales; genus Gloeopeniophorella; species Gloeopeniophorella convolvens. Next base: position 240,806 of record WTXD01000030.1, on the reverse strand, counting down.
CTCCGTTCTGTTCTCCGTTCTCGGGCTCGGGTTCCTCAGCCTGTGGCGACTGGGCCTCGGCCTCTTCGGGGTCTATCTCCGGCTCCCCATCGTCTCCCGGGATGGAGATGACCTCCACTTCGTCTTCTTCCGGGGGTGGGACCTCGACCTGGGCACGCGAGGAGCGTCTACGCTTGTCCCTGCGAGGCATGGTTGAGGGGGAAATGTGCTTACGTACGTCGGATAAGGGGACGTCTTAGATCGTTGACGGTCCGCAAATTACGTCATTCTCTCGTTCCCCCAACCACTGGCACGTCCAACTCATTGGTCCCCTTCGGTCGAGTAAAACCTCAGCAAAATGTCGGGTAAAATGCCTTGGGTGAAACTTACTGCGATCAGTACTGGAAGTATGCAAACCATCTCTTGGCTGAACTCGTTGCAATAAGTGTGGACTCACGTTGTGTTGCGTATGGCGCGTGTTCTAAGTTATGGGACTAGGCTACGCTTTATTGCGCGGTGAGTCTGAACTACAGCACTATACCAGAGAAAGCACGTTGTAACTCTCGTTAAAGCGACCGTACCGTCGCCAGAGGAAACATATAATGTGAACCCTCCCGCACTCATGCCGCCTTCATACCTGACCCCTACCTACAAGGCCATGGCGCCCGATCTCAGGAGAAAGGTTGACGAAAATCGACGTGCAAGGCTGGCCTTAGAGGAGGGTGTGAAGCGGCAGCAAGAAGCTCAGGTGCGCCTACGTTCCCCGGGCGACGTATATTCACAAGGCTCACTCGCGCGCCGCCTCAGCTCGACCCGGACTCAGCAAAGCCTGTCTGGGCAAGCTCGTCGAAGTAGCGAAGACGCAGTTGCGAACTTTGTCTTGTATGGCACGACGTCTCTATGCAGATTCGCAAATCCCACACACACCACCATGTCGTGGACCTCCCCAGCATATCGCATAAGTCGATCCGTAATGACCACAAAAGAGCATGTCAAGCCAGCGAATGAGGACTAGGTTGTGACAGCCTTGTGTACCCGAAGTGCTACTTCAAGAATCCAAAGTTCCTCGTCCGCGCCATCACACAGTGCCTTATCTGCTTCTGCCATGATGAGCGCACATGCTGATTTTTGGCGCGCTGTCAGAATCTGGTGCTCAATTATGACATCGTGAAGCTACGGTGCAAGTCTTGAGCGTTCGTGCGGATAGTTAGAGAGGCACACTGACCTGTATCAGGACTTGCGACGCCGAGTAGCCCTCCCGAATCAATGATCGGACTGTCTCTCGGATGAGATCGAAACCACGAAGAGCAGTTTTCGTAATAGGCAGCGTAGCTTCTCCCATCTCTACATCCTCATCCCCAGGCTGGTCGGCAATGTCGACTCCGAGTGTCTTGGCGAACTTCCGTACGACTGCATCCGGAACTACACCTGCTATCTCTTGAATGTCCTGGGGAAGGATGGGAGTTGGTGGTTCAGTCGCGGCTGATAGCCGTGCTGCCGATTGGAGATAGGTGATGGCCCGTCGCAGATCCCCTGAGGATGTGGATATTAAGGCAGAGAAAACAGCTGGGTTCACGGAGACACGTTCGGCCATCGCAATGTGTTCTAGGCGTGCTCTCGCAGATGAAGAGTCCAAAGGCTTGAAGCGGAACTTTGAGCAACGGGATGCGAGAGGCTCGATAATCCTGGTATGCATTGTTATTCGAAAGACCGCGAGTGCAAGAAGCCGCGCGTACCTAGTCACGTAGTTGCAAACCAGACAAAAACGCGTTATCCGTGCATAGTTCTCCATGATTCGTCGCAGAGCCCCTTGTGCATCTTGTGTCATGCTGTCCGCTTCATCCAGAATGATGATTTTGTACGGTGGACATGGATATCTCTTGCCGTCTGATGCCACTGTTTCCGCGCGAGGTGTCTGGCGGGCGAAATTCTTGACTTTCTCGCGTACGATTGAGATGCCGCGTTCGTCTGAAGCGTTCAACTCGAGCACTCGTGTCCGGAAGTTATCAGGCCTGAGATTACTGAGCACGCATGCCAGAGAGATGAGAAATTCGCGCACCCAAAGAGCTGTCGTGCAAGAGCAAGAATAGTAGATGTCTTCCCTGTCCCAGGAGGACCATAAAAGAGCATGTGCGGAAGCTACTGGATGAATGAGAAGCCCATCCCTCAGCACTGAGCAGACACACATTGGTAGATGAGAGTGACTTTTGTAGAACTGTCACAATGTGCTCCTGAGAAGACACGTCGTCTATGGTCTTAGGCCGACTTGATTATCTTCAGTATACTGAACACACAATGATACATGCCGCTCACTACTTCTCCACCCATGGCTGCAAGTTCGGGTCCGCCGCATTTTCCTTTTCCTTTCCTGACTTTTTACTGCTTGCTGTCCGCGCCTGGAAGAAGTTGGCAGCCATGGTATTGGCAGTGAGGGGTACAAGTACGGGAGCGCGGTGACCGTGTACTGTAATTGAGACGCGTTTACGGCACGACGCGTCCGCGTTTTCCCACGCGCTTTCAAAGCCCGTCGACGCGTCTGTGGCTGCGTCCGCCCGACAACTCAGCTTGGGCCTTACCACCGACAATCGACGCGACAGCTGGGAATACGCGACTGCCCCAGTCATGCCAGGGCCTACACAACACACAGGTGCGTCTGCGAAACACGCGTTTGAATGTGCTCGCGTGACTGACGTCCGGAAGATGTGCTTCAGAATACACCACCATCGGGTGAGCGCGTTTCCTCGACCTATCTGGGGGCTATGGGGCGTTGACGCCGTCTTGGAGACCCGCAAGTGAAGACAGGTCATGTGGGGATTAAGAATGGGAAGGTTGTCTTCAAACAGAAGCCCATGTCTTTCGAGAAGATGACCGAGACCATGCAAGGTGCGTGGTTGGTACGACGCGATGCAACGCGTTTCAGCTCACTGGCGTGCTTGCTATGTCATAGAAATGGTCAACTTCAGGGAGTGGCTAGAGAAGCGGATGGAGAATCGCGAACCTCCGTTGACGGAAATACCGGAGGAGCACCGGCCGCTCATTTCAAAGTTCACTCAAGAGAGGTGCGCTTTTTCCCTCTTGCACCGATATCCGGGAGGTCTGACTTGTGTGCGCGCTAAGCGACAAAACGATCGCCGCCTTGTCGAAATATATACAGCAGGAGCTAGTTCCCGACGACGATGACGACGTTGACAACTCCGCCTCCATTCTCCCTTTGAGTGCTGTCGAGGGTGCCGTGAAGCTCATGGCGCGACGCGTTAACTACGGTGTCGAGTCTCCTCTTACGAAGACACCTGCGGCGCTTAGCGTCTGGCGGTGGGAACTGAAGGAAGAATACCTCGGGTTTCTGCCGAGGGCGTCTCGGGAAAAGGTCGACGCGCGGTCAGCAGAGCGGCTCCAGGTACGTGACGACAACAACGTTCTGGGATTGATCTGACCGATAGTAACACGTTCGACCCAGTATAAGAAGGATCTTCAAGCGATATTTGACGCGCTTCCCGCAGCTGAAAGGAATACATTACTCGGTATGAAGGATTCTGCAACAACGACGCCAGCGAAGCCACAGCCGTTGCACCGCGCATCGTCGAACGATGCGACCCCTACTCGCAACGACGTCTCGGGCGATAAACCTCTCGACAAAGCTGCTGCTGCTGGTAGTGGCGAGAATCCAGGCTCGGCGCGAAAGCCGGGTCGACCCAAGGCTCCCGTCGACCCTGAGAGGGCTGCGAAGGTCTTTTGCTTGTTTTGTCGTCAACGCGCGGTTGGTTGACCTCTTCATCGTGGTGCAGGAGAAAGAGCGGCTCGATAAGAAAGCCGCAAAAGCTGAGAAGGAAAAGAAGGAGAAAGAAGCCCAAGAGAAAGCCAGGTCGATTATGGCTAACTTCTTCGGGAAACCGAAAGCTTCTCCCTCTACATCAACTTCTCCATTCAAAGGCTCTGCAGCATCGTCATCATCATCCAACACAGTAATGTCCGAATTTGACCGAGTTTTCAAGCCATTCCTGGTTAAGAAAGAAGCGGAACTTGCGCCGACTAATTGGTTCAGAGATGCGAAGCGGCGAAGACGACATGCGAATGCGAACGTGATCATCATTGACGATGACGGTAAAGAAATGAACGATGTAGAGATGGCCGAGCTGCAGCCCAGCCCGGATGCAAGTCCGAGAAGTATGTCTACTATTTTCCGTGTGCATTGATGGCCTTGCTAAACCAATATATTAGCTCATATACGCCGTTTATTAGCAACATGTCCATCAGTACCCTTACCCTCTCGCTCTTCTGAACCCGTCCGCTCAGTAGTTGCACGCCTAACTGAGGCCGAAGTTTCGGACGACACAGCGACAGTGCGCGCTCTCCTCTCGCAATTACGCGACCGCGCGCAAATCCCAGCGAAAGTGCTCATCTTTCGTGAGGACGAGCGGCCAGGCTACTTCGGTACGTTCACAAAGCGCTCGCGTCTCATCAAGCCGCGCAAGCCATTCGCGCGCGACGATGTCGCACTCGACTACGCGTACGACAGCGGCGCAGAATGGGGGGAGGAGGAAGAAGGTGGTGGCGATGACGTCCTGGGCGACTCGGACGAAGAACGAGACGACGATGAGGGGTCTGACGACCTGGACGACTGGCTTGTGGACGGCGAAGACGAAGAGGCGGTCACGCCAATCGAGGAGCGCGAAGGCCTCGACGCGTTTCCGTTCCCGCCTTTACCAGAAGCTGGGAAGAGCAAGAGGAAGGCGGCAAAGGAAGCAGAAGCGGGCGGGGATGCATCTAAGACCAAGAAACGGAAAGTTGTCGTTCCCCTGGTACCTTTCGTGAAGGGCCCATGTTGGGAGAGCGAAATTGGCAAATGCGAATACGAGCCTTTCGAGCAATATCGAATTCAACTCTTCAATGGTGAGGGCTTCGGAACGATTGTTCATATTGATGCTGAACAGTTCATAGATACACCTTACCCCCTGGACCCCTTTACCTTTGCCTCGACCCCTGTGAATACCTCGAGTTCGGTTGTACCTCCTGCCGCTTCAGCGTCGGCAGCGAAATCTGGGCCGCAATTCGTTGTACCCGCGCTGCCGCCCCACATCGCCGCTCCGATTACTGGCGTGCTTGACCTGGCGTCGACACAGCAAGTGAAACGCCCCCGCGTGGTACCCAAGAACCCCTTCCCCGATGCGCATCTCCCCTTCCTCAAGGAGAAGGTTGCAAGCATGGGCACGAGCAGCCTGATTGCCCTCGTTGAGGCGCTGTACATAGATTTGAAGACGCACAAGGTCAAGAAGAATGCCATTGAAGCGAAGGTCCGAGAAATCTGTGTGAAGGACCAACGGCACATCTGGTCCGTGAAGAGCGGTGATGCAGAGGTGCGCGCGCCCTAAAACGTCTCATGCTTTCGTTGATATCGTCTGGCGTGACAGCCTTCGAACTTGGCAGCGCCCGCCCCTTCGTAGACACACGCTTTCTTGTGTAGATCACACATATTTATCGATGGAGGACTACTCTTGTTATCACGATTCTTCGTATTCCATTCGGCATGCCGCCCTGAACGCAATTAGGCTTCGCATTATTATTGCGCGCTGACTGAAAGTGGAGCGTCTCCAGAGAGAAATTAATAGTGGCATTGACAGTAGGGCGTACATCCAACAAACAGTATCTATATCACAGATCACAGATCACATAAATACAATAGCTAACAGCATGGCAACTGCAACGACCGCAGGCTAAATCAAGACAATGCTAATTTCCACACCTGCTCCACGAGGTCATCATCTCGTGCACTGTTGCTGAATTTTACCACATGAATGTCGCGAGAAGCACTCTCTGAGGGGCTGGAGTTGAGTTCCTCTCCAATGAGTATGTGATAGCTGCTCACCAACTAGTACACGATCCAAGCTGCCGCTCTTTACGAGGATCGGCTCGATTCCAAGGCCGCGATAGACACTCAGTCTCAGTCTGGAGGCATGCATTAGCCGATGCTCATAAGGGTTGGGCGTGGTTGCGAAGCTCACGGTGTAGCGTCAAGGTCGTGCTCAGCGGCAGGGTCGCTCTCCTCGAGTTGCCGAAACTCTTCCTTCAGTTGAGAAAGCTCAGCTTGTCTGCTCGCAAGGGCGCCCTCGGTATCATTCAGTTCCTTGGCAAGAGACAATCGTGAGGCATCTAGGCGATTAAGGCTGCCTGCGTGCTGCTCTGCGGAAGGCACGCTAGGAGGGCGTATAGATGATGCGCGTGCGGCTTCAAAGACACGGGCCAGAGCTGCAGTCATCAAATCAGGAGGTCGCCTCCAGCCAAGTAAGATAATGCACACCTTTCAGATTTGCGTGCACTTCCTCTAGCTCTACTCTCCGTTGCGTACTCTCTTCGTCTATCTGATCCTGCACCTCGGTAATGGTCCTGCAGTCATCTTCTGGTGCCAGAAGCTCGGAGATGCTGCGTATGTTCTCGCTATGCGGACGAAGGTGAGCCAGAGTCCACCCAAAGCACCACCCTACTCACACGACCTCCTGAAGTTGCAGGGAGCCAATCGTCATAGTGGCCTTCGCTATTGAGACAGTCTGGCCGATGGCTGAACGTGCGCAAGTTGAAACTAGATTAATGAAGCGCGTCTCAGGGCACGTGAGTAGCGTGAGGGTCTGACGTCACGCGTATCACAGCATAGGGCTGCCGCGTCCCCGAGTCGGACCACACGCGTTTATGAAAGCATTTGGATAGCTGATTCATCATCACCACCAACGGGCTCGCGAAGCTTGTTCGTGGGCGTTTGAGGGTCAGTTTATAGTGTGGAGAGGCCGGGCTCGGATCTAACCCGTGATGGGAATCGATTATATAAGCCGCGCCCTGTGCCCCAAAGCGATACCAACGGATGACCGTCAAGTCACTCACTGTCCGTTTTCCTGTCCCCTCCATCTCACCTTCCCTGTAACCTAATCCCGTCCCAGACCCTTCGCTAACCATGGAGGTAAGCGCATCGGATCTCCCACTGAGTCGCCTTTGTCATTGATCAACCTAATATGTGCATAGGCTCTGCTGGATTTCTCGAGGGAGTTTGACGTTTCTCTCATGGACAATGTCGTCATGACGCTGTACTCTGGTTCGGGCGGCAAGGACGTCAGTAATCTCTCCGTTCATATCGCATGAGCTTCCGATCTCATCTTACCTCTTATCCACGCCGGCTATTAGCAACAATTGGCACAGCAAGTCCTGACACAATTCCAAGAGCACCCAGAAGCCTGGACGCGAGTACCGGATATCATGGAACGATCATCATATCCGCAGTCAAAAGTGCGCAATATACCTGCATCCACACTACCTAGAACTACGTGATTGACCGTGGGCCCGCTCTCAGTTCATCGGCTTGCAGATCCTCGAAAGACTGGTCACCACGCGATGGAAGACTCTCCCAGAGTCACAGAGACAAGGTGCGTAAGGGAACGCGCTGAGGATCGCTACCGTATCTGACAAAGCCTAGGTGTCCGAAATTTCGTGGTCGGCATCACTGTCAAGATTGCTTCGGACGAGACGATCATGCGGAAAGAGAAGACATACGTCAATAAGCTCAACCTGGCATTGGTCCAGGTTCGCCATTATCCCCTGTGAAGTCACTTCCTTCTCATCGTCTTTTCTGCAGATCTTGAAACAGGAGTGGCCACACAACTGGCCGACATTCATCCCTGAGCTCGTCGAGTCTTGCAAGACGAATCTTGCGCTTTGCGAGAACAATATGGTCATCCTGAGGCTCTTATCTGAGGAAGTCTTCGACTACTCTGCCGAGCAGCTGACCCAGACGAAGATCAAAAACCTGAAGAACCAAATGTGTGGCGAGTTCTCAGAGATCTTCAAGCTATGCGCTGAGATTCTGGAGGAGGCTACGAAGACCTCCTTGGTCAAAGCCACCCTTGAGACTCTACTTCGGTTCCTGAACTGGATACCTCTCGGCTATATCTTCGAGACCACGATCGTAGATGTTCTTATTCAACGCGTTAGTGTCTTGCTCACGAGTGCCCGACGTCTACTCATCATAGCCCCATGCATAGTTCCTCGAAGCTCCTGACTTCCGCAATCTCACTCTGAAGTGCCTCGCCGAGGTTGCCGCCCTGAACGTCGGTCCGGAATACGACCCCAAATTCGTCTCCTTATTCGAAATGGTCATGACCGCCATCAACCGGATGGTGCCACCCAACACAAATATTTCCCAAGCATACGCGCATTCAAACGACGCTGGGCAGGAGTTCATTCTGAGCCTTGCTCTCTTCCTTGGCAACTTCCTCCAGAATCATCTCCGCGTTGTGGAGAATGAACGAACCCAGGACGTCTTGCTCAATGCTCACCTGTACATGGTGAAGATCTCTCAAGTTGACGAGCGCGAGATATTCAAGATCTGCTTGGAATACTGGCTGAAGCTTGTTGCCGAACTATACGACGAGATTCAAAGTCTGCCCATTGGAGACAGCGGCCTCCTTATGGGTCTCAGCTTGGGTGGGACCAACGGAGCACAGACCATGCTCAATGGTGTATCCCTGAGGAAAAACATCTACTCCGACGTGTTATCGAACTTGCGGCTCGTCGTAATTGAGAAGATGGTCAAACCCGAAGAGGTTGGTCGCTCTACGGTTGAATCACCAACCGCTCAGTTGACACTCTACAGGTCTTGATCGTTGAGAACGAAGAAGGCGAGATCGTTCGCGAATTCATGAAAGAGTCAGATACTATTGTGCTCTACAAGTCCATGCGCGAACTCTTGGTCTACCTCACCCATTTGGACGTAACGGATACCGAGACCATCTTGACTGAGAAGCTCGCGAAGCAAGTCGATGGCACAGAATGGTCATGGCAGAACCTGAACACCTTATGCTGGGCCATTGGCTCGATCTCTGGCGCTATGAGTAAGCTCGTTCACAGCTAAGTTCCCAGTGTCACAACCATCCTAACACGTTCGTAGACGAGGAGACCGAAAAGCGCTTCCTTGTGACCGTCATCAAAGATCTTCTTGGCCTATGCGAGATCAAGCGCGGCAAAGATAACAAGGCCGTTGTTGCGTCTGACATCATGTACATTGTCGGACAGTACCCGCGCTTCCTGAAGGCGCATTGGAAATTCCTCAAAACGGTCGTCAACAAACTCTTCGAGTTTATGCACGAGACGCATGAAGGTGTTCAAGACATGGCATGCGACACGTTCATCAAGATTGCCCAGAAGTGCCGCCGGCACTTCGTCATGCAGCAAAGCCAAGAGCAGGACCCATTCGTCGACGAGATCCTCAGGCTACTCCACAGAATCACGGTCGACCTGAGCCCGCAACAAATCCACACTTTCTATGAGGCAGTTGGCTATATGATCTCGGCTCAGCCGAACAAGCCCCAACAGGAGAAGCTCATCGCAAAATTGATGGAGCTCCCGAATGCTGCTGTGAGTCTGTTGAACTGTACGAGAAAGTCGTACCACTAACAGTAAATGCTAGTGGGAATCCCTGATGGCCCAAGCTACGGCCAACGTTGACGTCCTCAGTAATACCGACAACTTGCGCATTCTGTCTAACGTGCTCAAGACGAACGTTGCTGCCTGCACGTCTATCGGCAGCTTCTTCCTGCCTCAGATTGGCCTGATCTACATGGATATGCTTGGTCTCTACCGCGCGGCCAGCGGTGTCATCAGCGAAACCATTGCGAAAGATGGTACGTCGCAACCCCCACTTCGCGGCGAACCGCCAACTCAGGCGCCCCCCACAGGGCAAATCGCCGCTCAGACACCAAAAATCCGCCAGCTGCGGACAGTCAAAAAGGAGATCCTCAAGCTGGTCGACACGTACGTACGCAAGGCTGAAGATCTCGAGGCGGTGAATACCAGCATGATTCCCCCGCTGTTGGACGCGATTTTAGGCGACTACAACCGCAACGTTCCTAATGCCCGCGATGCCGAGGTCTTGAATGTGATGTCTACGATTACCTCGCGGCTTGGCGTAAGTGATTCCTGTCAATCCGGGTGACAATGACCTCACACAAGTACTGTAGAATCTTCTTACGCCACAGATACCGCCAATCCTCGATGCCGTCTTCGAGCCAACATTGAATATGATCAACCAAGACTTTGCAGAGTTCCCTGAACATCGTGTTGGATTCTTCAAACTTCTGCGGGCGATCAACTTGAACTGTTTCCCAGGTACGTAGGCACTACCCCAGAACGTCCCAAGCACTGCTCAACGACCTTCAGCCCTACTTGGTCTTCCTCCACAGCAGTTCAAGCTCTTCATGGACAGCGTCGTGTGGGCAATCAAGCACACAATGAGAGATATCGCGGAGACAGGCCTGAACTGTGAGTGCTCCCGCTCACCCTTTTGTATGCTTCATTCTTATTATGTCTCTACAGTGTCCTTGGAGATCATCAACAATTTTGCCACTGCAGAGCCTCAAATAGCCAACTCATTCTTCCAGCAATACTACCTCAGCATCTTGCAGGATACTTTCTTCGTCTTGACTGACGCAGACCACAAGAGCGGTTTCAAGTTGCAAAGCTTGCTCCTTGCTCGTATGATCCAGTTGGTGTCCACAGACGCGATTCAAGCGCCCCTCTTTGACCCGGCCGTCGTGAATGACCCCAACATGACGAATGCGAAGTTCGTGCGCGACTACACGGCCAACCTGTTGAAGTCCGCATTCCCTCATGCGTCGAAGTGAGCTCTGCTTCTTCACTATTCTTGCACCAGCTAACCGCATCGGTGCGATTAGCTCGGATATCATGGTGTTCGTGCTCAATCTGGCGGAATACCACTCGGATGTGAATCGCTTCAAGATGGCGCTGCGCGACTTCCTCATCCAGCTCAAGGAGTTCTCAGACGACAACGCGGAGCTCTTCGTGGATGAGAAGGAGGCCGAGGCTGCTCGCAAGGCACAACAGGAACGCGAGGCTGCGATGAAGATTCCAGGGATGCTCAAACCGTCTCAACTAGAGGACAAAGACGAGGATATATGATCCTTCGAGGACACCTTGTATCTCACGACATCTTACGATTTTTTATTCTCCGGCTTCCTTTTTTCCCCAAATAACTGCATCAACATCATCATAGCCCACTTGCCCCCCTCTCCCCCTCCCTGCTCCCCCTCCCCCCTCACCACTGTCTCCCTCCCTTGTCGGCTCGCTATTTCACGTCGCTATTTGCTGCTTTGCTGCGCCTCCCATGTTGGATGTACCATTAAATGAAGCTCGTAAATAATTACGAGAAAGAACGTGTATCCTCGGGTGTAGCGCCTCGGTTCGATGAACTTGCAACAAAAGCCTGTTTAAGATGTATCCACCTTCGAGTGAGCTGACGTCCTTCCAACGCCGATGGTGAGAATGTCTCCACGAGTATGAGCATACTGGGCCGCGTGGTGGTCATGTGGACCGGAAAGGACGACACGTGATGTCCAAAGATGATCTTCAGCAGTATCGCCATTCCAAAATGCCATACTCTGTTCACTGTTCGAGCACAACTACGATCACTGGGAGTCCCAGTCAGGTCACGATATGTTCAAAAAGTGAGAATTACCCAGTACAAGCAATCGTCAATGTTGACTCAATAGAAAGGTTCCAACCGTCTACCGATATAGCAGGCCAGACACCTGTGAAGTCCTCCGTTCAACGAGGCATACGATCGACCATCCTCTCGTCGTGGAAGATCGATGCAGAGACATTAGAAGAGATATGGCCCAAGAAGGAGTCCATCGTGCACGTAAAATGGTCTGTCGCAGGCTGCAATTCGCGTCTCGCTTCTGGGTTAATGTACCGCGATAGCAGAGAACATGTATCCATCTACACCCTGCACGGCGAGCCTCTCCTCTTCCAGTCGTTTGACGGGCCCTACTTTCCAACACTGCGCCTGCTCCACAAATGCGAGTCCCTATTACGTGCGCGCACCGTTCCTAGAGCCTGCTGACACGCACACGCACGCGCGCCTGCAGACCCGTTCATCCTCCCACACGTCCGCATCGACCGCGGGGCAATCCGCTTCCTCCTTGCTGGCGCGCATATGATGTGCCCTGGCCTCACCTCCGCAGGCGGCTCGCTCCCGCCGGCAGAGGACGCGCTGCCCGCCGGCACGGCTGTCGCGTTCGATGCAGAGGGCAAGGAGTTCGCGGTCGGCATCGGCTTCACGAAGCTCGGCACCGAGGAGATGAAGTCGGTGAACAAGGGCATCGCGGTCGAGTCGGTCACGTACGTCGGGGACGATCTGTGGGCGGTCCAGAAGCTGTAAGCAGGTAACCTAGTCGCCCTGGTGGTGCGGGCTCCGGCCGCCTGCACGTGGACACGGCGCAAAGTATCGAAGAATGTGATACAGAATTTTGGCAGAGGCTAAAGTCTAAGCTTGGTAGGCGACGGCCCCTCCTTGGCATCATCGCAGCGCCCGCACCGTCTTTCTGGCAGAGCGATAATAGCCAGGCAATATGACCGCGGCGCAATCCCGAATTCCCCATTTATGCCGACGCGGATTCGCGCATAGAGTGGAGGCGCCTTGCGACTGCCTGCCCGCCCGAATCGCGGACAGATGATTGCCCGCACAGCCCAGCGTGGCGACGCCGCCAGTCCGCTGACCCTAGGTAGCCCCTCTGCTCAGCTTCAGCCTATCCGTTCTCGTCAGCTCGGCACTTTTTCGTATCAGGCAAGAACTTGCCAGCATAACAGTGCCTTCATATTTGAGGCGGGTGAGCTGGCGTTGGTGGAGGCGCAACACATCGCCTGTTTCAAGGCCCGTCTCGGATTCTGCTGCGTGCCTTCCCGCTTCGCTAGGTTACAGTTCAGGAGAATGACAATAGCGCAGCCTTCCCGGCCCCCTTATCAATGAAGTCACCGCAGAGCGGAAGTCCACGTTCCTAGGATGATTCGACGCTTCGACTCGTGCGTCCATCGCAGTCTGGAACAGCAGCGCGTCATCCTGGGGGCCTGCGAGTGCTGCTGGAGAAGGCAGCATTGAGCCCGCGCTGCGTCATCTGCGCCCCACCTGATCCCGCTCGGCCTGCCACAATTAGCTCGCAGACCGTCTGAAGACGTAAGTTGGTCGGAGGGCGGCGACATGCCCCGCGCATGCCCCGCCGCTTGCGGTATCCAAAGTGCACGCAATGAGTCGCGCGACTGTCATCAGCTTGCAGGGGCGCCGTGCACGATAAGGAAGGGCGATCGCGCAGCGCGCCGCACTATTCGGCTGCGCCTGGACCAGGCTGACTCGACGAGCGAGGAGCACGACAGGCCAAATGCGCTCTGTGGGGGTTCTCCTAGGACACTGCATTGTCGAGTGGAGTGTCAGGTGTGTGATTGACTGTGAACACGAGGCGCGAGAATCACCGCGAATCACTACGGTAGCTTATTTGCTATTCGCCGCCCGCCCGCCAATGGAGACCGTATCACCAAATGCGGCCCTGCCCCAGCTGCCAATGGCCGCCGGAGTCGCTTGGGCCCTCCGCAGAACGTGGTTTCTGATGTTTATAGGTGCACTCGAGGTGGCGGTCTGATGATAAGGCCCTCTCTATCAATATCACAGGCCGATGCAAATGCGCATGCCGTGAGCGTACAGTAGGCGCGCGCTGTCCGGACCTAGGCTGCTCCGAGGCTCGACGCGCGCCATGCCAGCGTGTTTCCCATGCACGCTTGATTGACGGCGGGGGCGCACTGAAAGTTCCCCCAGACAAACGCCACACTATCTCCATTCCGCGAAGCACGCAGCGTGCCATCCCGCCTATCGCATCGGTCGCCCCCGTTCGGCGTGCTGGACTTGCCAGGGCCTGGGAGCTGGACGGGTGAAAGATCTCTCACGCGGCTTGGTGACCGGCGAAGTCCCGCTCTGCTGCTCGGGCCAGCGGGGTGCGGTGCGCGGGCGCCGGCGCCCGAACGTAACGCGAGAGCGCTTCCGGAGCGCGGCGCCTTCCCCGCCACTGGAGCCGGTGGGCCGTGGCCCGTACGGCGTTGGTGAGAGACGCCGGGACACCGCGGTGACACCGTGAGCTATCCTCGGCGGCAATTGCGCCCGCGCCTTGTATGATTCGCCATCCTGAGTCATGCCAGGCGGAGCAGCAGACAAGGCAAACTCAACACAACAGCTGAGTCGACTCTGCGATTGGTGGATACGAGCTGTGCGCCCGGCCCATCCGTGGTGCGAGGTTGCTCCCTTGCCAGGTTGCTCACGCTCCCAGGCTCGCTTGCGCGCGAATTGCCAATGCACGGAACCGAAAGTGGGCAGCAGGACAGAGGGGAAAGACCGGGTGCGCACTGGCTGCGACCCTAGGACTGTGCTCCTATAGAAGGACTGAATCAGAATTGCGAGAACAAAAAGCACACGCGACCAGAATTATGGCGGTGTGATTTGTGACAGCGACCGAGGTCCCGTGAGAGAGCACTGACAGGGATCAGCACTACGCGCTGTGCTAGCGCCGCGGCGTGAGCAAAACTTGGTCAACAGCCCCAATGATCGAATCATGCGTTGGACGAGGTGGCGCGCAGCGCATATGCATACGTGCGCGCGCCTGCGGGCCCGCTCCGCATCCACCGCCAACGCCGGGTCGATGGGGGCGGCGGGCGGGAGGCCGACCGAAGAGGCAGGGTGAAGGATATCGCCTGTTTCGTCATCAGCAGCGTCAGCGGAACCAGCTTAGTCATCATTGCACTCTGAAGCTTGTTGCGACCTGTTGTGAACCCCCTGCGAACACGCCGCACGCGGATCTAAAAACTTAATTCATCACTCACTTTGACTACATCCCATAGGGGCCGCATCGGACGGCTAAGGCAGCGTAGACCTCAGGGTGAGATGATAGGATTCCGTTTCTGGCTGTTCGTGGGTGTTTTGGTTCTTACGTTTCGCAAATTTTGCCTCCGCGGCTTCACAAGGCTGATGTAGGGCACCAGTGATCCCCGAGGTCTTGTGGGGGAACAGCGAGCTTCCAAGGCATCTTGCATTGATGGAACCATGCTAGCCGCCGCACTCGCGCCTACTCGTGCACCACAACGTGGTGCCAGAGTGGGGTCATTTTGGACTGGGGTGCGCAAGGCAAGCATGCAGTCCGTTCCGGGGTCAGGAACAAGGTTTAACGATAAACTCCGCATCTCAGATCGGGCCCAAATTCGCCTTATCGACCCTGCCGCTTATGGCCTCTTTACTCCGCTGACTTGGTCGCCGGTCGAGACCCCCTTGCGTCGCCACGACGCCGTGTTCGCGTGAGTAGCACAGCATCAGACCAAGAGAACCAACAAACTGGCAACTAGAATTCCCGAGAAGTGAGACGGGGATAATGACAATGACAGCAAAGCATGGGGCAGGGGGAGGAGGGGAACGACGAGTGCGAGTGCAGGGAGGGAAAGTGCAGGTATGATTATATACAGTGAAGACCGAGGGGAAAGTGTCTTTAGTCTAGAGTCTAACACTCTTGGCCGTAGACACCCTGAAACATATGGGAAGGGGTAGCAGAATCAGTGGGGAAGGGGGAAGAATCGAGCTCAAAGGGATGATGGAAGAACAAGTCGCCTGCGTTAACGTACACCTGCGGGACACCATGGCGCCGCGCGCGCTCCGAAGACCGCGCGCTCGTGTCGACGAGTGACAGAGACGGCGACCGCACGGCAGACGGAGTAGAGAGCGCGTCCGACTCGTCGTCCGAGAGATCCTCTACCGTATCTGGCACAGGCAAGTCGTCCATGTCGTCCTCAGCATAGTAGGGTAGCGCGACGTCGAAAGGCGGATAGCTAGAGTCAAGGGCGGTATTAAGGGGCTGGAGCTCGAGTGGACTTAACAGTGAGGGGTTGTAAGGTGGATAGACAACAGGGTATGGCATAGCGATAGGCGGATTGTTGTACACAGGATGGACAAGATCATCGGTGGAAGACATGGGAGAAACGGATGGTGTGAATGGCGGCAGGTCGTCGTCATCGTCGTCGTAGGCGACGGGAAGAAGGGAGATAGGTTCAGAGGAGTCGTCTGCGTCCTCGGGTTCGAGCGATTCCCACAGCGAGTCGAACCATTGCTCTTCAGAGCTGTCGTTACTCGAGCTGCAAGGACCATCAAGAAACTTGCGGGCATCGGGGTAGATGAAAGAGTCGTGTTCTACATCGCAACACACCTCTTCATCCTCGTCGCCCGCGTCAGAGGTGTATGTGGGAAGAAGCTCGGCAGTGATGTTGGCGCTGCATGGTGCAGTGCTGGAGGGCTGTGAACGTGTGATCGAGTTTTTGAGGAGGACCCAGCGGTGCAGGCTGCAGCTGTCCTTGGCGCTTCCGCCAACGACCAAGCTGAGCTTGGACCGAGTGACTTGCGATAAGCTCTGGTCTGACGACATGATTGGTGCGCGTGGGTGGGGCACAGGGGGTGCGTGGGTAGTGGCACTGGCACGACGTCATATGTAAGAACGGAACATGCCAACAGTGGGACGCAAGCAGACTCACGAGACGAGGACGGAAATGACAGCGAAGTTGTGCCGCGTTTTAGCGGTGTATGCGGTATACGATGACGGGCTCGAAGAGGATGGTGCCGTGTTTTGATTTACGGGCTTGCTTGTCAACCATGCTGATGTTGGAGAGGGGCCGCCGTGACTGTCTGAGGGGTTATGACAGGGACGGAGACGGTGTCGCTGGGGAGACGATAAGAGGAGAGAATAAGTTCAGACGGACATTGGGAGGGACAGGTAGGGGACTGGAGGGGCGGGGGAGGCGGGGGCACAGGAGGACGGGTTGCCCTTCTTATATTGGCAAAGTGACTCGCTTGCTGAGGGTCGCGCCGCGCCGCTGCCCCGGCAACCGGCAAACGCACCATCGGACAACCTCGGGCTCGATCATCCGACTTTTCCGAATGCGTTTTGGGTCTCTGTGCTCAGCTCAGCTCATTCCTTCGTCATCCCGACCCGTCTTCGCCTCAGCGTCGTTCCGCCATCCACGGCTAACCTCGACGCCAGACATCGTGCCATCCTTACTCCCCTGTCGCCATCCTGACGCATCTACACACCATTTTATTATACAACGCCCACAGTCAAAAATACACAAAAAAGGGGGTAATTCCCACACCCCTACGGCTCACTCACCCCTCGTCCATTGCCTGTTCGTCTTTTACCGTCTCCATCAATTTCTGTATCTTCTTGGCGCTTTTTGGTGACACGTCCCGTGCGATCGCCAGCATCTGCGCGGACTTGACCTCGTCTCCAATTAATCGGTACGCGCGCGCGAGCTGGAAGATAACATTCGACTCTTCGGGGGACGAGTCCCGGAGGTGTTCCAGGTCTCTCACGGCACCCTATCAGCATCGACACAAACATGTCATCAGCGGAAACGCTCGGAGATCAACTTTTTTTGCGAGCCTTTGCAATTGCACGCACCTCATATCGCTTCATAGAGATAAGCATTTTTGCTCGCCGATAACGCACCAGTGCGTTCTCCGGCGACAATTTCACTGCTTCGTTGAAAAGCACGAGGGCTCCTTCTCGATCGCCGCGCCTCTCCACAGCCTAAGCCAGCAGTCCGGTTAACGCCACGTTAAACACCCGAGCGCGGGCGCGTCCGGCATTTCACGCACCATGCCTACGCAGCCCAGCAGCACTGCGTTATTTGGGTGGATCTCCGCCGCCTTCCTGTAGTGATACTCCGCCATACGGATTTTGCTCTTCCTCAAATAACATGTCCCCAGCCCGTACCTAGACACACAAGATAAGCATACGTATACACAGGCAGGCCAATTACCATCAGAGTTGGCAGGGCACCGGCTCGCTGGCCACACGTACCAAGCATTGTAGTGCCGCGCGTCCGCGCGGAGTGCCATTTGGAACGACAGGATGGCCTTGTCGAGGTCCTCGTCAATGAACTCGTGCCCCGCAAGCGTGAACGCGTACGCGCAGGTGGGATCCAGCTGTTGCGCGCGCCGGAAGCACGTCAGCGCCTGCGCACGCTCCTTCTGCAACGAGAACGTGTTGCCGATCGCTATCCACGCCTGTGATGAGCGGGGTTCAATCGAGAGCAGTTCTTGTGCCAGGAACGACAACTGGACTGTCCGCTGGAGGTGCCATAATAATGTTGAATAGACTTCCATGTCCCACAACCGATATGGGTCTAGTGCCCGCACGGCCTGGAAGGCACGTTCTGCCTGCGAGACCACATGAGTTGAACTCGTGTACGCGGGGTTGGATATGAGGGAGAGGTGTACGTACAGATGTGTAATCGGTCCGCTCGTAGTGGGCTTTGCCCACCATGGCCATGACATATGGGGACCTCTGGTGAACATGGGGAAGTTTGTCCAATTCCTCCATACACAACGCCGTGTCGTACATGGCCAGAGCCCTTGTGGCGCTGGCGAATAGGCGCATAAGGTCGTAAATGTACTGATCCGCAAGTTCGATCTCGTACGCCTCCTGGGCAGCTTGTTCTTGTGATGCTGTCCAATTGCTCGGTGCTGGCGAGGCCTCCGACCGCGGGGAGTGAGCGATGGACTGGGGTGATGGTGAATGTGCCGCATCTCCACTCGGCAAAAGCTCATCCTCGGAATCAGTTGACTGTGAGCGCGTGCGCGTGCGCGGACGGCGCCTGTCTCTAACGGGTGGAGGCTGAAACGCGCATTGCGTGTGAGCCACCGAATTCCTGTCGGCGAGGCGCGCGCAAGAAGAAGACCGACCTTGCCTGGTGCTAGTGGCTTAGCCCCACTGCCCATTAGCCGCGCGCTCCGCCGCGTCCCCAAGCCAGGCGCGCCCGCCTCACGGTCGGACCGGGAACCGGCCACAGGCACATTCCTGGAGGACACCGCCGTGGACTGATGGCGGCGGCCCGCAGACGATGAGAAGAGGTTAACAAGAGTCAGGGCCGGGCGTGCGCGTGCCTTTTTCGAGCGAGCGTCGTCTGCCGGGAGGACCGGCTTAGTCGCCTTGTCCGTGCCGCGGGTCGTCGGGCGAAGCTTCTTCGGGGCCGGCCCACCCTCATCCGCTGAGGAAAGCGCTCGAGATGAGAACATGGCTGCGCCCTTGGCGCGCTGATGCGCCTGCAGGAGTGATACTTCTGGAAGAAATGAGAGGGTGTCGTCGGTCACTCTGAGCGTGATATTAGGGTTTAGAAAGGCCATGTGCATAGAGTGTGCAAACCCACATTGAGTCTCGAGGTCCGGAACGACCCATTCGGAGAGGTAGGATGTTGACAGGTTCTGGTTTTCGAAATAGATTCCCGGCATTGCCAGTGTCAGGCGTAAAGAATCCTATGCCAGTCGTAGTAGGACCTGATGGCTGTGTGGCTTTAGGTGGCAGCTGTTCATCTGGGGAAGTGCGTTTGATTGGTGCGGGGCGTGAAGGGAAGAGCTCTTCGATCTCTGGCACGGAGCCTGTTGGACGGGAGGAATATTAGCAATTAATGATGTATGATCTGATTGACACAATCACCTAGACCGCACAAGCCTTCAAAAGCCTCCCATAACATGGGATTGAGGGCCAAGGCTCGAAGAAGGCTGTTTCGGGCTTGCTCAGGGAGGTTGCCCCGCAGCGCTGTCAATCCTGAACGGCAGTGCAGGACAGCCTCTTCGGGAAAACTTCGTGCCGACCTTTGCTCCTGCGGAACTGGTACGTGTGCGAGAAGATGATCAGAGGGCAGCCTCTCCTTGTGAATGGAAAAGAACGCACGCGTTGGAATTTCAATCGTGCTCTTGAGAATATCCTCCAATGCCTCCCGCGCCTGCCGGTGCCTGCCCAGAGTAGAGCAGCACTTGGACTTGATTTCCAAACACCCATTACAGCGCTGATCTTGTGGCAGATTCACGAGGTGCAGCGCGGAATGAGGCTGGTTAGCCCGGAGCATGACGTTCGCGTATAGGTGTCGCGCGTCATGGCTATCGTGGTCCAGCGCAAAGTATCTTTCCGCGTAGAATACCGCGGACTTGTGGAGGTCTACGTCGAGACACGCCCAGATGAGGGAATTGAAGCGCTTAGAGAGGTACGGCAGGAAGGTGGGAGGAGACTCGGGTTGTTGTGACTGCATGAGTCCGCGTCGGCATGCAAGACGCCGTCAGACTTTGATGGCGAGTATAGGTTACCCGATGGATGGGTTGCTACGGTAGATAGTGATAGATGGGGAAGACGCGCAATGACGAGAGAGCGGGATCGGACGTGGTTTTGAAAGTCGCGCGCGAACAGTGTGTCCAACTCACGACTCGCGTTCCTTCGCGTCATGTGACATACGCGTCCCCTGTGGTAGGTCGCTCTTCACTCTCCCATTTGCTTCGTATCGTCTCTTTCTCTTTCTAAACGTACTGTCACGAGAGCTACGGACGTTGGATATGATACATCAGTCATGCTCGTCGCTTTTTATTTTGCATGGCCTCTCCCCCGCACTAATGACCGTCACGCTCTGGTTGTTGCTCTGTGGAATCTCGTCGGTCTTCGCTACTCCAAGTTACACGGAAAGCTTACCTGGCACAGTCTGGATCGCGTCATCGATCCGCAGCAGAGAAACAGCGGCTTCGAATGCGGATTTTAGGCTGCGGACCTTGCTGATGGTAGGCTCGAGGACGCCAGCAGTAACATTGTCCCGAACCTCGCCGTTGAGCAAGTCCAGCCCATAGCGCAGGAGTACTTTTTTAGGATCTCCCGCGGGCGCGTTTTGAGCTGCGTTATGATACGAGCGCATCTTGGCCACCAGATCAGTAGCATCTTTCGCCGCGTTCACGGCGAGGGTCTTCGGGATTACAAGAAGGGAGCTTGCGAATTCTGCGATAGCCAATTGCTCGCGTGAGCCCTGTGTGGGTAAAGTGGTGACATCAACATCTGCCCGCGTGCGTCACACGTGTATCGTGGGCGAGACGTACCAGGGTTGTTGCGAAGTTCTCGAGATAGATGCTCAATGCCGACTCAACGGCACCCCCACCGGGCACGACGCTCCCACTCTCGAGTGTCCGCTTGATCACAGACAGCGTGTCATGCAACGCACGTTCCATTTCGTCCAACATGTAGTCATTGGCTCCGCGAAGGATGACTGATGCAGAGTTCACCACCTTCGTGCCTTTCACGAGGATGAGCTCGTCATCAGAGATGCGTTCCTGAACGACTTCTTCCGCTGTCCCAAGATAGCTCGCCTCGAAGGTTTCGTCACCCTCCAAGTTTGCCATGCTGGAAACAAGTTGGCCGCCAGTAGCCTTCGCAATGCGGCGAAGATCCTCCTTTCTGCACCGACGAACGGCTATGGCGCCCGCTTCCACGAACTCCTTCAGTGCGAGATCATCGATACCCTTAGTGGTAAGAACAACGTTAGCACCAGCAGCCAGGATCTTCCGGATGCGCTCGAGGGTCATCTCAGCCTCACTGATCAATGCGTGAGTGGCAACTCGAGCAATAGGGTACATCTGTCTTACCGTTTGCGAATCTCCTCGAGCTGCTCTGGGTCATCAACCAAGATCTGGATGCCTAACTGCATCCGAGTCTTTCGAAGATCGATATCTAGGCAAGCAATCTTTGCGTTGGTTATCCGGGTCTTCATGGCTAAGGGCATGATCAGCGCTTCGGCAGCAGAGGGACGAGTGTTGAAAAGCACACCTTGGCTAGCAACCGTGCAATTTAATGCATAACCCTGTACAAAAAGTGACTCCCGGGAGCTCTTTCCATGTGCCTTCAGAACATTGACAGCCTTCACAGGATATTTAACCTCTCCCCGGCTGTTTACGGTCTTCACTGCTAACATGGCATCCACAGCCATTGGCGCAAAGAGGTCATCGTCACTGATAGGAATTTATATAAATCAGGAGTAGGTCCAGCAGGAAGGGTATAGACTCACCCGCCAATGATTTTGCTCGCCATACTCGTCTTCGCCACATTCAACAGCGCATCCCGACCAAGCAGCTCCACCTTCACGCTCAACTGATCTTGCATGAACTTGACAGCCTCGCGGCATGCTAATCTGTATCCGGTGATAATCGTGGTGGGATGGATCTTCGCTTTGACGAGTTCATTGGCGCGACGAAGGAGCTCAGCAGCGATGATCACGACGGAGGTCGTGCCGTCGCCGACCTCCTTATCCTGCTTTTGTGCAAGGTCCACAAAGATGCGACCGGCAGGGTGCTCTACAGAGAGCATAGAGAGGATAGTTGCGCCGTCGTTTGAGATCGTCACTTCCTGCACATCCACCAGGGCTGAATGATAGATCAATGACACTCATCTGGCTGACGCACCCCGATGTTGTCGACGAGCATCTTATCTAGTCCCAGCGGGCCTAATGAGCTTTTTACAATGTTCGCGATGGTCTGTGCAGCCATCACTGCAGCATCGCTTGGTCAAGGCCTCGCGGCGAGAAGAATCGCAGCGCTGAACACACCATTCTGGTCCCGGATATCCTGTCCAGATACCCTATCTCCACCCAGGAAGGCTCCTGCCCTCGGATCGCGTTGGAACATAGACATGGTGGGTTGTGGAAGGTAGGTACGAGCTCGAAGTGGAACGCGTTTTGGAAAGGATTTGTCTACTCGTCAGTCGGAAGTTGCCGACAAATCCTTCTCTCTCTCTTCAAAGTTGGCTCTTCTTTCGTCGCCGCCACTCCCGCCCCCGCAGTCACAATTGTGCTCAGCAATCTTCTTTCTCACTCCGGCATTCGAGAGCAACTACAACTAGGCGACATCAGACTACAGATCGTTCTCTCCTATGAGCGAGATGCCGATTCGAGGAATATCAACCTTGAGGTAATCAACAAGGGGCCGCCGGGTATCGAAAAGGCTCTCTGTGTCCGTGGAATCCAGAAGTTTCGGTGAAGCGTTGAAAAGCGCTCCCGCTCTGTGTATTTCTTGGCTTCGATCTCGCTCCCTCGACGCGAAGAATGGTGTTCCGCCGGGCACATCGACTTTCTTCTGTCTCCCGTTGGAGACACCCCGCTGAGCTTTACGGAATTCCGAAAACTTGCTTGTCTTCTTGACTATCTCTGCCTGCATCGCAAAACCTATGCACGGCGCGATGGGATCGGTCAAGCGTGGGGTGTGCACAGGGACGGTGCCAACGACAATGTTCTCCATGACAGCCCTCTCGAACGGGTTGTCCTCGACATGGGTCGGTGTTGATCCCGAGGGTTCTGCATTCTGGAATGGGTTGCCGATATTGCGTGATGCCAGGAGAAACGAGCTTTCTCTGTGCATGACGTTCGGTCTGGGCAGGGTCTCGCCCACAGTGGCCCCAGAGGTGGACGTCGACCGCGAGCTCGCCTTTTTGAGGCTTCCAGCCGGTCGCCCCTGTGATGAGGAAGTATTGCTTACTGCCGGTCCTGCCGGGGACTGTGATTTCTCCAGCTGTGATTTGGGGTCAATTAGTGCACGTTACAACGTAATTCATGCACGTACCGTCTTGTCTCCCCCAACCCGGGCGTTGTCCACACTACTCTCGGATGGCTGTCCCGGTATTCCGGGCTCCTGATCTACCTGTTAGTGATCGGAGACGAGCCAGAAAGGCGTTCCCGAGCTTACCTTTGGGGTCGAGAGTTCAGCCCTGGAGCTTGACAGCGTGGATCGAATGTAGAGAATTGGGGTGAGTCGGTTCATAAGGAACGTGAATGGGCGGCCTGCGCTAGTTTGTGGTAGACACCTGGCCCCGAATCCTACACAATATCATGCGACGTACGAGAACCGACCATCGGTCAGTCCCACATCTCTATAGTTCTGCACGAATCGCGGCTGCACGAATCACGCCCACCAGGCCCGCAGTCGTCGATCAACTCTTGGGCCCTTGTGCCTCTGGCGTGAGTCACAATGCTTTCCCCCTCAAGGCCTCAGGCGTAGTAGGGTGTGCTCCTGTGTGCTGGTACCGCGTTGGGTCCACGCTGCAAGACAGCGAGGGAACGGGAAAGGAGAGCTGAGGCGGGCCGCTCAGCCGAGGGGATGCTTGCCTTTCTGAGGCGGTGCGAGAGCAAGATCCGGGCTTGCCATACAACTGAGACCAGCGCCTGGCCGTATTTTTGCTGTTTAATCCCGCAAGAGCACCACAAGGACCCATACTCTCCCAGTAGTCTATCTTGCGCTCTCATGTCATCACCTGTGTCGCCTTTGAGCGCGGTAATCACCTTTTGGCGGTACCGATTGCACAGTTTCTCACTCTGTACCTTGCACCCTAGGCGCATCAACATGCAACAAATGCTGATGACTTCATGGCCCGAGGACTGTTGATTCCTTCTTGTGAAGAGCACCAGAAATCCGCGGAGGCATTTCAGTCTTGTATAGAAGCTTCAAATGACGAAAATGTCTGTATCGTTTGTCTCTCTCCCTTATATACCACCCATCTCATGCCGATCCACAGACAAATAGAACGCTTAGAATGCTCTACAATGAACACAACAGGGCCGCGAAGGAATTGCAGAGAAGAATAGCGGCCCTTCGCGAGGAGGGTCTTGATCCTACACTCCCGCAGAAGCCACCACCCCCGCGCGCATCACCCGCCTCTGCTCCCGTCACCCAAGGATCTTCTGCGTCCCCACCCACACATCCGAAAGGGAGGATGCCGGACTCCCAGGTTGACGAGTCGTTCATGCTGCTGGGGCAACAGGTTCGTAGCACGTGCATTACACACCCATTCTTCGTGGCTTAGCGCCATGCGTGTCACGGCAGTCCACAGACGCCGGTGACGCGTTCAACACCTTTTGGAAAGCCATGGAGCACCTAGATCATGTCGCGCAACCCTTGGCTTTCGCAACCGCTTCCCTTGGCTACACCGAGTCTTCACAACGCGAGCTTGGTCGGAATGGCAGCTATAGCAGCGATACCGACACTGATGGGAGCGGTGGGCGTTCGAGGCGGCTACTCGGAGGTGGCACCCCCAAAAGCCGGTCGCCAGAAGGCTCTGCGCTCGAAGACATCCACGAAGTGGATGCCGCGAAGTCGTCTCGCGTAAGACAGTCTGTCATCGATTTGCGAAATGAATTCGATGAGATCGGTGAAGAAGGTGCGTGCATTCATCCATTGGCTGTTCTTGGGAGCTGAGCCGCCACGTCCGTGCACCAGATTACGACTCCTCAGACTCCTTTTGCTTTATCCCATCCAAATCCGAGCCTTCTCCATCGACTCTAAAAAAGGAGAATATGTCTCTCCGCTCAGAACTCGAAGACATGCAAAAGCGGCTAGAAGCTGCGGAGCGAATGCTGAAATTGAGGAAGGAGCAAGATCAGCAGCTTCGAGAGAACATCGCGGTAGCCCGACGGGAGGTCAGGACTTCGAAGCCGCATGCTACGTCTTCGTTGGTCAGCTTACTGATCACCTGTTTCTGTAGGCCCAACGAGCTATGGGTGCTTCTCTGCATGCAGCACAACGAACTGGCCAATCCACGTTTGACCTCTCTAATCTCAACCTGAATCTTGTCCCGGCTCCACCCCCGGTAGTTCCGATCAATACGAATCGAGACAGAGAGGTTCAGCTCTCTCGTAAAGTGAAGGAGCTCGAAGAGGAACTTCGCTCTGTTCGCATCGACAACGAAAAACAGGTCGGTGTCGTGACTGAATGCATAATCGAACTCTCGCGACTGACACTGCCGACAGAAAGCGATGATTGCAAAATTCCGGGAGCGGTGGGATAAACTCAAGGAGTCCGCACGGCGTAAACGAGAAGCGAAGGCCGCTGTGGATGCGCAGAACGCACCTGTCCACGAGCGCATCGATGAGGAGCCTGAGGCGGAGGCGGAGCAGGACGGCTAGGCTTCGTGTGGGGTTAGAACACGAACGGCGTAGACTCCATCGCCCGCCAGCGCTCTAGCGCTCAAAATGTACCATATGCGTCCTGGTTGCTTTACTTGCCTCTTTCCCTGCGGGTCTGTATCGATATCGTTCCTCGGCTGTATATACCTTCCTATGCTATGTACACCAAACGCTTTGCGCCCAAGGCGCAATGCCCCACGAGTACCATCTGCAGGATTCGGCCATGGCGACCTGTCCCAATCATATCACTCCGTCTCACGACGGCCAGCTGGAGGCGTCCTGTAAGCCCGCGTGCAATGGCGAGGTCCGGAGCTTCACTTCTGCTGACTATAACCCAAGGGGCTCACACCCCGACCGGGGTGTTCACAGGCTTAATTGCAAGATTAGGCATTTTCTTTCCACTCAGAGGACCAAACCTTCGTGATGCACTCGACAACATTCGAAGGCAGAAGCAACTCGGCGTCTTTAAACGAGCCCAGAGAACTTCGAGGCGCCCCGACGGTGAGAATGAGGAATGGAACCTTGTCACTGGACCAGATCACGCCGGTTGTATTGAATGGGGGCGTCTGTATCGTGCGTCAAATTTGCTTGAGGGGGGAACAGTGCGTCACCGAGTCGGGAACGCTACCCCGAAGGCCAGTTCTGCACCCAGCTCAGAGCTGATCGGAGGCACTTTCACAATAGAGTTTTGGCGAGATAGAGATCTCGGATTCTGTAACCAACGTTCAGCAAGGAGTATGTTCGGGCAAACCCCAACGCGAGGTGGCTGGCTTGAGACAGCTGCGGGCAAGCCGACAGGGAACGGCACAAATGTTGCACGCGGCCCAGCTCTCCTGACGGTTAAAGATAGATGAAGTGACCAGCTATGATTACACCAGGACACAGGATACAGCATTTATCTTTGTCTTTCCCCTGAATTACGCGAACAAGCTGAAGTCAATGATGCGGAGACTCGTGGCGATTGCCTGGAAAGCCCGTTTGGCTTCATGGTATTGGTCTTCTGAACGCACGACGCCATTCCCGACGTTCATAGGGAAGTTGAGAGTCAGTACGAGATCAACGGACTTGTCCTCTACTCTGTACAGGGCCAGAAGCACTCGTACATCATCCACGTGCGTCCTGTTGAACTTCTGAACGCCCTGTCGGCCGTATAGGATAACGACAGACGGGGTGAGGTCCCCTCGATCGTTAGGGACCGTGAGCACTTCCTCGACAGATGAGGAAATAGCCTCATTATCCTGGGCGATCGAGGAGAAGTGGAACCTAGGAGCCAAGAAATCAATTAAATTGAGAACAGCCGCAGGAGTTTGGAGTAGGATCCAGACTTTGCTGCCTCAGTGAAGTCAACAGGTGGAACCCTCTGAAGAATCTCCAGAACGATGCTGTCATCCGAGACTGTAGAGAGTAGGACCTCTTGAGTGTCGGGGATCTGACGTAGTTGGCTGGGCAAGGAGGTTGAATGGCGCCAGTCTGGGCAGGGCGATTGGTGACATACGAGGCGTCGATCAGGTCTGTTGGAAAATCGGCGGTAATAGCCCCGCCAAAGAGTTCACGTTGAGCAAGATTAGACATATCTTGAATGATACGAGGCGTCGGATGGGTTATGGGGGAGGATACGAGGACAGGGCCTGTATTTTTGGGCTGAACCGGACCACGTGGTGCACGTGATCGTGTTGAGCGCGTTGGGCGCGTGTCGCGTTGATGTCGCGAACAACTGAGACCTATCCACAATGAGCGAGCTCCTGCGACGGTCCGTGCTCACATCATCCCAAGAGACAAATTATCCAAATGGAAGGTCAGGGATACCGATGCCCTTACCTCCGTCCGCCATGAAGAAGCCTACGCAGAATAAGAGACTCTCCGTCGCAGGACCTGGACCTCGCAATCTTTACCCTCCCCCCGCTCTGGCAGTGCCTTCGACGAATCCACGGCAATCACTATATAGATCGCAGAATGTGAACCCTCTACTGGCTAGCGCCTCTAAGCACGGCCGCACGCCCTTGACCGCGTATGTATCGCCATCTCCCACTCGCAGATGCATCAGCTGACCTTGCACAGGAGCGCACGCCGAGGCTCAATGTGGGGAGGCGGAGGAGCTGCGCTCCCGTCCTCAGCAATCCAGCCTCTGAAAGACTTTCGTCCCCTCCGTGACCGCCAGTACCAAACCAAGATGCGCCAAGACATCGTCAGCTGGTTACAGAGCACCGAATACGATATCTCCATGCAGGCCTTATCAAACATCACAGGGAAGGACTATCGTAACATATTCCAGTACTTGTTCTCTATGCTCGAGCCCAGTTACCCGTTCGACCCTCAAGCACGGTTCGAGGACGAATTCATCCCGGCGTTGAAGGACCTACGCTACCCCTTCGTCGGCCAGATAGACCCGAAATGGCTAGCTGCTCCAGCCAGCATGCACTCCTGGCCTTCTTTACTAGGTGTGTTGCATTGGCTCACAGTCATGTGCAAGGTGCGTTGCAGACCCTTTGATTTCTCCATGTTCTCTGAGGACGGTTATCTTTTAGGGGAGATTACACTATATGGAGAGCGAGCACCCGACGCTACAGTTCTCTGATCTGATCCCTGATGAGTTTGACGATCCCAATCACCACGCGGCACTTGCGTTCGACTACTTCGCAGAGGCGTATGACGCCTTCTTTGCTGGGTCGGACGTTTTCGAAAACCAGCGGCGAAAGCTAGAAGAGCGATATTGTACGCATCCAGCTCTTCCTTATGAGTTCAGCACTAAGTCAAACCAGCCAAGAATAGCGAGCGAACGGAGAGTGAATTAGAGAAGCAGAAGGCGGAGT
Source organism: Gloeopeniophorella convolvens (assembly GCA_022496205.1). Classification (NCBI taxonomy): domain Eukaryota; kingdom Fungi; phylum Basidiomycota; class Agaricomycetes; order Russulales; genus Gloeopeniophorella; species Gloeopeniophorella convolvens. The sequence continues at coordinate 212,412 of WTXD01000030.1, read as the reverse complement.
TCGCTAAAGTTAAAGCCGAACTAGAAAAGCTGGAATCTTCCCCCGTACGCACTGATTTCTTTGAGGAGTCCGGTCCCTTGATTGATCCTGTGCAAGGCTCCGATAGACAAACTCCTAACCGACAACAAGTACTTGAAGCGGGACCGCGAAAAGTTCCAGGAATGTGTTCGGAGCTGGGAGTCACGGAAGAAATCGCTAATCGGCCATGTTGCCAATCTTGAGACCGATATTGCGCAACAGAGTATGGGATGCTTTAGCTTCGTAAAGCTTAAACTGATCCGCTCATTTTCAAGCGTCCCACCTGGAGCAGCTCAAATCTGAACAAGGACGGCTTTCGGACATCGTGAGGGAGCAGAATTTGTCTCCGGAGGAAGTCACCCGCATGAACACGGAGCACGAACAGCTCTCCCGGAGTCTAGAAGATCTGAGGGCCAAGATCACCGAAGCTCACAAGTCAATCCTCTCGCTCGAAGTCGCAGTGGCCAACCGTGGGGCAGCCACAGAAGAGGCAGTCGATGCGTACACAAGGCTCCTGTCTACGTTGGGATTATTCCCACCCCTTCCACCGGGTTTCGAGGACATCGACCTCCAAGTGGAGCTAAACACAGCGGCATCCCAGCCCGAAAACCTATACAAGGGCCCAGATGTCCGGCGTACGATCAGGCCGACCTTGAGCGCTCTCAACGAGATCAAACGGAGCGAACGTGCAACGGTCGAGAACGAGCGCATCAAGGTGGACCATGAGCTAGATCAGTCGGTCCTGGAATGTGAGAACTTAGAAGACGAGATGAATGAGCTGGAGAAGGAGGTGATCGCACTGAATGAGCAGGCTGATGACGTGCGAGAGGTGCGTTGTCCCCCTGTTAAGTCCGTATCCATCACGCAGTTGACATGCCATACTGTAGGCCGGACAGCGGGAAGCCGTCGTAAGCAACGGCGAGATCGCACGTCTGCAACGGGATCTTGCACAGGCCCGGACAGCTGCACTCGCAAACGGCGTCGGTGTTAAATCCCGACTAAAGACGCTACAGATTGCGTGAGTGGCGGCCGCACTACATCACTTCCGTCTATAATTGTCTTCATGCATCGCAATCAGGTATCGCGAGCAAATTGACAAGGTGGAGCGTCTCAGGGACGAGACCGTTCGAGCTATCGTCAAGAACAGCACAGAGATAGCCATGTTCAAGGAGGAAATTCCCAACAATTGAAGAACCTCCGGGACTTTGCTGAAACAAGGTAGTGCCTTGCTGTCTCTGTTACTGCCATGAGGGCACATGTATTAGCATCATAGGTATATACCGCTTGGATAGTACTGTACGGCGCTGTTAGGTTGCCTGTAATTTAGGAAGTTGTACCTTTATAATTTGAGCCGGATTCTGCCGCGGCCGGGATTCGGCTTCGAGCAAGGCGGTTCTCAACGTTCCCATCTTATGCTTCGCGTGTCCGAGTCGCTTGACATCCTTCAACATTTTTACCTCTGACTCTACCCTGTGCGATACAGCTTGAAGAAATATCTAGAACCTTTGATCCGCGCTGCGGGTTCTCCTGACCGCTACCGTTGACCGCGGGCTACACATTTTCGCGATGGGGCGCCAAGGACAGCCTCAGCTCGAACACAACGCCGTGCCTACCGGGCATCACTCGCTCTCGGTCGCCGTCTCCTCGATGCTCATGGACATCGGAAAATGCTGTGCGAAATCACCCTACTTGGGCGCCTGGGTTGGAATCGGCAGTACCCACGCTTGCTTGCGCTCCCAATTCTCACCGCCGGGCGAGCAGGCCGTGGCCTGAGAATCCTACGTGGGACGACCTGATCCTTCTCGATTCGCTGTTCCGTCATCCCGTCGCCGTTTCCTGCTATCCCCTTCCACGGTTACGGGCCCGCTAAACTCTCCCCACCTATGGAGACCTTCGCAAGGCCCCGATTGGACGATCGATTGGGACCGTCGCCCTGCTCGTGCGAAGGCGTGAGCTAGGCTAACGGCTCCTTATTCTGGACTCTCTCCATGGCCACGCTGTAACCTCAGGCAGTCCTCTCTGCCCGGCCGAATTCGTAATTGGACGCCTTATCGTGGGGGCCTCAATCCACCAAATTCTCCTTCTAATTAGGACAGATTGGTCCGAACTGGCTCGCCTATCAGCGACTCGGGCGACGTCTACTCCTCTTTGAGACGTCATTGAAGGGCGGACGCCACTAGGCCCAAACCCAGAAGGAGAAGATTGTTCTCTGACTGACTGTGCTGGCAAGGGCCCGGTGTGATTGAACGCTAGGCGTCTGTGTTACACGCGAAGTTGGAAACCTGTGCGGCTCACACGCCTGTACCACATTATCTCCCTCTCGGACGCGCGCCTCAGCTACTTGGTATCATCCCGGATTCGGGTTTTTCTGACCCGGGCACAATTATCCAACCCGGCTGCGGCTTGCGTTCCCTGGCCGTGGGCCTGGTACTCTTCTGTTTGGCTATCCACCCGAAACCCTCTCGAGTATGGGTATTACATCCCATGTTGTGCCTCGATCTCCCAAGCGGATTCCCTCGTGGAGATGACCCGTGGGCCCATAAGTAGGACCGGCGGAGGGGTTCACTCTGCACACACGCCTCCCTTCCTCCCTCACCGCTCGCTGCTGCGGTCTGAGTTCGATATCTTGCCCTCGGCCATCTATCCTCTCTCTGGTGCAACATGTCCTCAGTACCTGCCCCCGATGGCGCGGCTCCTGCCTACGATGATGCGGAAAAGGGCACACTCGAAGTCCATTCACGGCAGATCGCCCCGGCACCGCCTACTGAATATAAGGATGAGAAGAAGGACAACTCCATGCTTGTCTCGACCAAGGAGGTCGTTCCTGCCACCAAAGCTGCAGCCAAGCCAGCCGCAAAGAAGAAGAAGGTCTCTAAATGGATCCTGTGGAAGCTTTGGTTCAACACTTACAGGTGTGTGCGGACGTCGAACGTTGATCGCTCGGGGGCGCGCCTGATCAAGGCTTCGGATTGATCTAATAGGAAGCTCTTTACTTTTGTCTTCACGTTCAACATTGTCGGAATCGTTCTGGCCACGTCTGGACACTTCCCATACGCGCTACAGTGGACGGGCGCTATGGCACTAGGAAATTTGAACTTCGCCATCCTCATGCGCAACGAACTGTTCGGCCGTATCCTGTATCTGATCGTGAACACATGCTTCGCCAAGGTAACTATCCCGGCATTCCAACCGCTACTCCAAGCCTGACGCTGATGCCTTCACAGTGGGCGCCATTGTGGTGGCGTTTGGGCTGTACATCTGTTCTCCAGGTATGAACACATCACCCTTGTGCATGTGAACGATCTCACCGAGATCCCCGCAGCATCTCGGAGGCATCCACAGCGGCTGCGCACTCTCAGGTGTTTGCTGGCTCATTGTCAAGGTTGTGAATAATTTCCGGCATCACGCTGCCAATCATGACTCCATTTTGATCATTGGGACCATTACGAATATCGCCGTCATCATAAGCGCTATCAGCGCCTTCCCTTGGGTCCGAAATACTCATCATAAGTAAGTAATTTGCTCATTCCGGACTTCTGGAGTACTCACAAGCTGTCAGTGTTTTCGAGCGTCATCATCGGTTTGTTGGGTGGCTCGGTCTTATCCTCACTTGTAAGATGAGATCCTCGTGGATAATCTTTGAGACGCTCATAACCGTCTTTCAGGGGTCTTCACTATCCTCGGTGACTCATACAATTTGGAGACCCGGAGATGGGACTTGAGCGGAAAGCACATCCTCCGCCAACAAGACTTCTGGTTTGCCATGGGCATGACAACGTTGTACGTATCCAAAACGACCTTGTTCACCGGTGGTCCTCACTGGATCCACAGCATCATCATCCCGTGGTTGTGCGTTCGTGAGGTGCCAGTGGACATTGAATTGGTAAGCCCTAAACCCTCAAACGCGCAGGGGATTTTACTCATCCGAGTGTAAAAAATAGCCCTCGCCCAAAGTCGCCATTGTGCGCTTCAAGCGTGGAATGCAGCAGGGGCTCCTCGGACGCATTAGCCGTACTTCCATCATGGAATACCACGCTTTCGGTATCATCTCGTGAGTAACTTCTTTCGCCATCGAGCCAACCTTTCTCACTCAGTCGTTCTAGCGAGGGTACCCACGCCAAGTACCACTACATGATTTGCGGTGTGCAAGGTAGCTCCCCGACTTCTACTGTTCACGAGACAGACCCCCTAAGGGTGATTGTGCAGGTGACTTCACCCGCAGTCTCGTAAACGACCCTCCCCGGACCCTCTGGACAAGAGAACTCAAGGTAAGCCCCACACACGACCGAAGCGCGAGAACGGCCCATAACGCCTTCCCAGTTCGCCGGCGTGTCGAACACTTCCACACTCTACAAGCGTGGCGTCCGGATATGCACCGGTACCGGTATCGGCGCGGCACTGGCTACATGTCTCCAGTCTCCCAATTGGTGAGCTCCGCCGCAGTTTACACACGTTCAGGGCCTCGCTGACCAGCTGCGCACAGGTACTTGATCTGGATCGGTACGTTGTGCTGGAACGCCAAGGGCGGACACGGCCAGTTGACGCTCGTGTTTTCTCCCTCGCGTACCTAGGCTCTGATCAAGAAAAGACATTCGGGCCCACTATCAGCGGGCTTATTCACCGCCACATAGGGCCCGAGCGTCTGATGCTGTGGGACAGCAAGCTCCGGGGAGGTCGCCCTGACACGATGAAGATTCTCAAGGAGGCATACTACTCCTGGGGCGCTGAAGGTGGGTGACCTCCAGCGCTGGTGCCGTGTGGCGCGCGATGATAGACGATGCGATGCTGACGCCACCTGCCCCGCCGGTACAGTCGTCTTCATCACGTCAAACTACATCGGGAACTCTGAGATCACGCAAGGGTGCAAGGAGGCGGGCATCCCCGCGTTCGGCACGCTGTGGGACTTCGTGAGTGCGCGGAGCCGGGCTCACAGAGCCGATATGCTGACTGCGCACGATTTCTCCGCAGTGAGCGCCACGCCGCTCTTGCAGTGTGCGCAGGATATTTCCCATGGGTATTTAGACGCGCCGAGACGCGGCGCTCGCGCGTCGTAGTGGAGCATGCTCAAGGATTCACACACTTACAACATACTGTATGACCCCCCGGGATGGCGTGGAGTTTTGTGAGCTGGACGATAATCACTGATGCTTCCCGCCGCCGCGTGTCGCGGGGGGCACAGGCCCCGCATACTGCCTTTTCTCCTATACTTTTCCAACCAACCTTGTAACGTAATTCTCGCGATGCCTGAGACCGGAGCGCCACGCACACACCAATGATGATAGACTTAATCGCAATGATCAGCTTATTTACAGACTGCGTGCACGAGCGCGGATGCTGTTTGGGGCTCCCCCCGCGTCGCGGCGCGCGCCCTGTGCGAGCGAGCGTCCGGATGCGGATGCGGGTGCGGGAAGAAAGGCGCATAGGAGGAAGCCGCGTCACCGCAGTGGGAGCGCGGCACTCTCAGGAACAAGCACGAGGAAGCCGGGTAAGGAGACACCTCGTCCGAGCCGTGGCTTCTTGTGAGAGAACGTCGAGCGCGCCAAGCACAAGAAGCCCTCGCGTTACGGCATTGCTAGGGAGCTGCGGCGCGACTCAAGATTCGGGCGTGCTGATCCTTTCTCAGACCTAGGGTCGCCCCGACGCGGACACGCGAGACAGGCGTGGATAGGGAAGGGCAGTACAATTCAGGCATATACGATAGATACGTAGAAATAGAACAATGCATGACAGAAAGCAATGACACATAAGACAACGCAACAAGAAAAGGAAACGGAGACGAGGAGCGGTGAGGACGGCATGCAATACGCGCGCATGCGTGGCGTATGCCGCTGATAATCAGTGAGAACGGATGGGGTGGGTGGCATGATACAACAGCACTGCTGACAATCGGGGGTGGTGGGTGGGTAGCGGCACAACTAATAACGGGGGATACTCGAGCAGTGCACTTCGAGTACTTGGCCCGACTTTCCCATCCACGGCCAGCGCCGACCTGGCTTGATGGGCGTGTTTGGCTGAAGACGGATGCCTCTGCGTGCGAGCTCGACGATGATTCGCGCAATGTTGCGTGAGTCCTAGTGGGCGGTAGTGGCGGTGGCTTTAGAATCCACCGCGGAAACGCGACAGGGCGAAACTCACATCGATCCCGCTGTGTTGTCTTCCTTCGAAAGGAGCGAGTCCAAGGAATCGAAGCTGCTTTTCGATATTCGGTGACATGCGACGCGGGAGGGGTGGCTGGATTGGTGGTGGGCCCGAGATAAAGGTAAGCTTCAGATCGTGGAACGCGAACGGAGGGGCACGGGCGTACCTTTGACGTCTGGGCTCGACCGGTCTCTGACCATGTGCTCACGACTTTGCGGACATCCATAACATCTCCTCTGAGCCAGTGAGGTATAGCAATCTACGTCGACAACGATTGATATGTCAAGTACTCCTGTGACTCATTTCAGGCACTGACGTTCGAGATAAAACACTGTTTGACGACGAAGTCTCGGACATCGAACGGGCCATCGGTGCACCAGCAGAAGCGGACGAGGCGCTCGCCCGTCTCCGGGTGGATCAGCCCGTGCTGTGCGAGAAAGAGAGAGAACTGGCCAGCCACTTCAGGGAAGTGTGGCGCGGCATCAACTTGTTCCTAAGCATACGGACACAAAGGCGTCTAGCTTGGGAGGATGATGGTGTGGGAAAGACTGACTTGTGTTATCCCGGTGAGGGACGTGCAAAAGGAGGATAGCACAGGACGCCATGTCGGTTTGACAAAGCTGCGAAACTCTGCGACCTTGTGCAGAGTTCCAGCCATGCCGTTGCTTCCTTTGTCAGACCATCTGAGAAGACAGACGGGCCATTCCTGGGCGCCGTTGAGTGATTAGAGGTGGTCCGCACACGATAACGTACAATTATCTCATTGGGCCACTGAAAGTCTGTTCCTTGGAAGCAGGTGGCTTCGACATCCAAAACCAAGAAAGCGTCGTATGGCTGGGGAACTTTGACTGCCCAGAGCTGGTTGGCTACCGTGGCGAGCGCACGCGGAGTGGCTTTGGCCGTGAGAGAGGCAGGGTCTGGACTTTGCGCCTGAACGGAGAACGCAGGGGTAACATATGAAGTAGTCGTAGGTTTGTTCAATACGGAAAACATGTCGTATACAAAGGAGGCTGCCTTTCCGGGCGGGGAGGTTGGCTGTGCGGGGAAATTACTAGGCGCGGCGCGTGTCTGACAATAGCATTGAGCAGCGAAAAGAAAGAGAAGAAGAGAGAGAAGGGGGAAGGGGAACCGATAAGGGGGAGAAAGAGAGCGGGAAAGAGAGAAAGGACGAGTTCATGAATCTCCTCGTCTTGAACCGCCTCGAAATGCAGGGCTTCCCCCTTCGGCCACTCCCGGCCCGCCACATTCGCCCTCGAAACGACAGATACAAGTTTCACCTCTGCCCCGACACCCTCACCGACACTCCCCGGACTTTCTGCGCCATGGCACTTCACAGGGGAGATGACCTCGACGATGACTTTATGCCGGATGAAACCATCGCTCTCTCCGAGGACGAGGGCTTTGGCTCCCTCGTCGGCGACCCTGACGACATCGGCAAGCTCCTCAGCGCCGACGAGGAGGAGGACCCCGAGTCCGGAGCGTTGCAAAAGCAGACACTCGAGGAGAAGAAGCGCAAGCGGAGGGAGAAGGAAAAGGAAAGAAAGGCCAAGGTGCGCCCGCCACGAGCTCCGAGCGTGCCTTCCCTGACGCCCGCCCCCGTCACAGAAGCGGCGTCTTGCCGAGGCTAAGGAATCCGACGACACATCCTCCGTGGCAGTGCAGACCCCCGCCGTGCTCTCCGAGTACCTCTCTGCTATGCAGGCAAAGACATTCACCAGGATGTCCGCCATAGAGCTCCAGGACAAGCAAATTCCAGGCACGTGCCTCCCCAACAGTTTTGCAAGCGCCGTCTTCATGTCCCCATCGTCAGGCAGAGAGCTCCATAGTGGATACGACAGCATGGACGGGATCGAGGAATTTGGAAACATTGGTGGATTTTATTGTCCAAGGTATGCAGCGTCCCGTCTCCTCACGTAAACTTCCTGCGCTCTTTAATCACCGGCCCCTCCGCACAGCGGTCCCCTCGCTTCACACTCGATTATCGCAGAGAACCAAATCATGTGGAGCGCCCACACTGCTTTTCCTGACTGGGGCAGCGCTGCGCGTGGCGGACGTGACGCGGGTCCTCAGGAACAAAACACTGCAGGGTGATAAGGGCAGCGGCGTCGCAAAGCTCTTTGCCAAGCACGTCAAGCTTGAAGAGCACGTCAAGTATCTCAAGGGGACCAAGGTTGGCTCAGCGGTTGGCACGCCGAGCAGAGTTGGCAAGCTGCTCTGCGACACAGGCGAGTGACCCTCCCCGGAACTCGTGCGCGATCGCTCAACGGGTGTCGCTAGATGCGTTCTCGGTGTCTGCGCTCACGCACATCATGCTTGACGTGAGCCATCAGGACGCGAAGAAGCGCTCTCTGTTGGACATCCCTGAGACTCGAGATGAAGTTTTCAAGACGGTTCTGGCTGCGCCTCAGGTTTTGGAAGGATTGAAGACTGGAAAGATACGGCTCGTGCTGTTTTAGTATCCACACGCACTCACACCGTTGCAATGCTGTTCCCTCGGACGGACGGCTCTTAGACAGGCATTTAAATTATGGCGATAGCGTATGCGTATAACTGGGCATGTAAACAAAGGTACTCTAGAAACCCTTTGGGTTTGTTCTTTGGGTGATCTATGCAAGCGGCTCAGCACATCGACCACGCAAGCAGAGATAACCACGTACGCGGGTGAACTTGGGCACCTTGTGGATGCCTTTGCGGTAGCCGCGGTCGTGGGGGGAAAATACGGTGTACTTGTCCTTGGGGTCCATTTCGTGCTCCTTGGGCAACGCGAGGGCTTGCGTCTTGCAAGTATAAGCCGAGAGAGAGCCGAACACAGAGAAACACTCACCAGTGCTGAGCATTCAACGCCGCTGGCTCTGACAGCCTCGATGACCGCGTCAACTTTCTTGAGGCGGTCTCGGACGTTGGCCTTGCGCGTCCTAGACAGGCGCCATGGCACTTTCCTAAGGCGATATTGGCTGGCTATACCAGACCAGGCTAGAGCAGTACTGACCACAAGAGACCACTGCTGACTGACGCGGTCGGTCTGAATGCACCGAACATGACTGGAGAGAGCGAAAGAGCGGAACAAGTTGCCGCGCGCCGATTTCCGTGGCGCGTCACGCGTATTTCCCACGTCCGTTCTCTTCCACCGACAGCGACGACGACGCACCGCACCACCATGGACGTCGACGTATTAACCCCCACCCCGCCCCTGCTCAACGGCGCCGCTGTCAACGGGAACGGTGTGGCTGATGGACACAGCTTTGCAGGGATACTCAAGTTCGCCACGGGCCCCATCCTCCCGCCCCCCGATGTGAAATGTGCGTTTTCTCGCCTTTTGTCGCCGCCCATGTGCTCACAGCGTGCGCCCCGCCATATCTAGCCACCATTGACCGCACCGTCGTGCATATGAACCGCTCGTCGGATCCGCTCCAGTTCGAGGCCAAGCTGCGCGAGAGCCGGCGTACGGACCCCGCGTTCTCGTTCCTCAACCCGGCCGACCCTTATCATGCTTATTACAGAAACCGTATGGATGCGGCGATGAGGGGCGAGATCCTGGAAGGCGTGCCGACAGAGGCGGACGGGAAGCTGGAGGAGGTGGACGAGGGGAAGACGGCGGAAGACCATGGAAAGCCACCGCCGCCAACTGAGTTCGTGCTGGACATGCCGAACATCAGCGCGGTCGACCTGTGCGTCCTCATGTTCGCTGTTCTGTGTGCAATTGGACTGACGAACATGCTGCAGCGACATCATGAAGCTGACCGCGCTGTTCACCGCCCGGCAGGGTCACTCGTTCCTCGCCAACTTGTCTGTCAGAGAGGGCCGGAACTACCAGTTCGACTTCCTCAAGCCGACACACTCACTTTTCGGCTACTTCAACCGGCTCATTGAGCAGTACACCAAGGTCCTCATGCCTACCCGGGAGACCCTAGCCAAGCTGAACGAGCGCTCGGAGGACGGTGCCAAGTGGAAAATGCTGGAGGAAGCGCGCGCACATGCAAAGTGGGAACGCACAAAGCGCGAACAAGAAAAGAAGCGCGAGGACGACCGTGAGGCCGAGCGCAGTACGTTGACCACCTACATCCGCCATATAACCAGGCTAATCCATTTCTAGTCGCTTTTGCGGAGATTGACTGGCACGACTATGCTATTGTGCAAACAATCGAGTTTACAGCGGCCGACGCTGCGGCCGAGCTTCCGCCGCCGATGAGCGTCCAGGAAGTGGAGAACATGACGCTCGCGCAGAAGCGCATGGCTGCCATGGTCATGGAGACCACCGCGGAGGACGTCGAGGCGCACCGCGCCCGCCAGGCCGCCGCCGAGGCCGAAGCCGCCGCGGCAGTAGGCAGCGCAGGTGCCGGTGCCGGCGGAGATGACGACGATGCAATGATGGAGGAGAGCGACGAGGAAGACGCCGAGGTCTCCGAGCGGAAGAAGAAGGATGAGGAAGAGCGGCAGCGCGAGCTCGAGCGCGCCAAGGCGATCCAGGCGAGCTCTCTGGAGGCCGGCGCGCCTATGAAGATCAGGAATGATTACGTACCTAAACGTGAGTGCTACCCTGCGCATTGTTGGAAGCTCCTCTGACAATGCTTGCTAGTGGGCAACAAGAACAAGGTGGCGTTGACGACGTGTAGCATTTGCGGTCAGCAAATCCCCGTCAACGAGCTGCAAGAGCACATGCGCATCGAGCTGCTCGACCCACGGTGGAAATCCCAGCGCGACGCCCTCGAGGCCCGCAAGGCACAGGCCTCGGAGCTCCAGCGCGGCGCGAACGTCGTATCCTCGCTCAAAAACCTCGCGCGCACCCGTGTGGACATCTTCGGTACCGAGACGGACGAGGAGCGGCGGAAGCTCGAGGAGGAAGAGGAGCGTGAGCGGCGGAGGGAGCGGGAGAAGGTCGTCTGGGATGGCCACACTGCGTCGAAGGCCGGCACGCTCGACAAGTACTCGACCAACGTCAACTTCGACGAGCAGATCGCAGCCATTCATCGCGCCAAGGGCCTCGGACCGTGCGTCCCTCCACGAAGCCTTCGCTGCCGCGTACTGACATCGCCTACAGACAAGAGGTCAACGCGATTGGCCCAGGCATCGGGCCAGCAGCTGCGCCGCCCTCTCTCGCCGCCGCCCCACCCGCGCTGCCCATCCCGCCAAAGCCCATGGACGCGACGTCAAAGGACCCCTCCTACGGCGCCGCGACGGTCTCCTCGGGCCCGCAGCCGGCATCGATGTACCCCGCGCCTGCGCCGGTGATGCTCCCACCGCTGCACTACCAGGGCCTCGACTCGGCGCAGCCGTTCGGGTACCAGCCGCCACCGGGGCGCGCGCCGCCGTTCGGCGTGCCCGTGCCCGGTGCGCCCCCGCCGCAGGGCGGCGCGGCGGGCGTCGTGCGCAGCGCGGACCAGATGGAGGGCGGCGCGGACGACGTGCCGCCTGCGAAGCGCCAGCGCGTCGCGAAGCTGCCGAACGGGCAGTACTACCCCGAGCAGGACTGGATCAACCTGCACCCGGTGCGTGCCTCCTTCAGCTGTTACCGCGCGCGTAGTGTGCTGACGTATGTGGGTGTGTATGCAGCACCCGATCTCGCTGCAGGTGCAGCTGCCGGCGGACCCGACCCGCCCCGAGTGGAAGCTCGACGGGACGGTGGTGACGATCCCAGATCTGCCGCTGAGCCTGCTCGTGTCGTCGCTGCGCGACCGCGTTATCGGCGCGACGGGCAGCGCGCTGCCGGCGGGGCGCGTCATCCTCTCGTACGGCGGCAAGATGCTCACGAACCGCAACACGATCGCGAGCTACAACCTCGAGGACGACGACCAGCTCGTGCTCACCGTGCGCGATCAGAAGAAGAAGTAGCGCGCGCCCACGCGCGCGTCGCGGTCCTGCCCTGTCTACCCCGTTCGCCCTGTACTTACTGTACCCCTCTTCCTGTCAGTTGCTGTTCTGCTCTGAGACTATGAGCGTATAATCCACGATTGCTGCCGTACCCTTGCCTGCCGGCTTTCTGTCTCGAAGCTGCCCCCTTTCCCTGCCATGCCATGCCCTGCTGTACTCCCCCTCCCACGCTCACGCTACTCGAACGCCGCAAAGACACCCCGGGTCAACAGCCCGCAAGCCCGCAGGGCTTCTCCAGCACCTTCGAGCGCGCGTGTTCCGATGGAAGGCGCAAGCACCGCTCTGCCCGCGCGGGGTCGAGAACATGTCGTACTTATCACTGCGTCGCGTCGCGTCGCGTCGGTCGCGTCGTGTTGTTCGAGACCGCGCCAACTAATTATAAGCCAGATAGGGTGTCTGCGAGTAACTTAAGGGGAGTGCGAGGCTTCGCGCGTGCTTGACGACGGAGGCAGATGCACACGCCGGCGGATGACCGCATTGAGACTCGGAGTCTGGCGGTGGCTCGGGGTCCCCGCCACATCTGGCGCTGGGCGGCGGATCCCAGCTATGCGTGTGTCAGGCCAGGCTGGGCCTCAAGCCTGCCATGCCTCAGGCCTGCCTCAGGCCGCAGCCTCAGACCTCTGCATCATGAACCACGTCAGCGCAGATCGGGCACTCGTCACAGCGCCCCTCTTCCCGTCGTCTTCGTTGCGGCTGCTTGAAGAGCTCGCGGCACGGCGTCGGCATACTTGACCCAGTGAGCAGCGCTCAGGCGATTCCCCGGGCCTGATTTCTTTGCTTGTCAGGGGCGCTTATGCAGCCACAGGAGGCTTTGTCAGATACCCTTGCATTGAAGGCGGCATATTGAATGCCCTGCTATAGTGCCGGATTTGCGCCGGCGGCGATGGCGAGTTCAAGGGGTTACCGGTTACTTGTTGCTAGCTGCTGTTGATGCAGACAGGGACAGACAGGGACAGACTCGGGAGAGGCGGTGATGAGCCCTCCGGGGTTGGGTTATCTGATAGACGAACGCCACGGGCTTACAATCAATCAAACAGATCGGCTACTTATCATTTATGATTACTAGGGTTTGAGTAAGCAAGCTGATAGCGCAGGGAGAGCTTAGATTAGCACAATGTGATAAGCTGCGCGCGCCCTGGCTGCGGTGGCGCGGCGGTAAGTGGGACGCGGCGAGTCCTTCAGCTCAGTTGAAGTACTCGTCTTTACTTGGCAGACACACACACAGCACCCTGCAGCACCGCCCCGGAACCCTGTCGCATGTACAGGGGGAAATCATGTTGCCCTACACTGCGCCTGTCCGTGTGAACGGCCGTCTGTCCGATGTAACACTGGTATCTTTAGAAACCTGGTGCTTATGAACTTAGTGCTGCTTGCGCCCGGCGGCGCTACTGTTCAGCTTCCACGCCCACTCCTGGGCTGATCGAGAGCCAAGCCGAAGTTGAAGCTGACGCCTGCCCTGCATTTCGCCGCATGCGCAGCACCCGAGCCGGAAACTGGGCGTGCGTGCGACCCCAATACTGTCATAGCGTCGAAAAATCGAAGCAGATACACACATATCACACCGGCCCAAGGTTCGAGCCTCGACCTTGCATGGCCTTCGCGCCCCCGAATCATCAGTGTCGTTCTTGCGGTCAGTAAGTATGTATCACCCACGTATGTGGATGTCAACACTCACGCGCGTCGGGTTCTCCTTCTGTGCCAGCGTCGGACGCGCCAGCTATTGAACGAGCCTTACAAGTTACATGCACGTGCGTATTTCGCACATGCCCTTCGGGTGTGCTTCTGCGTTTGGCATCTGGCGGCGATCTATATATCAGGGCCTGCCGGGGTTGGAAAGGGTTGGGAAGGGATTCCCCCACACCAAAGAGCTCCACGAGCCGTCTCGACCAGACCGGGAAAATCCCGACCCGACCCGACTAGTCCACTCGGGTTGCCGATCGGGTCCTTAGATACGGTAGTATGAATTACTGATACGGTGTTGCAGGGATGTGTACTCCGCCGGAACCAAAGATCAATCGCACGTAGGTCCGGTTTCAGTCCTGTGTGCTCTGCTTTGAGGAAGATGGCGTCGGTAGGCGTCGGTAAGCGGAGTCGGTGCGCTCGGGGGACTGTCACAGATGAAATCGACAACGCGTAGCAAAGCGGATCGCGCAGCGCGGGCTCTCAAATAAATTGTCACTGTCACCTGGCTTCGCGATGCGCGATCAGATGGCCCGCCCCGCGTTCGCTCCTCGGACCCCGCTGCTCGTGTTGAAGAACTTATGTATACATACTGAATGCGGTGTGTGTCCGGATGCAAAGGCGCACGGCGACCCATCGCGAACGTGGCAGAATAGGCATAAGATAAAGATAGGTACAGTGTATATGTACCTCTACTCGTGAATGTGATGCGATGCAGCGCGAAGCTTGTATGTGGAGCCAATGGAGGCACATGTAGTACGTATGCGTGTAAATATACAGATGATGGGCGTGAACGAGGATGCCGTGAGGAAGGCAGCCGGACATGAACGATACATCATTTAAAAGGTGCACAGAAAACGGAGAACACTCGAGACAAGACACCCTATGAGACACAACTAGACCACCACACCAAGCCCCCGAGTCAAATGAACCACTTAGTAAACAGTAGACAATGCAAAGCGCGCGGAGCGCGCAACCCGAGACGTCCCAATTCGATAGACCACACGAACCCAAAGGGAAAAGAATAGAAGAGTAAAGCGCGAAAGGAGAAGAAGAGGGGTCCGCGAAGGCGATGGAGATGGAGAAGACGAAAGGCATGATGCTGCGATGGCGGGCGTCCGTCCGTGTCCGTGGGCCGGGGCCGCGGGTAGCCCGCCCAGGCAGGCAAGTAGCCCGCGCTCGGAAAGCCCAGGCCACACCCCCGCAAAACCAGGGCGGCGCGAGCAGCAGCCACAACCCCCCGCTTCGCGCTTCCACATACATTTTGTGCGAAACGAGGGTGCCATAACCGTGTCCCCCACATTACGTGTCCCACCCCAGCAACCTTACTTGCCCGCAAAACGGGCAGGTCTGCGCAGCGCGGGCGCGCCCGGCGCTCACGCGCGCACAGCAAGCGGCGCCATGCCACACGCACGCGAGCGCGGGCGCGGCTCTGCGGCGCCACGATAAGCAGAACCGCTGGGCGTTACGGAGCCGGACGCCGCGGGCGGGAGCAGGGGCGCCGGGGTAGGAAGCTGCGACATCGCCGGCGGCGCGCTGTGCCAGCGCGAGAGCGCAGGCGGCGGAGGTGGCGCGAGGGGTACCGTGTCGCGGAGCCACTCCTCATCGAACTGCGAGAGCACGCGCTGCGTGTGCGCGCGGCGGAAGAGGCTGTGCGGCGAGAGGAGCAGTGGCGAGTGTGCAAGCGACGGTGGGACGGGCGCCTCGGGCTGTTGCTTGCGCGAGCGCAGGCGCAAGAGGGGTGGGCAGCGCGCGCCCGCGCCCGGGGTGGTCAAGGCCGAGGCTGTGCGCAATGTGCTGGGGCGCGCGCTGCGCCGTGGAGCGGCGGAGAACCCAATAGCAGAGATGGTGTGGCTCCTGTGCATAGACGGCATATCGGTGCCGGTGCTGGCGGAGGCCAGCGAGGAGCGAGGGGGTGCGGCTGCCGTTGCCGTGAGTGGAGTGAGAGAGGGGCGGTGCAGCGAGGTGATCACGGGTTACGGGGAGAGTAGGGTGCGGCACGGGGCCTGGAAGGAATAGACGGGATGTTTTGGTCAATGCAGGACGGGATGTTGTGGTGGGAGGAGAGGAGGGCGGTGCGGGGAGGAAAAGGAGGCGAAGGGGTGGAGGACTAAATAGTAAATACTGCGCACATCGGGCGGGCGAAGAAGGGCGGCTTCGCATCGCCCGAGCGGTCGGCGGGGGGAGTCCGGGGTCCCGCAGGTGCACTGCAGTGGGCGGACCGGGGACGGCGCGGGTTGGACTGCGCTTGCTTAATTTAATTTCATCGAGTTTGCGGGCGCGCGCGACGGATTGCCAGTGGCCACTTATTTCCCGACAGAACACGACAGAAAACACGCGTCTGCGTGTGCCTGCTCACACCCGCGGCTCTCGCGTTTCCACCCGACCCCTGGGCGGCGCCCATCATCTCGAAGCATCCCCAGAACACAAATTTCAGCGCAGAACGTTCGGGAGAGAACCTCTACACTGCACTTTTGTTGTCCACGCCACTCAACACCGGGCACCAACGCTTTTCTCAGATCCGAGTGCACCCCGAATTCCCCTTCTAGACGTTGAATTCGCGCCTCGCTGATTCCTTGTTGATCATCATCCTGTCATCGCCCGAAAGTTCGCGCGCGATAGTGCCACGAAGCAGCCCTCGAACCTTCCGATATCTTCGTCTCAATTATATGTACGCGGCGATAAACAGATAAATAGAACGCGGTCAGGAAGAGAAGGTAGAGAAGGGGAAAAACATCCCTGTATGCATGGCTCTGCGCCACAATATATACATATCTAAAACACGCGCTTGCACAGGAGCGCAAAGACGAGCACCAGCAAAACACAGATAGCGGTATCCAGCAGCATCGGCGGGCGCGCCGCCGACGGTATGTGTGCATGCGCGTGTGCGTGCGAGTGCTGCTGCTGCGGTACATGCAGCACCGCCGCTGTCCCGGATCCTCGGGAACTCGGGCCATGTGCCGGAGCAGGTGCAGCAACAGGTGTAGCAGCGGGCGCAGGCCCTGCAGCTGCAGGCACAGGCGCAGGAGCAGCAGGTGCATCCGGCGACGGAATGTCACGGTCGGAGGTAGCGGAAGCTTTCTCGTCCCGTTCCGATTCGGCCACGCCTTCCGCCGTTGCCACCCGCGCGCGCTCCCCTGCCCTTGCCTCTGCTGCCTCTGCGGCCGCTCGCGCCGGAGCCGGCGTTTCCTCTGCAGCGGCTACCGCGTCCCCAGGTCCCGAGGGCGCCTGCGCATCGCCCACGTGAGGCTCTTGCACGGCGGAGTTGGAGTTGTCCGCGTCCGGCGGGTCAGGCAGGCACTCGAGGTTCGAGCGGCCGCAGCGCGGGCACACCCAGTCGCGCGACCTGCCAACAAACGAAAACAGGCGTGTGAGCGCGCGGAGGAAGTTCGTCACATGCGCCGGATCATCGTGCGGGGACTTACAGCGCTGCGAGCCGCCGCCGCTCGCTCAAGGGCACCTCAAGCGCGCCGACGCCCATCGCGGCCTGCCCCTTGAGCGGGAAGAAGCCCTGCAGGCCGATTATCGCTGTGCGTCGCGCGGCGTGCCGTCAGCCCGGGTCGTCCGCTGCACACCCACAGGCTGCAGATCTGCACGCACCGGTCCGCACACCCCATGCGGGCTGCCATAACTCTTCATGATCTAGATGCGCGCGCGGAGGTCAGTCAGTTTCGCGCCCCGCTGCGCGCAGAGTAAGACTCACAGCTGGTGAAGCTGATGCATATCTGCGGGTGCGCGCGCCGAGATCCGTGTCAGTGCGGGGCTCGGGCGACGCGGGGACGGAGAGGGGGAGGGGTGAGGGGGCACGGGACGCGCGCACCTTGGTGTTGAGCTCGAACCGGCCGTTGGGCGTGAGCAGCATGACGCTCGGCGGGCGGAAGGGGTACTCGGCGGGCAGCCGGATGCGGAAGTGGTACAGGCCGCCCTCAAAGTCGGTCCCCGCGGGCCCGCGCAGCGTGCAGTGCCACTCCTAGATCCAGTCCGGGTCAGCGCGCATGAGGGACGGGCATATTGAAGCACGCAGCACGCACGAAGATGTCGTCCTGCCGTGGGGGTGCGGGGTAATGCGCGCGTGAGAACGGGGTGGCATCGGCGGCGGTGGGCGCAGCAGCGCACGCACCTCGAGCGGCGCAGCAGAGTACTCGGTGCTTGGGTCGTTCGCGAGCTCGCGCGCCTCCTGCATGATACGCTTGACGGCTGGCCAGCGCGACGCGCGTAAGCAACAGCGGTGCCACCGCACATCGAGGGCGGGCACAGACGCACCAGAGTTGTTCTTGTTGAGCGTGGCGGCGGCCATGGCGGCGACGGGGCAGACGAGGGTGGCGACTGACGAGAGAGGTAGAGAAGAGTTGTGGGGGTCGCTCAATGCAGCGGCCGCTTGACTGATATGCACTCAGCTGTCGACGTGGGCGTTCGGCCCCACGTGGCTGCCGCCGCGCCTCGCTCGGCTCCTTCAATCCCCTGCCGCCGCCCGACTCCATCTTCTTCCTCCCGCCGACTCCGTCTCCCCCGGGCTTGCCCTCCTCTTCTCCTTCTCTCACCACCGCGCCGCAGAGCACCGGGACCCCACAATGCAGATAAAAAAACTGAAAGTTCGCCCGCAGAAGAGTGCGCCGCCCCCGCCGTTTTCACCGGCGCGAACTCGAACACTGACTGACACCCGTCGCGCGCGTCCGCGCTTCGCGCACCAGACCCGCCCGTCGTGCTCTGCGGCCCGCACCTCGCGTCCATGCTCGGCTGCTGGGCCGCGACGAAAGACATGCGCTCGCTCGGGCCCTGCCAGAGCCATGCCCAGGCGTTGTATGACTGCATGCGCACCGCGGTACGTGCGCGTCTCGCTCGCGTCCCTTCCTGCTCGTCTCGGGTCCGGTGCTGACTCACGCGCGTCCTGCAGCCCATGAAGCGCAAGCAGCACCAGCCTGCGATCAACTACCACCTTGCGCGGCTGGGGAAGACGCTCAAGGACTGAGCGGGACCTGTGCTGGCAGAGTTGGCCGGGGGAAGGACGCGCTTACCTCTTACCTGCACGTCGCACCTCTGGGGCGCACATATGCGGACGCGCCGTGCGCCCTCACGGATACGTTCCGTTCCCCCACCCGAGCAGAGACAAGTATCATAGCGCAATATAGATATTAGACAGCATCCACCAATCTATCAGTCTAGCGTCGTCCACACCCGCAGCGTCGCGTCGTTCTCCTCCAGCTCGCCCACCAGCTCGCGAATCCTCCCGCTCAGCTCCTCGTCGGCCTCGGCTTCGGCTGCCTCCGCGGCGTCTTCCGCGGGCGCGTACACGAGCTCGCTCGCGAGCAGCCCCTTTGCGAGCCCGGACTGCGTCACCGCGTCCGTGACCTTCGCGAGCTCCGTCGGCGCGCATATGATCTGCCGCGCGCGCGTTTGAGTCTGGGCGGGGAACGTGGAACGAGGCGAGAGCCGGCACGCGACACACCTGCACCTCGACGTCGCCCGCATCCGCGCCGTCCGCGTCAGGCACCTGGTCAAAGTCCTCCGCGCCCGCGCCGAGCGCGGCGTCGAACAGCCGGTCGACGCCGCCCGCGTCGGCCTCGGCCTTGTCGAGCGCGACGCGCACGCGGCCCTTGTGCTGGAACATGAAGCGTACCGTCGCGAAGCGCGCACTACAGAGCACCCGTCAGCTGTGCGAAACGTTCAGGGGGAGGGGACGCACTTGTGCGCGTTGAGGATTTCGCGGATCTGGTGCAGCGTTCGGTTGCCGTTGTCTGTCAGGCACTCTCTTCCGCGCGTCAGCGCGCGCGCACACGCATATGGGCGTAGTAGGGGGCGGGACGTACACGATGAGCCCGACCGAGCCGTGCGCGAGCACCTCATACACCGCCATCTGCCCCGCGCCGTCCTTCCCGCCCGCCGCCTGCACGCAAACGCAAATTATACGTCAAGCGCGCAGGCAGCGCAAAGGGGGGCGGCGCACCTTCTGCAGCGCGCCCTCGATGTTCGCCTTGGGCACACCGTCCGCGCGCGCCTTCTTGACCGCGTTGAACAGCGCGACGTTCTTGTCTGGATCCGCGGACCCACCATCTGCACGTAGGGTGAGCACGGCCCCAGCCAATGTAGAGCGCGTGTGCGCGACGCACTGCGCGCAGCGACCATGATGTCCTGCGGCGCGCGGGGTGTCAGACGTACCGCGGCGCAGCGGGATGATTATTGCAAGGGGCGGGTGCGCACCCGGAACGCGCGCGAGTAGAGCTCCCCGCGGCGCTGGTCGTTGATGCCCTTCTTCTGCTGGATCTTGGACCACTGCGCGCGGGAGACGCGCGTGAGTTGAAGGGGCAGGGACGGCGGTGCTGGCACCGGAGGCGCACCTTGTTGTGCCCGGAGGAGACCGGGGGCGTGGTGGTGAGAGCGCGGACGCACCGCCGTGTTACAGCGGGTCTTGGCGCTGCGAGTGCTATCCGCGCGAGCATTGAGATATTGACGTCGGAAGGACAGTGTATCCTTGCTAGCCTTGAGGAGACCGCCGGCGAGTCCGCGTCCAACAACTTGGTCGGGTTTCGGCCCGGGCACCGCAAGCGCCAGTCAGTCGCTCGCTCCGACTTGGAAGTCATCTTAGTCGCTTGCTAGTAGTCACCCGGTAGTCGCTCTGTGGTCAAATTTCTCGCAAACAGTCGCCCGCAGGTCAACTGGCGGTAACACTGCCCATTCCAACTTTGGCGCGCTTGCCACCGGTGCCGTAAATTCCAAAACCGCAACGGAACTGGCGTCGCAAGTAGTAAGTTTTGCTGACATTATGCATTGGACTCCCGGTGCCGGGTGGTCAAGTACCCACTGTCTCGGCAGGGGGTTCACTTGAGCGAGGTGGACATATCCTATCCGCAAACAGAAAGCCAAAGTCAAGTCCGCACACGAAATACGTGTCGCGTTCAGGTGCTGTCCCCGACCGAGGCCCAGGTTGAACGCTGAACGTTCATCGACTCATCGTGATGCTAATGCTCGCAAGGCGGGCTCGGCAACCGCTGGTATATCTTGGGTGGAGATTGACAGTCTTTTCCAGCGGTATTTTCATGGACATAGCTTAGAACCTCGCATGCATGCGACGGAACAGTTTGCGCAAGCACCCAAGCGTTTCCGAGTCGACGGTGGAGGAACGAGGTGTGAGGTGACTTTAGTCGCGAGTTCCAAATCGAACATGTTCCAGATATCTGTACCGGCGAGTGCTACGCAGAATAGCAAGGCGCATGGTTTGATTTCTCTGGAGACGTGACAGAACGCATGATAGTCGCTTAACAACACACGATCAAGTATAAAAAAACACAATTCTCGTTCTTCTTTGCTACCACGCACTGGATCGTCATCTGGAGTCAGCCCGAGGCGAGCCTGTAACAAAATTAGCCTTCTCTCCCGATGTGAGACTACAAAAGCTGGTGCTCAACATACCTCTTGAGTCCGGCCAGGTCGCCGTTGAACTTGTCCTGATCTCCGGGGTTGGGCCCAGAATCAGCGTACTGCCAGAAGGTAGTGTATCTATACATGCATGCCTTAGCTTGTCATCCACTCAGGTCTACAGAAGGACATACTTCCAGCCTGCAGGGAGAGGTCCGATGCTAGAAGCCCAGTGAGCGATCCACAGCGGGTTGGTCGAGGCGAATGCGGCGCTGTTGCCTGTGCACTGGATCCACCAGCTCGTGGTGGTGTAGATAACTGGAAAGATATGAGAAAGTTGCGGCTCCAGAAAGCGCATGGATCAACTAGCCTGGGTACCTGTTGATAGATTTAGTGGCTGTAGGAGGATGTAGAGGTCAAAAAACTCACACTGAGGTCTTTGAATGGTATGTGTTGGAGAAGTCCTTGATCCAGGAGACCATCTGTGACGCGGTCAATCCGTAGCAACCAGCTGAGGAAAGACGGTCTTAGTTGCCAGGAGTCAAGCATTGCTAGACATGGAGAAGGCACCTTCGAGGTCTATGGCCCCAGGAAGTGTGATGCCATCGCCAGACCACCCGCCTGTGCCATAGGGTGAGGATACTCTCACGTAGTTCTGATTGAAAATACAGACCGCCGTGCGCGAGGAAGTACTTGGCTTGCGCGGCACCGCTTGACGAGTCGGGGTGAGCAAAGTGGTACCCCCCGCGAATAATGCCGGCTTTCGTTGCACCCTCGTAGTTCGCAGAGAACTTCGGGTCAAGGTACGCTGCGACGCGAGGTCAATCCACGAGACGAGCGTTCGAAGGTCCAGTGATTAGTCGTACTAGTGCCTTCGGTAGCCTTGATGTAGGCAAACACCACGCCGTGGGACTTCACGGTGTTCCAATTAATGGTACCCTGGTAGTGAGAGACATCAATGCCTTCCGGGTTCGCACGCTTAACCAGAGGACTGGCAGACGCAGAGAGAGCAAAAGCGATGGCAGAGAGAGCAGCTAGGTAGAGAGATCGCATGGTGCAGGACGAGAGACCGTGCATAGAGTTGCCCGGCAGCTTTTAAGTTGGTTTCGACTGGGCCACAGACAAGGCCGCATGCGGTCTAGCACATTGGAGAGCGACAGCTACACAAGACCACACGCCATATGAACATAGAAAGTAAGATGACGATATCAGATGACGAACGGCGTGACCAAATTCGCCCCGGAGCTGCATGGCTCAGGTGAATACAATGTGTCAAAGAGCCTCGAAAACGGTTACTAGAATGCTAGAAAAAAATGGCTCTCAGTCATATGGACTCCAAATTGATCTGCCAAGTGTTCTGCAACGAGTGACCGGTGACCTCGTGATTGTCATGTAGTACGGAAGAGCAGCCCCAAATAGTGCAGCAGAAACCTGATAAACGTGCGATGGCCCTCCACGAGGAGTCCGCCTTTCCCTGCCAGGTATGGGTCTCCTTCGCCGAATGTCGCCAATAAGTGTATATTTGTGAGTCTCTAAGAGTCCAGGAGGAGAGGCCAACATCCTTGGCATCTAGACGTGCTGATCCTGACAGTTCTTCGAACACCCATCCATATGTCAGGGTGACATGAGTGACAGCTTCTTCGCTGCGAATCGTCGAAAGTTCGCCAAGACATTGTTAGTATATCTCTGCATCTCTTTTGGTTTTGTGGGGGGGGGGGGGGACAGCGGCTATGTGCTGGGACTAGAACAGCGAGAGGAGATTATGCATTGGGAAGCTATAACCTAGTCTGAGGGCATCGGAGAGGACAAGGAGCAGGTGGGCGCTAGATAATAGCAGGGTTAACTCTGGTTAGGTGCTGTTCCTATCCGACAGGTGGGTGTGAGTGTATGCTCCATAGCTGAGAGAGAGAACAGAGGGGCTGAGCGGGTTTGGGCAGAGGCTCGGCGCGAGCCGGAAAGTGTTTGGTGCGGTTATGTAATGTCGTTCACGGGCTGGCCAATGGGAAGGCATCCAAATATCCAATCGTCGTCGTGCGCTGATCGCTTCAATGTGGCAAATGGTTTATTCGAGCCCCAGCTGGGTGTGCGCGATAACTCATACAGTACATCCGTGAAAGTACGGAACTCACCTCAATGAATGCTAGGGTGAGGGTGCGCTTCGTTCATGCGTCGAGTCTCGAATGCCCAAGATCTAAGGCGCGATGCATTCAGGCGAATACGAACGGCTTCCATAAGGTAGCATGGACATCGATGCACTCGTGAGATGTATATCGAACTTGGTTTTCACACGTCAGGAGACGTAAATGCACTCCCCTTCGCTCTGAGGGGCTCCTGCCGGTGGAAGCCAAATTGGAGAACGAGATTTGCGAGGTCGCTGGTGCATCTCAGAGCGGCTTGGCGGGCAAAGTTCGACACACCTGTAATGCGCAGCACATCGACTCCCTCTTTCCGGAACAACCGAAATTATTCGAGTAGACTGCACGCATGCCAGCGATCGTAGGTGCGTTGGTTCGGTCGCCAGATGTGTCACAGGTATTGTATGCGGAGTAGCTTCGCGAGTTCCAGAACCAGTCGACCACAACTTAGCCGGTCGCCTCGGTGTGCTCAGTGGATTTCGCGAAGGCGCACGCCGTGGATCGATGAGCCCAAGATGAAGGTCGAGGCCAGCTGCAAGTTCCGCACACGCGCCCGCGTCGGGACACGTGCGCGCACGGCTTGAATTGGAACGGCCATCGTCTGGCGCGGGCGGCTATCGCCGGATGGACAGATGAGGGCTCTGCTTAAAATCTGCGTGCTGCTCCTCGCAATCGCCCATCTCTCTCTCTCCTTCTCGCTCCAGTACCAGTCTCAGCCCCTCCCGCCCGCCATGTCCATCAAAGAGCGCACCTACATCATGGTCAAGGTGCGTCCCGTCGCCCCCCTCGCCCGTGCAGGGCGCCGGCTGACTAGGACGTGCTCTGCTCTGTGCTCTGTGTCGCGCAGCCCGACGGCGTCCAGCGTGGCCTCGTCGGCAACATAATCGGCCGCTTTGAGCAGCGCGGTTTTAAGCTCATCGCGCTCAAGCTCGTCCACGCGACGCCCGAGCACCTCGAGAAGCGTGAGTCGCCGCGCGCGCGCCGTCTGTGTTTTGCGTGCTCACGCCGGTGCAGACTATGAGGACCTGAAGGGCAAGCCCTTTTTCCCGCCCCTCATCAAGTACATGGCGTCCGGCCCCGTCGTCGGGATGGTCTGGGAGGGCCTCGACGCGGTCAAGACCGGCCGCGCGATGCTCGGCGCGACCAACCCGCTCGCGTCCCTCCCCGGTGCGCCCGCGCCCCACGCCCGCTCTACTTACGCGCATGTGTGCTGACAACGCCGCCTGTGTGCGCCCGCAGGCACCATCCGCGGCGACTTTGCGCTCGCCGTTGGACGCAACATCTGCCACGGCTCGGACACTGTCGAGAACGCCGAGAAGGAGATCAAGCTGTGCGTGTCACTGCTTCCTGCCGCGCGCCCCCGTGCTGATGTGTTCTGTGCGCGCAGCTGGTTCCCTGAGGGCGTAGTCCAGTACGAGGCCACGCTCGCGTCGTGGATCTTCGAGTAGGCCAGACCGCTGGACACCCAGGGGTCCCCATGCGCATGTGTGCGGTAGCAGTTCCATCACGTATTGTAGAAAAAATGAGATCGATTGGCATCGTGTCGTGCGCGCTGCGGCGCCCGAGCCTAGTGTGTGGGCGTTTGACGTACAAGCAGCAGGGGTCGAAGCACCGCGCAAATTTTCTGCGAGGAATCTATGACCAGACCTGGTGCTGGAGTCGTTCGTGTGCGTGATCCGTGTATTCCGCTGCGCAGATACGGCGCATGTTCCTGTTGACACGCATATATGCGCAGTATATATCGCGTATGTGCACCAACTAGCGATTCTAGAACGGCGCAGATCCACGTACAGATGGACGCGTACGGTGGCATCCATCCATCTGCATCAGACCTAATCGTATGGCATGGACTTACCACAACAGAACCCAGAAGCCTCCCGACAGACCGTATCGATATATATCACTATATCTCACTTGTCCGAAGAAGTCTGCGCATGCACCCGGCACATCGATATCATCTCGGAACGCTAGGATGTATTGAGGGCGAGATATGGAGGGGTACAGCTACACCTAATGATGCACGATGCACGACTTTAACACACAGTGACGACGGCGACTACGACACGGCAAGTGATAAGAGTGAAAAGGGAGGGAGGATTAGAGACGAGCCAAGAGAGTGGACAAGCGTGATATGCGAAGGAATAATAAGTAAATAACAAAAACAAGAAACGGGTGGTAAAGAAAGTGGGCAGGTAGGCAGGTGAGGAAGTAACAACAAAACGCCACAAGCGAAGAAGACTGAAAGACTCATGAGGACACCTAAAGGACCGCCAAGGTGGGAAATTCCGACATAAATACGCGGCTGGGGGTGGCGCCGGTGCCGTGCGCGCGCGGGTAGAGTACAGGGTGGGTGGGACGGACGACGACGACGAGTGCAGTGTGATGCGTGATGACGAACGGGGTATGATATGCGATGCGGGGGTGTGTGAGAGATGGTGAACAACGCAGACGGGAGTGAGTCCGTTCCGCTGGCGCAAGCAAGCAAGCGCGCGGCGGCACGTGCGAGTGCGCGTCGGGGCGCAGACACGGCCCGCCGTGCGCGCCCCGGTCCCGCTCGCCCGCAGCGCGTGGCCGTAGTAAGCGCTGCGGGCGAGCAGGACCGGGGCGCACGTCCGTATGGGGGCGGGCCGTGTCTGCGCCGCGGGGGGCGGCGTGGCGAGCGCGCGCGGGGTGTCACGTCGTCGCCGCGAGCAGCGCCGCGAGCTCCTCCTCGCCCGCAGCGTCGAGCTGCCGAGCGCGCGCTTTGAGGCGGACTGTCACCATTACCATCAGTTAGACGCTGCACACACGCGCAAAAGACGGCGGGAGACTCACGATTGCGATCGAGGCTGAGCAGCACGACGCGCGCCGCGTTCGGCGGGCGCTCGCTAGCGGGCACCGCGCCGCGCAACATCGCGGAGCGGTCGGCCCAGTGCTCGTCCTGCCAGCGCGCCGACTTGAGGATCAGGTCGTCCATGCTGCGCTCCTGCGACTGCGGGTCGTCAAAGTCGACGAGCTCGCGCCGCACGGTGAGCGACGCGAGGTAGTTCCCGCGCGACGTCTGCACTTTGAGCGCGTCCGCGTGCGAGCGCACGTGCGCAACGACAAACGCGACCGCCGCGCGCGCGGCGTCGCCGAGCGGTGCGGGCGCCGCCGCGAGCCCGTCGAGCTCCATGATCGCCGGCAGCGGCACGACGACCGTCCAGCACAGGCTCGTCACGAGTGCCGCGACGGATGACAGCGAGGAGAGAAGGATGTTGGTGTCGAGCACCAGGACGGTGTACCCCGGCACGAGCTGCAGCAGCGGGCGTGCCGGCGCGCGTGCGCGCGCAGGGTTGCGGCAGTGGCGCGTGCGCGGGGGTTCGGCACTCAGCGCTGATGGCGACGTGGATGCCTGCAGCAGGCTCCGAAGGTAGCGTCGGCGAGCCTAAGTGACAGCGCGCGGCCAGTCCGTAAGCTAACGAGTTCCCACGCGCCAAACACACAAAAGGGTGGACGCACCTTGAGCGCGCGGATCTCCTCCGAGTCATTCTCGTCGTCCTCGCTCACGTCCTCGTCGTCACCCTCACCGGCGTCCTCGTCGACGTCCATCACCTCGTCGCCATCCGCGTCGACCCAGCGCGTGCCCAGTCGACGACGCGCGGCCTCTTCGTGCGCCGCGCGATCCTCCGCAGCCCAGGCGCGCACCTTCTCCGCGAGCACGCCGTCGACCGCCCAGGCGCGCTTGCCGTCCCACCGGAAGCCGGGCACGAACCGCGCGAGCTTCGCACCTGCCCACGCGGTGCGGCGCCATGCGAGCTGCGCACGGGTCGGCTTGTCGTCCTCGTCGTCGTTCCACACGCCGTCGGCGGGCGTCTCACCGGGAGCGTCGACCGCATCGAGCATCTCCATCTCCATCAGGCGGCCGCCGCAGCCGTCCCAGAAGCCGCGCTCAAAGACGTGGCGCCCCGACCACGCCATGCCGCGCACGGCCCAGTCCTCGAGCAGCACGCTGCGGCTGCCGAGCTTGTCGCTCTGCGTGTATTTGGACGACACGTGCGGCGCACGCTTGTAGAAGGCGGCGAGCTCGGCCCAAGGAATGGCGCGCTCCAGCGTGGCGAGGCCCTCAGGGTGTCGCAGGATGGTTTGCATGAACGTCAAGATGACGGTGATGTAGGGGTTCGGGGTGGCGCCGGTGTGTTTGAGCGCGTGAGCCAGCATGGCAAAGGTGAGCTCTTGCGCCATCTTGAATGCGGGGGGGAGCTCCAGCGTCGAGGCAGCCTCGGAGAGCGCAGGGGACACCTGGATGGCGTTGGGGACCAGAGGGCTTGCCGCCTCCGCGTCGCTGCTCTTCCGGCGCTCGTCGCCATCGACATCCATCCGCTCATCGGCCTGCGATTTTCTCGCGAGCTTGACCTTGGTCGCGGCTGCGATCGCGGCAGGGTTGCGATCCAGCAAGCCGAGAGCGCCCGTGCGGCGGAGGACGCCTTGCGGGCGACCGTACTCCAAGAGCGCGCCGATGTTGATGGCGGCCATCATGGCCCACTCAGAGCCCTGGGGCTCCTCGATGGTCAATCGCTCAAGGAGACGTGCCAGGATAGGGGAGAAGTCGTCCAACTGAATGTTGGTGAACAACATTCCATGCAGGACGACGAAGAGTTCGGGGGCGCGAGCATCAGGAGCTGAGCGGCGCGCTTGTGCTGCCGGGGACCACAATGGCAGTACGGATTCACGCGCCGTCTCAAAGGGACGGATGGCGATCATGCTAGAACACAAGACGTTCAGAAACCGAACCGCAGCGAATTCGAGCGCTTACCTCTTGACGAAGTGGTACACTCCGCGCAGCTCCTCGCCCTCCGTCTCGCGGCTGAGGAGTCCAAGGTGGTGGTGCAGTTTGCCGTGTCCAGGCGTCGCCGACACGCCCTCGGCGTACCAGTCGCGCGCTATCGTTCGCCAGCGGTCCTTCTCCGGCTCGAGCTCCATCAGTCTTGCGGCGACGATGCCCACGCTGGGGCTTTGCGAGTCGCCACGGCCGGGGAGCTTCTCACTGTTGGTGTTGCTGCCGCCCATGGGCGACGCGTTCGAGCCAACGGGCGACGCGCGCAGCGCGCTGTTGATGGCAGCCACAGTCAGTGTAGACGAGGGCTGCGCCGGGGCGGGGATCATGGCGGCGATGGCCATGCGGTACCGCGCGAGGTCGCCGAGAGCCTCGAGCCAGCCAGATCGGAAACCGAGGAGCGGCTCCCTTTCGAGTAAGGCGGTGTAGAACGTGTATGCGTAGTAAATGAATTCCTGCAGGTACTCCATGGCGATCTTGGAGCCGAGCGAGGATCGGCGGAGGTTCTCGAGCAGCCTGTGGAAGCCGTTCGTCCAGAGGCGGGTGATGATGTTGTATTTCTCGGGTATGTTGCGCAGCGAAACGGGCACTCCGGGCGCTTGTGAGATTTCCAACAGGTTGAGCATCATATCTGCAAGCCTGTGATCTTATTCAGTCACCGCGATGAAAGGGAATCAAAACAAGATTACAGTTTATGATCCTCGATCGCTTTCTTCCAGCGTGCCTTTTCCGCCTCCTCGCTACCGGTTACCGAGCCTCCCTTGATGACGATGCGGCTATCGTCCGCGGGCTCGCCGGGATTCGTGAGGATCTTGGTCTCGAGGGCCGAGATGTCACGGTACAGCTTTTTGAGCTGTGTTGAGAAGGCGCTCTTCGACTCTTCGCGGGGCTGCTTGTGGTCGAAGAGTGATGATGGCGCGGACGACCCATCGGTCGTGCTCGAGGAAAGGGTGAAGTTGGAGGACACGACAGAGTGCGCATATGAGGATGCAGAGGACACGGATGCGTAGTCACCGGACGATTTAGGCGTGGGGACGGGCTTCCGCGCCTGTGCTGCGGAGAAGGAGACCGGGTCGTGCTTTCGGTGGTCAAAGAGCTGGCGATGCTGGGACGCGTCGCGCTGGCGCGAGGACTCTGCGGGGGCTCGAGGGGGGTGCGAGCTTCCGGCAGAGTCGGACATCGCCTCGGGCTCGGCTGTGCGGCGCATGGGGATGGGGTCGGTGTCGGGATTGAAGAGCTTTGCAGCGTGCTTTGCGGATGGGGCATGGGCATGGGCGTGGACGGGTCGTTGGGATGGAGAGAGGTTGAGGACACGGGAGAACTCGGCCGGGTCTGGCTCGGTGCTGTTTATGCGAACGTGGGGCACCTGAGCGGACGCGGGGAGCCTTCGGGGGGCGAGGGGGGCCCCTGGGAGGCGGGGAGGACGGGGCGTTCAGAGCGGTCCTTTGTGCGAGATTGACTGCGGGGGATGGGGCATCGGTTGGGGTGCGAGCGGGTGTCGGTGGTGGGAGATACGCACCTGGCCTCCTTCCGCTTGAGAGCGGTCATCTTCTCAGCAAAGTCGGTGA
Source organism: Gloeopeniophorella convolvens (assembly GCA_022496205.1). Classification (NCBI taxonomy): domain Eukaryota; kingdom Fungi; phylum Basidiomycota; class Agaricomycetes; order Russulales; genus Gloeopeniophorella; species Gloeopeniophorella convolvens. The sequence goes on along the minus strand of WTXD01000030.1, from coordinate 182,857 downwards.
TGATGGGTGCAGCGTCCCTCTCCCTGTGTAGTTTTTGGTGTGGTTTGGGCGGGTCAAGGTGCATTGTGGACGACGAGGGTAGGAGTAGAAGAGGGAAAGAGGACCGAGCTGAGAGATCGTTGGCATTCGCTGCGCAGTCAAACACTCCCTCGACCGTTTTCCGCAGTCGCTGCGCATTCCATCTCAGATCCGCTACCGTCACATACATGTCACGTCACTCCCCGATAATCCCTAACACCTACACTTCTTCTCATTTACCACGCGTGGTGTCCTCCGTTCACGAGAATACTGCCCGAGCCATATTCGTCAGCCGTCCGCTCGCACACCTACCCCATACAAAAACCACGTACTCGCTCCCAGTGCAGAACGTCGACGCATCCGACGCCAGCCACGCAATCACCCCGCGCAGCTCGTCTGGCCGCCCGATCCGGCCGAGCGGGTTCAGCCCGGACCATTTCTCCAGCAGGTGCGGCTGCGTGTCCAAATACGCCGCAGTCATCCTGCAGGTGTGCCAATCAGCCAATGGGAACGAGCACAGCTTCCCGGCACCGCAGCTCGCTCCGCTCGGGCGGACCCGAAGTCAGCTCGATCGCGTGGCACATGGCACCGTAGGCTCCGCGGCGCTCACTGCCCGGTCCCATCTTAACCCACAGAGATGATAGCAATACACCTACGTGGTGTATATGTGCCCTGGCGACAGTGTGTTCACCCGGATGCCCTTGGGCCCCAGCTCGCATGCCATGCTGCGCCCCATCTGCAGCACCGCCGACTTGCTCGTGTTATACGACACCCACGCGTGGTCCTGCCGCACCCATCTGCATCAGCACCCGCTAATCCAATACTAACCGCTGCGCGTCGCGTCGTATCGTGCCACGCACCCGGTTCGTGATGCTCCCGCTCATCGATGCGATTAAGATGATGCTGCCTCGGTTCCCGAAGCGCGCCATCTGCCGCCCCGCCGCCTGCGCCGTGAACAGCACCCCGTTCGTGTTGACGCTCATCACCTGCGCCAGGCCCCGCGTCAGCACCCTGGCACACCGACATGCCCGCGCCCCGGCATCCCCGAGTCCGAACCCGGGCCCGAGCGCCACGCACCCACTCACCTCCTGGAACTGCGCCGCAGGGTACTCCAAACAGTCCGTATGCGCCTTCAGGATCCCCGCCGCAGCGACGCACACGTCCATCCTGCCCTCCCGATCCCCGATCTCCTCCCCGAGCGCCCACATCGCGCGCTGGTCCCGCACGTCCGCGCTCACGTACTCCAGCCTGCCCCCCGTGCCGAGCCCGCCCACGTGCTCCTTCACGGCCTGCCACTCCGCGCCCGCCTGCGCGGGCAGGTCGACGCAGTACACCGCCCGCGCGCCCGCCTCGGCCAGCACGAGCGCCATCTCGAGCCCGAGCCCGCGGTTCGCGCCCGATACCAGCGCGACGCGGTCCGTCAGCGCAAACTCGTCCCACAGCGTCGTGCGCGCCGGCGCGCGCGCCAGTGCCGCTGCGACGCCGACCGGCCCGGCTGGCGCCTGCGACTGCACGGGCAGCGTGCCCTTGCGCGTGCCGTCTGGCGCGTCGCTGCGGCGCACAGCGCAGCCCGCAAAGCCGCGGCGCAGCGCAGGGAGGGCGGCCGTCCTGCGCGCGGCGGCCGCAAACATGGACACGGTTGTCTTCTGCATCATCATCACGATATTCTTGTAGTATGTTCCTTCCGTTCGCGCGCCGCAGCACAGTGTCAGTTCTGCGGCGCGCCAGCAGTGTGAGAGCTCCGACTCGGCGCGCACAGCGGGCACGCGGACTGACTCACCAGCCAACCGGAGGGGCGGGAGCAAGTTGGAACGCGACGGACGCCCCCCTGCGCGCACTATTTGTAGCGTGCGCCCCACGGCGCGCTCCCAGGAGCTCTGTAGCGTGCGCCGGCATGGCAGTCACCTGCGCCCTCCTCTTGACGTGTATGGTGCGGGTCTGCGCGCGGGGCGCAAGGTGCGCCCTCGATGCAGCAGGTCCGGCGGGCTTCTCCCGCGCTCCTGTCACACACTGCCGTGCTTCGAAGCCTACCCCACAAAGACGCTCACGTCACTAGTCGCTTCGCAGGTTGACCTGCGCAGATGAGAACCAAGTGGGCCTGGGGCATCAATTGGCAGACTTGTTGGGTTAGTCTAGTACGACAGCAGTCGGGTAACAAGTACAGTAGTACAGTAAGCTATGTACACGCTAATAGGAATCAGGAACTGGGGTTAGGAACTGGGGGCATCACGGCGCGCTGACGGCATCCGACCGATAGAAGCAGCACCGACACAATGAGCACAAGTGATATGATCGCAGCAGCACACAGAGAAACATAAGTATACGCAACACAGCACGCAGCGCACACGGTCACACAGCCCGCCGCGCGGGCTCAGTGGTGGTTTGGCTTGGGCTTCGGTGGCGCGCTGCCCAGCCAGGGCACCCACGGCACGACGTACCCGTTCAGCCGGCGGAGGTGGTGCGCGCCCCAGTGCGTCGGCGGCTCCGCGCCCGCGCGCTGGTCGACCATGCGCACGATCTTGCCCGTCTCGTCAAAGTCGATGACTAGGATCGACTCGACGACCTGCCGTGCCGTGCGTGAGCATCAACCCAGCGAAGAATAGGGGAAGGGGGCACACTTTCTTCGCGCCGGTGACGCGCACGGTGTACTCGTGTTTCTGCCACATTATGAGCCGGTTGGGCGACTCGGTCGACGAGAGCACGCGCTGCCCGGTGATCGCCAGCTTCGAGTACATCCGCGGCTGCGCAAACGCGATGCCATCAGCTCCTGAGGCGCAGCGGGCGACGGGCACGTACCAGGGCATACCACTGTTACATACTAGCATGTCAGCAGAGGCGCAGCGGGACAGAGGGGGGAGCAGCGCACCTGCGGCGCGATCTCGCTTATGCCTTTGCACCGCGTGAACGAGTCCTAAGTACGCGCACGCGGGGGTGAGCCGGGGCCGATAGCCGGGGCGCACACACGCACCTCGTAAACAGAGTCCTTCCCCCATCGGTCCTGCATGAGCTGCTTCGTCGCGCGGCCCTCGTACAGCTGCGTGCCACAAACGCCATCTGCATCAGCCCTCGGCCCACACATTCACGCGCGCACGCCCACACGCACCTCCTTAAGCTCGCCCATCGCGACGCGATGCAGCGCACTCGGCACAAGCGGCGGCACGGTGCTCTGCCGGCGCGCGGCCACGCCAAACTCGCCGCGGTGGCCCGGGGACGGCGCACCGTGCATCGAGAGCGTGTGCGCGCGCAGCGAACGGCGGCGCCCGTTGGCGAAATCGACGCCTGAATAGTGCGCGCCGCCCGCGACCGAGTCGAGCAGCGCGGGCGTCGGGATGGACCGGGGGAGCAGTGACGAGGCGTGGTACGTGTGTGTCGGGAGCGGCGAGGACGGCGAGGGCGCGCGCGGCGGGGGGTGCGTCGCGGAGGTCGGCGTGGGCGACATGGACCTGGTGCGGGATTGGATGGTGGTAGCCATGATGAGGGGAGAGAACAAGACGCGGTAAGTGATGATGCTGTTCCGCGGCGCGGTGACCGAATTGATATTATATTGTGTTGTGCTCCGGCGGGATGTGGGCGGTGCCGCAATCAGCCTCATTACGCAGTTACGTCATGCGCCACCACCGGGCCGCCCGCCCCTGTGCCTTTCTCGCTCTCCTGCGTTCGCACAACTGGTGGATGCGACTCCGCGTGCAGAGCCAGGCCGCTCTGGGCATCGCGCGAATGGTCCGAGACGTCAATGTCGTGCACGGGGCTCTCAGACAGATGGGATGCATGCTCGGACCTGCCGCGAATCGCGACGCCCGCCCGTGCCCGCAGAAGTTTGAAACGCAAACATGAGCATGTTGCAGGTTACAGCGGCGTGCCCCATTGCACTGTGAAAACAGATCTGGGTAAATTTTGGCACGTCATTTTGGGCTCTTTCAGGGCGACATTAGACCAGAAACAGAGCGATATTTGCACAGGACGTACCAAAAATTGCATCGCAAGTGTGCCAATCGTGCAGTACGAATTTTGGAATGGATTTTTCCCGATTCGCATGGCTCGGATTCTCGGATGGTACAGGCAAATCTTGCACCAAAACGAGGCAAACCTGGTACATCCCATTCACCTGGTACATGTTCGAATTTTTGTTAGTTTTGAGGCAAAATCTGTGTGCAGTCCATGCCAACTCTACATACAAGATACTGTATTCAGCATACAATACTAACTATACTAGGCACGGATTGAGAACGGGGAGCTTGTCTGCAGCCGGTGATACATCTCTGCAGTCTGCTGCTGCTCCCACTGGACTTGGTACCTGCTTTGAAGTCAAGAGGGCCGGACTATTTCATACTGGGGAGGGGAGCCTGGCAGCGCTGCGATTCGGGTGCTGCCATTAGCAACAGACCATACACAGAAGGGGGCGGTGCACACACCGAACGCGTGAAGATGATCCTGTGAAAGTCTGGGTCACCGAGTGCACACCAAGTGTGTTGAATGTGACGTCTGCCGTGCATCGCCGTCAGCATGCCGCATATGACACACGTGCAGCACTCACACTGATCAATGAAGAAGTCAATGCCGATGTGCAACATATAGAAGTGGTTGAGCCATACCTGCGTATCGGCCCCGATGTGCTGCACGCACTTGCGTTGCTTCTGCTCAAACGCACCTTGCGCGATGATCATCATGATCGGATCATGTTGGTGCTTGATCGTGCCAAGCATGCGCATGAAGAACTTATTGCAGTCGTGCACCTCGGGCGGCCGAGGGTGTACATCGTGCGTGCATAGTACCCGTACCGTGCCCTGTCAGCACTAGTGACAGCAGAGACCAGGTCATGGCCCTAACTTGTAGTAGTACAGCCATGCAAGTGAGTGCACGGAAGTGTTCTGGCATAGTACAAGTCGAGTGTGCCACGCTCCGTTGAGCACGTCGGTGCGATGAGATTCTCGTCAATGGCCTCATTCGGGCGTGGTATGCCACACGTGTTGTGATGCAGCAGCAGGGATGTCGAGTAGGGGGTTCCATGCACGCAAGGCGGCGGCGGCGGTGGCGATTTCGATTGCGACGCCTCGGTCTTGGCCTTTAGTGCTGCACTCGCCAGAGTGCAGTGGCGGAATGAGGGCACCGTGCGTGGGAACGCACGGCAGCAGTGTGCTTGAGTGAGGGCGGGTGAACTGGGGCTCGGAGTGGTCGATTGATGGCTGGGGATGGGCGGGCATGGTGGTTGCAGTGGAGGTGGACCGTGGCAGTTGTGTATCGAGTTGGTAGTCACACCTCTGTAAGTGACGTCGACTGTGGTGCACACTGTGGCACGCCGCACCGCACCGACCACCTAATGCGGCAGCTGCCGTGACGTCGAATTTCGTGTGCTTGAGCACCAAATTTTGCACGGTTGAACCCGTCCTTTTCGTTTGGCTACGTTCCATGCCATATTTGATACATCCGCAAACCGTCCTAATCTAATTATTAGCCCCGGAACAGGGCAAAACACAAAATTGACGTTCCGAACGGGCGAAATTCGCCCCGATCTGTTTTCACAGTGTTGATGGGTTCTCTCCGTTCCGTGCTTGGGCCTAGGCGGACCGAGACAATCTTTCCAGCGTAGCTGCATGAGTCGACTTGGGATTATTTACTTGAGCATGTTAGAGAGACACAGATGAAAGCGATCCGCCGTGATAACTATTTAATCGACCCATATGTGTATGATTATTCCATCTAACCACCGTTGGGAGCGCCCTGCCAGAGCCCGTATGTCTTTCCAGGAGTAGTTTGCCATAACCGAATTGTGCCTGTTTAGAGATATATAAGCGACGCGAATCGTGCAGAGATCAGCCACGTACCGTCCTCTAATCAATGCATACGAGTCGCAACGCCAGACGTCCTGTCAGAGGATCCGAATGGTTTCGAGAAAGATAGATCCACGCACCACTTCCACTGGCGTACACCTCGCCGTCCGGGCTGAACTCGACGCAGTGCACGGGCCCGTGGTGCCCCTTGAACACCTCCCGCTCCTCGCCGTTGATCCCGTGGATCCGCACCCACTCGTCCGTCGTGCAGCCCGCGACGAACCGATCCTGCAAAATCGGGTGGATCGACGCGGACGACGGCGCGTACGGCAGGTTCAGGCTGTGCGTCTGCGCGTCCGTCTCGCCCGGCTGCGCGGGGATGAACGCGACGGTGTGCCCGGACGTGACGACGAGCCGCTGCGTCTGCACGGACAGCTCCATCGACGTGATCGGATTCGGGAACGACAGCCGCGTCGTGACCTTGCGCGAGCGCAGGTCCCACCACCTGATCGCAACGATCCGCGCTCATCAGCCGCGCCGCGCGAGGGAGGGAGCAACACGCGCCCGCTCACTTGATCTGCCCGTCCTCGCCCGCGCTCACGCCCGTGTGCTCGCCCGACCAGACGACGCTCTTGACCGTGCCGTCGTGCGACAGCCCGCCGCCCTCGGAGAGCACATCCGGCTCCGCGTCCGGGCGGCCGAGGTCGAATATCCGGACCTTCTTTTCTTGCCCGCCCGTGAGGAGGTGCGACGATGACGGTGCGATCGCGACGCTGCGCACGATGTGGTTGTGCGGGAACGAGTGCAGCGGGTCGCCGCTGTACGTGTCCCAGATCTTACTGCCCACCGCCACGCACGTCAGCCCACCGCGCCGCGCACACGATCAGGACAGGGGTGCGCAACGCACGCTGTGAAATCCGCGCTGCCCGACGCGGCGCGCGCCGCGTCCGGGCTGAGCTTCGTGCTCCAGACGGCGCCCTTGTGGCCAACGAACGTGCCGATCCAATCGCCGGTCCACTCACGCAGCATCGGGTTGCCGTCCTTGCAGCTCGAGATGAGCAGGTACGTGCCGTCCTCCTGGAGCGCCGAGAACGACAGATGCGTGACGGGGCGGGTGTGGCCCGGCGCGACGAGAGGCACAGCTTTCGGGCCCGACATTGCACGCGTGTATGTGTGGGTTGTAGTGTGGTGGTCGTGAAAAAGTCTGCAAGGTCGTTAAAAGCGGAGAAAAGGGTGCGTCGTGACGGTGGAACGGTGCAGGCGCGCTGCGCGCTGGCGGTGGTAGTGAAGGATAAAGAGGGATCGGCGAGAGAGGAGCGCTGCCGCGTCGTCTCCAGCCACGTGCCGCACGTTCTTGTTCCCCTTTCATCCTCTGCCATGATCATCCCCACATCATCTTCGAGGGGCCTTGCGCTTCTGGACCCTGATGAAGGGCTGTGCGCACAAGAGCACAACAGCGACGCGCCCAACGAATTTCTCAGCGTCACATCGTAGAACAATGCCAGAACTCGCCTGACTTGACGGTGCTTCGTTTCGGCGTCCTGCGAAGTCCAGCCTCCTTCTCTAGGAGCGGCGTTCGCTTTTCGGTGATGACTGTTTTTCCGGAACGCCCAGAGTCAGTACACAGTGCCTACAGTTAGATATATCAACTCTCCCTACTCATTCGTTTCTAGTCGGTATATTGTGAATCCTTTCCATGACAGTAGTGGCAGAAGCACTCTGTTCCTTTACGCCGTGCAGAAGAAGCCCTATCGCGTGGTTCTGCAATTATACAAGGGTCCCTTCAATAGCTCAAAGCTTCTCAGTGCTCGCATTTTTGTATAGGAGTCTATCGGACCGACGTCCCTCAGCGACCGCAATGGCAATATTCACCCTCAGGCGCTCACATCCCGGCCTTCTGAGTGCCTCTGCGCATATACACATCCTCTCCATGCTGCAGGGGTTTTTATTGGACTATTCCGGATTGGTCAAGTGCTTCCTTTTGGTGTTCCGCAGTATCGTCGCTACTTGTATGTGTTGCTTGTTATGTGGCGATGTCCAGGATCACTGACATACTATAGTACCAGTACCCGGAAGTCTCTACAGAAAATCCAGCGCCCCTAAGCCATTAGTACCACATCGCTCGGGGTTTCGCCCTCAGCCCCTCCCCACGAGCTCCAATGCGGCCCTTGCCCCTGTTCTAAACCATTTATGCTGGCGGTTCGCACGGACGATGGCAGCGGACGTGCGTGGCATCGTCCATGGGATCCCGTTGGGCTCTGGTGTTTCACGTCAACGTTGGCCATCTGCTTCTCCACCATACGCGATCGAAGGAACACTTCCGGGCGTATTTATTTCATACATCGAGTGGTCGCCACTTCTCTGACAGATTGCGCCATTTGGATGTACCTAGGTTCGGCACTGCTTTCCTGCTTCTCGACGGCGTCTGTCCGCACTAGGCTTCGAACTTGGCTCTCGTGCACGAAGTCGAGCTACGGCGCCACTATCACCAGAAATTGCAAGCAGTTGTGTGCCTTGAATTAGTCCACTGTCCGCATCTTCCTTGAGGAATACTGCGAAGTTTGGTACCCCGCAATTCCGAATTGCTCTTCGCCTCGTTGCCCTTGACGCTCTGGCGCGCTGTCGACCATCAGTGCTACATGATAGGTACGTCTGCCGCTGGCTTCTGTGGTGTCAGTCAGCTGAAGGGTCTTGTGCAGCTGACCTCAAACCAGTGGGCAGCATGTAACGTTCCTGGCAAGGCGTCACCTTTAATGCAGGGCAGCCTGCACCGACGCCATGGATGTATTAGCAAGGGATTTGCGTCGCGCTCTGCGCTCTGTTCTAGTGCCCCTGTGCCTGCAAGTTCTCTCTGCCCTGCAGTAGGTTTGAGCCTCCGGGCTCCGTTGATCGACAAGATCTCTCCGATGCTCGTCTTCGTCTCGAAGCGAAGCTGTGCACCCTCTATTCGCCCCAATTATCCTCGATTCTTCTGGCGCTCCGAACCCCGACCATCTGGCCAATTGCACGAACGCCCTGGCGCCTGAACACAGTGCCGCTGCGGTCTGTCAGCGGGTACTTATCTGCACAGAATCACACGGACGGCCGGCCTTGGTCGCAAATGTGACTACGTTCGGAAGCATATTTGCTTTTATGAGAGCACGCCATAACCAGGTACCGTGAGCATCTGCGATCCCGTTGGATCTAACTGAGGATATTTGTCGGTTGCAGATCACGACCGCGATTGACTCCTCCACGGCCACAGGGCACCCGCTCTTTGCGCGCAGCTTGTGACCGCGTTCGGGAACATCGGGGAAACCAGCGCCTGATCATATGTGCGGATGATAGCCCGCGGAGAAGAGGCGTATAAGCTGGCGCAGGGCGCTTCTGGGTGACATAGCAACTAAGAAAGGCAAGTGGAGGTTCTTCCGTCACGGTGGATTTGAACTCCGCGAATATGCGCCACGAACGCGTCAACTTGGATTGCGATTGCGTGCTCGACGCGTCTCCCGGAGCGCTGACGAAACGGTCTCAAGCCAGCGCAACACCGGCCAGTTTTTCTCGCAGAAGATGGCCATATCGGGGTCTCGGTCCTCGGCTCTGGGCCTGTGGTGCTTGCCATGTTTTTTCCAGGGACCGCGCGCTCACTTTTTTCGTGCTTATGTCTGCCGCACGCGACGCTCAGATCGCGTCTAACCATCATGCATCACTGCGCGCCGGGCATCTCGTAGACTCCCGTCCGGCGTTGCCCTGCATTCCCAGATTCGATTGCAAAAATACACGCTGTCGTGCCTTGCCCGCGCACGTTATATTACGGGGCTCCTTCCCCTGGTACACCTCTAGCTTCTTGCTCCCTCCCGTTCATCCCCCGCTATGGCTGCTCAACGGGCGAAGAACTTCGGCAAGAAGGCCATTGAATATCCGGAAGGACAGCCTTCTCTCGTCTCTTCCAAAGATTGGGTCCACAACTTGACCAAAAACCCGAGGGGCTTTGTGCGTCAATCTCAGTTCCGACCCTGCCCATCTATGCTCACCTCTTTGCCGCCTTAGGCCATCGACTACGTCCGGCGACTCTTCCCCATCTTTGGTTGGATCTCCCGCTACAGTGCGTATCCCTAAGCTCGCTTATCATTGCCCCCGCTCACTTCTCGAAGATGTTGGCTGGCTCACGGGTGACATCATCGCCGGTCTCACCGTTGGTATCGTCCTGGTTCCTCAGAGTATGTCCTACGCCCAGGTGAGACTATCGGCGGTCTTCTTGTCTGCCTTATGACCAAACCTCTCCACTAGATCGCCACCTTACCTCCACAATACGGTCTCTACTCCGCGTTCGTTGGCGTGATGACCTATTGCGTGCGTCTTCGCTCATCGGCATCGTTTTGTGGACCATCGGCGCTGACGGCCGAATTTAGCTGTTTGCCACTTCGAAGGACGTCTCCATCGGTCCGGTCGCCGTCATGTCGCTCACGGTCTCGCAAATTATCAAGTATGTCAACGACAAGGACCCTAACAGGTGGTCCAGCCCTGAAATCGCTACGAACGTGGCGTTCGTATGCGGGTTCATCGTCCTGGCCATTGGCCTGCTTCGGCTAGGCTGGATCGTGGAGCTCATTCCTGCGCCTGCCGTCGCTGGGTTCATGACGGGCTCCGCGATCAATATCGCTGCGGGTCAAGTTCCTGGACTCATGGGTATCACGGGATTCGAGTTCGTGTCTTTCCCCAAGGCATCGGCTGTATCACTAATACATTTTGTGCAGTACACGTGCTGCAACATTCCATGTTATCATTAATACTCTCAAAGGTCTCGGTCGAACGAAGAAAGATGCAGCATTTGGTCTTGTCGGACTCTTCGCGCTGTATGCTATCCGCATGACATGTGATTGGCTGGCACGCCGTTACCCTCGCCGAGGTTTGTCATCCGACTCATCGGCATTAGTTTAAACACTCACAGAAATTGCTCAGCGCGCGTGTTCTTCTTCATTTCTGCGTTCCGGAACGGCTTTGTGATTGTGGTTCTTACTCTGGCATCATGGCTGTACTGCCGTCACCGTAAGAGTGCCAAGGGTACCTACCCGATCAAGATCCTTCAGAAAGTTCCTCGCGGTTTCCAACATGTCGGCTCACCTAATATCGACGCGAACCTTCTCTCCGCACTTGCGCCCAAACTACCAGTGGCCACCATCATCCTGCTGCTCGAGCATATCGCTATTGCTAAGTGTGAGTCGCAGTCACAGCCCCATGGTTCTTGACCCTTAACTCCATGAACAGCGTTTGGTCGCATCAACGGCTACAAGATTAATCCCAACCAAGAGCTGATCGCTATCGGAGTCACCAACACTGTTGGAACTGTCTTCGGAGCATACCCTGCAACTGGATCGTTCTCACGCTCCGCGCTCAAAGCGAAGTCCGGCGTGCGGACCCCTGCGGCCGGCATACTGAGTGGCATCGTCGTGATCGTTGCACTCTACGGTCTCACACCCGCCTTCTTCTGGATTCCCACCGCGGGCCTCTCCGCCGTGATTATCCACGCTGTCGCCGACCTCGTCACCAAGCCACCGCAGGTATACAAGTTCTGGCGCATATCGCCGGTCGAGTTCGTGATCTGGTCGGCGGCCGTGCTTACGACAATCTTCTCGACCATCGAGGACGGCATCTACGTCTCGCTCACGACCTCTGCAGCGCTGCTCATCTTCCGCCTTGCGCACCCGCGCGGAAACTTCCTCGGGCGCGTGCGCGTGCACGGGCAGGGCGCCGGGGGCGGGATGCGCGAAGTCTACGTCCCGCTGGACAACAACAAAATCGTGAACACGCAAATCCGCGTCGAGCCACCGCCGCCGGGCATCCTCGTGTACCGCTTCGAAGAGACGTTGTTGTACCCGAACTGCAGTGTGCTCAACAGCATACTCGTCGACTACGTCAAGGCGAACATGCGCCGCGGGAAAGACGTCCGCCTTATCCCGCTCGCCGACCGCCCGTGGAACGACCCTGGCCCACGGCACGGCGCCGGTGCGGAGTGGGAAGAAAACCAGGCGCGGCCTGCGCTGCACGCCATCGTGCTGGACTTTTCGTCGATGTGAGCACGCCATACACACCTCCCGCATCGCACAGTTTGCTGACTCCCTAGGGCAGCTCGCAGGTCGACACGACGTCCGTACAGGCGCTGGTCGACGCGCGCGACGAAATCGAGCGCTGGGCGAACCACCCGGTCGAGTTCCACTTTGCCGGGATCCTCTCGCCGTGGATCCGGCGCGGCCTCGTCGCGGGCGGGTTTGGGTACGACGCGCCGGGCGCAGGTGAAGAAGCCGCGCGCGAGCGGCCGCACGACCTCGCGGCAGTCGTGGCGCCCAGCAAGGGTCCGGACGGCGATGTCGAGTCGGGAGGCGCCCCGCGCGACGCATCGTTCGGTGCGGCGCACGGGGGCGAGGCGCCCATCGTGCAGGTCGACACGCCGTACTTCCACCTTGACCTGGCGGAGGCGGTCGCGGCGGCCGAGGCGGGGCTGTCGAAGCTGTCACGGCCCTCGACGTCGTCACAGTCGGACGACAAGGACGCGAAGCGGTTCAGCTCGGTTGCTTAGAGGATAGGCACGCATACGAGGGACATCTCTAATGGGATTTACTTATGACTATTGAGTTCACGCTATTCAATTGTACGACTACTCTGCAGTAATGATTTTTCTTGAACGATCAGCTTGAAAAGGCGAGCGAGGGTGGCGGATGGCCGCTGGCAGCCGTGCAGGAACGCAAGTTCAAGGTGGTGGTGGAAATCACTACACTATTCCAAGAGTCCAAAGCCACCAAGCGCTATAGAGTACTAAAGCGGTGCTGAGGGCGGCCCCGTGTTAACACGAGTCTCGGTCTGAAGACGAGCTCCTTGCGGGCCAGCGCGTCGCTTGCCTGGACAGAAACTTAGATGCCCCGGCCCATTCAAGTTTCAGTTGCAAATGACCATATGCATACAGTACCACTGGCGCCTGCGCCTGCATCACCGTGTTTGTGGTTGTTGTTGTTTTTACATAATCAACGGACTTTCCAGGTCTGTTCATCCAGCTCTTCTGTTCTCGCTCTCAGCCTGAGCGGCTATACACGAGGGGTGACTCGGATGTGTATACCTCTGGGAGACCACGCATCTCAGGCCTCAGGGATGCCGAAAGACGCCGCCACCGATGCGCTGCTCAGTCAGCCATGCTCGACCTCTACTCAGCTGTGCTCGACTTTACTACTCAGCTGCTTACCGCAACTTGTCTCGAAGAGGTTCCCTGCTTGCTGATCTCGGACTCCCAATATCCGCCGCGACTGCTGCGTGGTAGGACAGTACAGGACAGGGCCGCCTTCTGTCCCCATTTCTCCTATCCTTACTTACGCAGCCTCAAAGGATCAGCTCATGCTCTCGTTCTGCTGCCTCAGCTTGTCAACGCTCATCTGTACTCATCCATCCTGTAAGCAGGATGCCCGAGCCTCTGCCCGAGCCCCCGCATGGTCGCATCACCGACCTCTCTGAGCACTATATAACCGAGTTTACGAGTTCTCGGAGATGCACCAACAGATTTCCAATATCCGTCTCGTCTTCTATATCTCTTCCCTTCTTAGACATGTCCGCTCCCAGTGCTCTCTTCACTCCCATCCGCCTCGGAAATGTCGAGCTCAAGCACCGCGTAGTCATGGGTCCTCTGACCCGCTTCCGTGCCAACGCCGACCATGCTCTCGGCGACCTCAACCGCGAGTACTACGAGCAGCGCTCCCGTGTTCCCGGCAGCTTCATCATCTCTGAGGGTACTTTCATCGCACCCCATGCTGGTGGCTATGCGAACGTGCCCGGTGTCTGGTCCGAGGAGCAGATAGCCGGCTTCAAAAAGGCTGGTGCATCGTCTTTAGTCTTATCTACCTCCCTTCCTGACGATTTGTCCCTCCTCTTAGATTGCAGATACCGTCCACGCCAATGGATCCTACATCTTCATGCAGCTCTGGGTCCTCGGCCGCCTCGCCAACGCCGATGTGCTGAAGGCCGAGGGTGGCTACGACGTCGTCTCTGCGTCTGATCTCGCCTATGAGGGCCGCTCGACCCCGCGCCCGCTCACCGTCGCCGAGATCCAGGAGTATGTCAAGCTCTACGCACAGGCCGCCAAGACCGCCGTCTTCGACATCGGCTTCGACGGCGTCGAGATCCACTCTGCCGGCGGCTATCTCCTGGACCAGTTCCTCCAGACGGTCTCCAACAGGCGCACGGACGAGTACGGCGGCTCGATCGAGAACCGCATCCGCTTCCCCCTCCAAGTGCTCGATGCCGTCGTGCAGGCCGTCGGCCCTGAGCGCGCGGCAATCCGCATCAGCCCTTGGGCGACCTTCCAGGGCATGCGCATGGAAGACCCCATCTCGACATTCACGGAGCTCGTCGCGCGCATCCGCGACGCGCACCCGCGCCTCGCGTACCTCAATGTCATCGAGCCCCGCATGGACGGCGGGTACAGAATAGAGACGACCGAGGACAACGTCCACGACACGAGCGAGGTCATCCGCGACGTGTGGGGTACCCGGCCCTACATTGCCGCGGGCGGCTTTGACCGCGAGTCGGCCATCCAGACGGTCGAGAAGTACGGGGGCCTCGTCGCGTTCGGCCGGCACTACATCGCGAACCCCGATCTCCCCACCCGCCTGGAGAACAACGCCGCGCTGAACAAGTACGATCGCGCGACTTTCTACGGCGGCGACGCCAAGGGCTACACGGACTACCCGTTCCTGGGGCAGACCGCAGCGCTTCTGGCATAGATTTCGCGATTATGTGTGCCGGAGTTGTCGCACCTATTTAGAGCAATGAACGGAAGTGTAGACGGTACTCCGTACTGTATATCCCAATCCAAGCCAGCAATTCTGTGTGCGCCATTTCTGCGCTCATGCGTTCATCCAACCTGTATCACGATATTGGCAACGACGACCTCCAGTCGCCTTGCTCGCGAAGTGCGAAGTGCAATTCACCTCTAGCTGGCTTCGGAAAGGACAGACGCATTCGCATCTCGCATTGATTATCCGTACGAGCATCGACATGCGTTGCCGCACATAATACGTTATCATTTTACTTACTGTGAGGCTATCGACCTCATCCCGTTTCAATATTTCAAACTACCATGAACGCTGTGGAACTTTCAAATTTCAAGGCTTGAGCCCATGACCCGGACCAAGCCGAAACCCCGACACATCCCAAGTTTGTTTTCGACGCCAGCTGGAACGACATTACGTAATCGTTGCCAAACACACCCCAACACGACGCTCCCCGGCTCGCGCCGAGCCTCCGCCCGTCCGTCGAACAACTCACCACTCAACAAACCCTCCGTCAAAACCCAGCAGCGATGTTTGGACCCCTCGGCCTGTCCCTCGCCCCGTACATCCGCTCTTCGCGCACGCTCTCCAAGGCGCTCCAGCCCGTTGCGGCGTGGTACGCCAACCTCTCCGGCTACCGCAAGGTCGGCCTCATCTACGACGACCTCCGTGCGTGCGCTCGCCCAAACTCCGCGCGCACCTTGTGCTCACACCTTGCATCCGTCCATCCTCTGCAGTTGTCGAGGAGCGTCCTGATGTCGAGCGTGTGCGTGTTTCCGCATGTTGTTCATCCGTGCTGTTGGGGCAGGAGGCTGATGGTGCTGTGCTGTGTGTGGACAGGCCCTCTCGCGCCTGACGCCCCGCGAAGCGTACGACCGCGCGTACCGCTTCAAGCGCGCGTCGCAGGCGAGCGTGCTGCACAAGGAGCTCCCCAAGTCGGAGTGGATCAAGCCCGAAGAGGTGCGCGCCCCACGGACGCATGTGCTCTCCCCCCGTGCTGACGCTGTCCATGTGTGTGTGCAGGACGTGCGGTACCTCAAGCCGCACGTGCTCGAGGTCGTCAAGGAGGACCAGGAGCGCGCCGCGTGGAACACGATGAACGTCGAGCGGAAGTAGAGGCTGGCTCGTACATGTGGGGTCGTAACAATATCTGTGCCTGGCTTCCCGGCCACTAGAGACTAATTTTTCTGCTCTGCGCCGCGCACTGTCCATTTCAACTAGAACCTGACTTTTCTGCACACGAATACAA
The DNA here is from genome assembly GCA_022496205.1 of Gloeopeniophorella convolvens. Classification (NCBI taxonomy): domain Eukaryota; kingdom Fungi; phylum Basidiomycota; class Agaricomycetes; order Russulales; genus Gloeopeniophorella; species Gloeopeniophorella convolvens. The sequence continues at coordinate 167,030 of WTXD01000030.1, read as the reverse complement.
GCGAGATCCAAGATACATGCTCGACGTCTTTGTTGACTGCCTGCCCCCAAATACTCTAAACACAATCCTCGCAAGGCTCTACTACAGCGTGCATTCCCCTTTTCTACTTCTTCGCAGGTACCCCACATGTAACTCCAAGATTAGAGTGCCTTGGCGAGGGGCGAAGCAATCTCGCCGCCCCTGGCCTTGTAATAGTCGACGACCTTCTTGCCAACAACGGCGATGTCTGAACACGAGAATCAGTTTCTGCAACTGATGTTCATAAATTTCGACGTACTGTCGCCGGTGATGCCGAACTTTTCGTAAACCTTCTTGTAAGGGCCGGACGCACCCCAGCTGGGGAGACCGTACTGCTCGTGGCTGTACTTGGCCCAGCCAGCGGTCTGCAACCCCCGTAAGCGGCTGTCACAAAAGTGCACATCAAAACAGGTGCGTACCGACAGCGCCTCGAGCGAGAGGACCGGTGCGCCACCGCGTAGCACGCTGAGGCGGTACTCGAGCGGCTGCTGGTCGAACACGAGCCAGCACGGCAGCGACACGACGCGCGTCTTGATGCCTTGCGCCTTGAGTTTGCCAGCCGCCTCGAGCGCGATGCTGACTTCCGAGCCCGTGCTGACAATCGTCAGCGCCTCTCCCTCCTCCTCGTGCACGACGTAGCCGCCCTTGGATGCGTGTTCGATCGTCGAGTTCTCGAGATTCGGCAGGTTTTGCCGCGAGAGGGACAGGATTGACGGCGTCCCCGTGGACCGGAGGGCCACAAGGTATGCCGCAGAGGTTTCGTTCCCATCAGCGGGGCGCCAGAACGCGATGTTGGGTATCGCGCGGAAGTGGATCGCCGTCTCGACGGGCTGATGCGTGGGGCCGTCCTCACCAAGACCGATGGAATCGTGCGTAGCTGCATGACCAATATGTCAACGTCGATATGAAATTGCACGAATGGTAAAACACGCACCGACCCAGATGACTTGGTGCTTGGAGAGGGCAGACAGGCGCACAGCACCGGCGGCGTAGGACACAAAGTTGAGGAAGGTCGCGACGAAGGGCACGATACCGCCGTACGCGGCGATACCGTTTGCAATGGCACCCATACCATGCTCGCGAACACCGTAACGGATGTAGGTGCCCTTGTAGCTGCCGAGCCCGGTGCTCGGGGGCTGGAAGTCAGTAGTGCCCTTGACCTTAGTCAAATTGCTGCCAGTCAAGTCCGCAGAGCCACCAAGGAGATCGGGGAGGACGGGAGTGAGCGCTGTGAGGACGATCTCCGAGAGTTTGCGCGAAGCCTGTGCGGGGTCGGACGCCTTGTAGACGGGAAGGGCCTTCTCCCAGTTGTCGGGGAGCCTTCCGGCGATGCGGCGGGTGAGCTCAGCGTGCTCGTTGGGGTACTTGGCCGCATAGGAGGCAAGGAGAGCGTTCCACTTCTCCTCGAGAGCAGAGCCACGCTTGCCAACTTCAGCCCAAGCAGCGTAGACCTCATTGGGGACCTGGAAAGAAGCCTCCGGGTTGAAGCCGACCTTGCTCTTGAAAGCGGCGATATCGTCAGCCTTCAGAGCTGTGAAATGTCAATTTAAGATGGTGAACTCTGCAGGGGTAACATACGAGCGCCGTGGACACCGTGGGTGCCCTGCTGCTTCGAGCCATAACCAATGGTGGTGGTCAAGCGGATGAGCGTGGGCTTGCTCTTCTCCTTGCGGGCCTCGGCAATCGCGTTGTAGATGGCCTCCAGATCGCTGGGTAGGGATTAGACGAAAAATCCGATCATGATGCACCAGACCCGTACTGGTCGCCATCTTTCACGTGCAGTACCTGCCAGCCGTAAGCAAGGTAGCGCTGTTCGACATCCTCGGTGAATGCGACAGCGGTGTCGCCATCAATGGAGATATCTGAGAGTACAGTAAGTGCACTGTCCAACACGTGCCATGGTTCAACATACGGTTGTCGTCCCAGACCTAGGTGGGCGTTTAGATTAGATGAGGACGAGACGAGCAACCGAGCACTTACAGCGATAAGATTGCCGAGCTGCAGATGACCCGCGAGACTGGAAGCCTCACTGGAGACACCCTCCATCAAGCAGCCATCACCGAGGAAGGCTATTATAAAGTCCGTCAGCACGAGCGATCATTGCGAGGTATGATCGATTCTGACCGTAGGTGTAGTTGTTAAGGAGGTCAAAGCCGTCCTTGTTGTAGACAGCTCCGAGGTGGGCCTGCGCAAGCGCCAGGCCAACGGCGTTGGAGATACCCTGACCAAGAGGGCCGGTAGTGACCTCGATGCCTGATTGCCAGATTAGAACGCGCCCGTTATCCAATACGATCGTGCAAGAAGGGCTAACCGTCAGTATGGTGGGCCTCGGGGTGACCGGGAGTCAAGGAGTCAATCTGACGGAACGCCTTGAGATCATCCAACGAGAGCTTGTAGCCCAAAAGGTGGAGGGCGATGTATTGGAGAGCGCATCTATGCAGGGTTAGATGCAAACCGGCTAGATAGACCGCATACATACGCGTGTCTACAGGGGGTCTCGGTCAGTCATTGTCATCCCATCTAACGCATCGGAAAACACGCACCCGTTGGAAAGCACGAAGCGATCACGATTGAACCACTTGGAGCTCTTGGGATTTGCGTTGAAGAAGCTGATCCCAAGTCAACAAACAAAGCCGGGGCGCCCGGGCGCGATGGGACGTACCGCGTGAAAAGGACCTGGGTCACAGGAGCCATGCCCATCGGAGCACCTAGAAATCCGCAGACGGCGTTACGACAGGGCCTGGGTATGTTCTGGGCGGTGAGACCGACCTGGGTGGCCCGAGTTTGCCTTTCCGACAACATCCGCGGCGAGGGCGCGGATGGCCGCGATGGAGGTCGCGTCGGAGGGGGAGGGAGCGAAAGACATGAGAGCGATGGGGGCGGCTGTGGCCTAGACGACGCGGAGGAGCGCTATATAAGCCGGGTGTGGTGGTGGGAGAGAAAAAGGGACGGACGTCGAGAAAGCCGGGAGCGAATGCGTTGGGGAGTCGCGGACCGGACATGGTCGCATCGCATCGCAGCATCATCTTATCTTTCCGCTAAGCCAGTTATCAGCTGCTTATCACGATTCCCCGCCCCGGCTCGCGCTGCCGCCCGCCGCTTGCCCTGTTTTGGTCATCATGCACCCACAAGCGTCCGAAAAGAGGCTCGGTGCGACGACTCGACGCTTCAATTGTCCACCGTCCGTTACTCATTCGTTGTCATCCCGCAGCGTGCAAGGACTTCTTCGAGGCCCTTGAGCGCTGCCACGCAGACATCTGGTCAAAGTGGACCGGCGGCTGCAACGAGATCAAGCGCGAACTCAACAAGTGCTTACACAGCGAGGTGAGCACCCCTCTCGTCACTCGCTTCCTATTGCTCACGCTCCCCTGTCCAGTCCGTTTCGCGCGCAGCCCGCAACCGCGAGAATGCCAAAGTGCGCAACGCGCGGACAGAGCAAGCCCTGCGCGAGTTACACGAGAACGACTAGACGCTGATATCCTGCACGCTCTGACTCACCACTCATTGCAACTATTACCGTACACGCCAACTAATGGGACCATCTGCACTTGGAATACACCGTTGACAACCGTGTGTTGTGCCCGATACTGAGCGCAAGATTCGCAGCGTTAGACACGTCTGTCCACATGAAACAAAGGCGTGCCCTATCGTACGCCGTGAATTACGATGCCCAATTGTCCCGTCACGAGTCCCTCCGATGATTCCCAAACCCGAAATGAGATACGCACGCCCCCAGCCGGCTCACAAACCCTCAACCTGTCGCACACCAACTTCCGACGTCGCCTCGTCAGATGATGAGCTAAGACGCGCACGCAGCCCCCCGCTGCTTACTGTGCATTGTTTCCAGCATGAGAAGTCACGTTTGTAGCCTTCGCGAACCGCGCTCTACGTACTCGCGCGCGTTCTGCAATCCCCTCGCGGCTGCACGTCCGGGCACGCCCCCGCGCGACTCCACAGCGAACCCAGGTTTCTTCCAGCCACGTCCATCACGTGGAGACGCCTTCCATCGGAGGGCATGTAAATCCTCCCGAGTCATCCTCTCGTCTTTCCGATATCAGTCGCGCATCGCCCGCGGCACAACGCACCGCACAGTACTCGATCGACCGCGCCGAGTCCGCTCCGCTCGATGATCATGTCCGACGAGCAGCAGCAGCACCTGTGGAGCGAAACCCCGCTCATCTACTCCCGCCACCTCTCGACGCGCCTCGGACCCGAGTACGAAGTCTACCTCAAGCTCGAGGTGCACCGCGCCGCCGCACCGCACATCCGCCGCACGCGCTTCTGACACGCGCCCGACAACAGAACCTCCAGCCCTCGCACTCGTACAAGTATCGCGGCCTCTCGCACTTCATTCAGCGCGCGCACGCGACGCACGGCCCCGCCCTGCGCGTCGTCTGCGCGTCCGGCGGCAACGCGGGCCTCGCCGCCGCGTGCGCCGCGCGCGCGCTCGGCGTGCCCTGCACCATCTTCCTCCCGCACGGCGTCGACGCGCGCACGCACGCCTTCCTGCGGGACGTCGGGGCGACCGTTGCCATCGCGGGCCGCTTCTTCGCCGAGGCGCTGCGCGCCGCGGAGGACGCCGTGCGCGGGGACCCCGACGCGTGTGTGCACCCGCTGCGCTCATGGTGTACTGCTCATGGTCGGCTGACGCACGCCGAGACAGCGTGCTCGTGCCCGCGTACGACCACCCGACGCTCTGGGAGGGCCACGCGCCAATGATCACCGAGACGCGCGCACAGCTCCCGCCCCACGTGGGCAAGCCCGCAGCCGTCTTCTGCAGCGTCGGCGGCGGCGGGCTGCTCGGCGGCGTCATCGCGGGATGCCGTGACGCCGGCTGGGACGACGGCGCGTGCCCCCCGCTCCCAATCTGCCAATACTGACGCTGACGCGCGCACAGTCCCAATCGTCGCGCTCGAGACGCACGGCTCGGCGTGCTTCTACCACTCGCTCGCCGCGAACCGCGCGCCCGACGTCGGACCGCCTGCCGGCGTGAGCGTGCGCACGGACGCGGCGCACGGCGTGCGCGTCGCGCACGTCGCGCAGCTCACGTCGCGCGCGACGTCGCTCGGTGCGTCCGAGCCGGCGGCCGGCGTCGTGCGCGCCGCGCTGGACCGCGCGGGCGGCGTGCGCTCCGTGACGGTGCCAGACGAGCTGACGATGCAGCTCGCGGGTGCGTTTGCCGGTGCGTAGCCCTGTGCTCTCCTTCGTGCTGTCGCGAGGAGTGTGATTGAGCGGCGTTGGCGCAGACGACCACAAGATGCTCGTTGAGCTCGCGTGCTCCGCGACGCTCGTGCCGGCGTATAAGCGCGCGCTGCTCGAGCGGCTCGTCCCGCCGCCCGTGGACGCGGGAGAGAAGCGCGCGCTCGTGTTCATCGTCTGCGGCGGATTCAAGATCGCTCAGGCGGACCTGGTCGAGTACGCGCAGCTCGTCGGCGCAGAGCTGGTTGCCGGCGGCGCGTGGGACGTCATGGTCGACGGCACACGGATGCACGTCGACAAGGCGCTGTGAAGAGTGAGGTGCGGTGTTTTGCGTAGATCTAAGTGTATATGTGCTGTGCGGGATAGCAAAGAGATCGTATCAAAGAGATCGTATTATAGACAGCAGATTACGGGGCGGCGCTGAGGGCTTGTTCGTGAATAGCGCGGGTGCGAGAGGGAGGCGTCACACACCTTTGTGGGCGGTAGGAGGGCTACACTAGCCGCGTGACGCCCTCGCTCGATGCCGCATCCCCAAGACCGTCCTCCTGCTCGCGCTGCGCGCGACGCGCCGCCTTTTCCATCTTGATGCGCTCGAGCTCCTGGCGCACCGCCACGTGGTTCGTCGGCATGTTGCTACTCCGTAGCGTGCGCTCTTCCGATGGGAAGATCCGCTCCTTGTACTGCGCGTGACATTGGACGAGGTCAGGGAGTACGCAGGGCAGTCAGTGAAGGCGAGTCGCGCACCGGAAGCACGTTCCTGGTGTACCAGTCGGGGTCTCCGTAGTGTAGAAAGACGGCGACGGGGAGAAAGACGTAAACGGCGAACTTGAACACCTCCAGGTTTGGTCCCGCCATGCTGGTGAACGTTTAGGTCGAGTTGGCAAGCGCTGCCCATAGACGACTCGGCGGGGTAGAAACAATCACGCGGGCCGAATCCCCGAGACGCTGGCCGCGGCGCTCATGACTCAATGTCCATTCGTCAATTGGTGCAAGACCCTCTGACCAGACAGTTCAGCCATGCTGTTCCACTACACGAACTCAGAATGCCCCAGCATCCTGCACGATGAATTTGACACCGGTTGTACAACGATTCTTTTTAACGACACCTCATACAACATCCCCCAAAAGCTGTGCAAATGTCCATGGAGCAATTCGTCATTTCAAGGCGTCTTGTGCGCATTTAGCATGTCTTCGCATAGGTGCCTGATTGCTCTGGGCCACCCTCAACCTCGTGCTGTTCGAGGCGACCGTGCGTCTTCTCGTGCGAGTTTGGCGTACCGTGGTGCTGACCGAGCGTATTCAGTGCGTGCACCGAGGAGCCTTTCTCGACGAGGTCCTCAGTGATCTCGACCTAGCGATAACTCGGTTAGCACTGATCAGGTGCGGGCTGGTAGCAACACATACAATATCTGATACGAGGCGGTCCAAGAGAGCCTCAGTGAAGGTCTCCCTCACAACGACACGCAGGATGTCAACCTGACTGAGGTCAGGGGCAAGATCGTAGTTCGGGACGATCCTAAAGGAGGTAGATGAGGCGTGCCAAAGTCAACGGCTGACGCAGCAACGCACCATCCCTTCGTGCGGAGGAGGGTCTGGATCCACTTTTGCTGAATGTCGGGGTTCTTCTTCTGGAACTCATCCGAGAAGCGGAAGGCTACGACGGGGAGACCGGGCTCGTAAATCTGTCAACGGGTTAGGTGGCACATAGTGGATCATCCAGGGTGTACTGACATCGATGTCTTCCTCGTCCACAACGCCAATAGCTTGCTTGGCGGTGGCCGTGATGCTCGCCAAAGGGCGATGAACATCGCTCAGCACCGTGTAGTATCCGGTTCGCTCGAGCGCACGTGAGAGAGTGCGCGCGTTCTTGAGGTCCCTGAGAGCAACATTGCGGTAGCCCTGGAAGCCGAGGTGAAGGAAGTTGTAGTACTGTGCAATGATGGGATGTGCGGGGCGCGAGAAGTTCAGCGAGAAGGAGTACTCCACCGAGCCAAGGTAATGCAGCTCGAAAATGAGATCTTTGGGAAGGTACTGCGCTGACCGCCAGATGACCCAGCCCACTCCGACATAGGAGAGGCCAAACTTGTGCCCCGAAGTATTGATGGAAACCACACGAGGGATCCTGAAGTCCCATTCGAGTCTGGGGGTCGCAAACGGCGCGATGAACCCTCCAGATGCGCCATCAACTATGATTGTTGTCAGAAGAGCATTCGATGATGGCAAACTAATTGTCCATTACCATGAATCGGAACAGAGTGGCCCGTCTTCGCTTCGTATTCATCCAACAGGGCGGCCATCTCTTTCACAGGCTCGTAATGACCCGTATACGTGCCTGCGCGCAAATGTCAGGTGGTGCACACGTTCGTAATCCGGAGCATGCATACTACCGAGAATTACATAGACGCCAATGGTATTCTCGTCTATATAATCCATAGCCTTCTTCGGGTCAAGTCGGTACTTGCTCTCGACGGAGATTGGCACGAGGCGCGTCTCGACTTCGAAGTAGCGGGCGAATTTTTCGAGCGCCACCTGCGCGTTGGCTCCCATGACGATGTTGGGTCCGGGCTCGTGGATTGACTTGCCGGCCGCCTTGCGTTTCTCCTGCCAGATGCGCTTCATGGCCAGGCCTCCGAGCTGAATGGCCTCAGACGAGCCGGTAGTAGCCGTCCCGACTGCGTGATGATGCGACGGAGAGTTCCAAAGCTCGGCGAGAATAGAGATGCCTGCAACGCCGCGATCAACGGGTGCCGGTGTGAGAAACGTATACGAGATGCCTACATCGAGTGTGGATATCCTGGGTCATCGGATATTCATCCTGGTCAATCAAATTCTTGGAGATGTTCTCGAGCATGAGCTTGTCAGCAGCAGGAGGCATCCAAGTGTGAACGAATGACGCCAAATTCAAGAGTGGCGATCCATCAAGAGAAAGTTCATCATGAATGATCTGGTAGGCGGTGTCTGCGTCAACGCCCTGTCAAAGTGTCAGCCTCTCAAGACGCGTGACGCTGAGCACGTCGGTAATTACGGTGGACGGGATTTTGTACTTGGGGACAGAGGAAGAGCCGTAGCGATCACCATAGCGGGATCCTTGAGATTGGTGGATTGCGTTCGGATTCAGCTGTGTAAAGGCATGCGCGCCACGCGCTTTATGGCCTTTGTCCTGCCAAATGTCAGATTTATTCGACGCAAAGACAGTTGGTCATGTACCCTAGCTTCCTTGAGGATGTGTTCGGGATTGACGTGCTGCGAGATGGGATCAAAACGCGTCCAATGATGAGGAAAGGCGCAGACTTGCCTTTGAGAGAGCCATGATGTGTATAAGAGGGAAAGCGGTTGTCGGAAAAAAAGAGGGTGAAAGCGGGGTTTATATGCAGGGGGCAGCGTGCGGGGCGATTGGCCATGGTGACGCGGTGACGCTCGGTGCAGGAACAAGTCGGCTAATCTTAGCGCACTGGGCGCTCCTGACGTCACCCGTTCATCTAATCACCCGGTTCTGCCAATGATTATTTCACATCACATCCTTGCTCATGGAATCGCAGTATTCCTCGATGAACTCCCCTCACATCTTCGGCCATGTGCGGTAGTCATCGGTCTATTTTCATGCCTCTGGCACCTGAGCTTGGGCGAGAATGGGCTGGACCTTCGCCCCGAACAGCCGATGTTCACTGCTTCGGGATAGCAAGCCCGCTCCAACTGGTGTTGCTTCCATCAGTTCCTACCTGCCCAACGCCCACCCCTTGTTCTGCGCCACTCATCGATCCATCTTATATGAAGGGGTTGGTTATTCTGGCTCTCGCACCATGGGTGCTCCGAGCGAGACTGCAGTAATTTGTACGGGATCAATCGACACGTAAGGCACAAGGACGGATACTGGGAGAGGTTGCTCGGTCCCAACCACAGCATATATCCACAGCATATATCAACTACAGCTCGCTGTCATGCCGTCACTCAGCAACTAGTGACGGCTCCAGAACCAATTCCCATACCTGACGACGGCGAAAGTCGCTCTCTTGAAACTCCGAGATCTTCATCTGCGCGTTGAACATGCTGGTCCCTCCTGGGCGTAGATCAGCACGCCATTCTAGGGCTTGCTTTGTATCGGATCTGATGGAGACTTCGCCGCGTAAAGCACCGCTTGGCCTCGTGTAAGGTCCTCGTGACACAAGGACAACTTTACTGCGGTGGGCGCGAGCAATTGGGCTCGTCATACATGATGTAACGCAAGTGGTAAAGGGTGAGGATGGAGTAGCGCCATAATCAAAGCAGCGACAACGGCTTTGGGAATACGTACGCACATAAATAGATCTTTGAACCTGATAGAGATCCAATCGGAAGTAGCAAGGAGAGCTGGTCGCGAACGCTCCAGAGAACTATATGCTTCAATCACTATCTTCTATAACTCCACCAGATAGATCTCCTGTCACTCTCCTCAGAGGGCCCAGAAGGCGATAGGGCGCATCTTTCACCGAGACGACTTCGTTGACGGTTGTGTAAGAATAGATCGAGGGTTCGCGGGATGTCGCAACGCGATTGTGGATCTGACTGAGTAAGGTCGCCCACATCGCCGCCAGGTCAGAATCGGTGGTGAAGGAGCCATACTCGAACAAAGTAACTCCTCTTTCGGCTAGAAGGGATGCGAGCGTTTGAGAGTGGTTCCCACAGCGCGTAGCCAATCTAAGTACCTGCAAAGGCACTGGCTTCTTCCGCTGTAACCTTTTTCTGCATCCAGCGTGTGAAACCGGTCCCGTTGCCAACAATCACGATTGGTAGTTGAGGAGAAGCAGTGCTCTCGCGGATGTGCTGAACCCATGCTGGTAGGTTGTCGTATGATAATCTGTTTGCAGTGTGATAGACAAGTAAGGCCGCGTCTGCGTCACTGAAGAACCTGCCAGTTCGGTGGGTGAGTCTGTGAGCTCCAGCAAGTAGCGTAGTCAAAGCTCACGCAGGTTTCACATCCACAGTGGTACGGAGGCAGCCTGCAAGGGACCACTCGTCAGCCAGAGCTCGGATGCAACCCCCATGCCAAGCGCGATAAGTACGGCGCAAGGAGTTTTCCGTGCGCCATGAGCCTGACGCGTACCTTGGTCCCAGAGATGCCCTCGCAAATATATACCATCTACCTCGACAGTCCTGTAAGCCACTTGAGTGCCATCTGGTAGGGCAGATGGCGTTGGCCTAGACTCTTTGCTCGTGATCTTGCCGAACACTCCCAAGCCGAGTCAACACTGGTTGGAAGTATGACCGAGGGTCGACTCACGGGACCTAGAGAAGAACGGTCCAGACTTTATATCAAGCTTGAAATTCACCACACAGTAAATGACCGATGGTGTCGTACTTACGTTTTTCCAACTTTGTAATCACCGAGGAGAACAATCTGAAGGTGTGGTAGGACGAGATTCGTGCTCCAGCGGCCATGGGTTGGCAATCGTACCTTGTATTCGTGAATCAGTTCTCTGCTTGAGGAGGGGGACTCGAGTTGAAGCCCCGAGAACGAGCTTGTCGGCAACAGACGACTTGCTCCGGCTCCACTGGCCGGCATCGAAGAGGGGCCCATTCTGATTCCTGACTCCGGCGTTGTGCGCGGTATGGAAGGGCTCGGGATGATGACCACGCGGCAAGGGGAGACGTTTCAAATGGGTATTGTGGCGTACGTTGGGAGGTCCCTAATTCCTTATGAGATGGCCGCCTGCAGGTCGACGGCGGTGCAGCGAATGTATCTATTGAGAGCAATGTCATGCCTGTGCTTCGATACCCACGGATGTCATGGGTGGCAGGCTCAAACGTAGCGCTCAAAAGCGCAGCCTTGCAGGGGTTGCATGCACGTGATGTAGAGCAGCCCGATCAGACTGAGCTGGACACCGCGCATGCGCGATTCGGGAGCAATGCCAACCCTCTCTGAGTGGGTCCAGAGATTAATTGATCCTCACTACTAACTAGCTTCGGTATTCGGTATCTACTTCCCGGATCATATTGCGGTTCTTGGGTGCCTTGTAGGACCTGACATAATAGAATGTTGTCGTTTGCTTTGCGGTCTTCTGCAGTCGCTATAGGGTCGGCAACGGCAATCATGCATTGGGCCCCGTAATTTGCAACTGCGCGTCGAACCTGCGGTCTCTCCTGGGTACAGACCTGCGCGCGATTCTAAGGATTTCTTTGCAGTGAATCTGATGAACGCCTTGTCGCATGCCGCACACTTTGACCTCGTGTAATGCTCTCGTGATCCAAGAGTAGGCTTAGTGCGGTGAGCGTGGATAGTCAACCCGCGCCGTCCAGATACAATCGTCATACATGATGTAACGCGAGTGGTGAAGGGCAAGAGCGAAGCAGTGGCGCGAGAAGAAACGACGGCTGCCCGACAATGAGAAGTACGTGAGTAGGTCCCCAGTCTGACCAAAATCAAATCAGAAGCAGCTAGGAGAGCCGGTCGTGAAAGCCCAGTATAAAATGACTTCAGTCGTTGTCTTCAATGACTTCATCATCAGGTAAATGATCCGCCACTGGTAACACCCCCTTCGGTGGGCACAGACGGCGATATGGTGCATCTTTCACCGAGACAACCTCGTTGACGGTCGTGTATGAAAAGACTGAGGGTTCGCGTGATGTCGCGGCGCGATTGTGGATTTGATTGAATAAGGCTGTGTACATCGCCTCCAGGTCGGAATCGGTGGTGGACGGACTATATTGGAACCAAGTGAATCCTCGACCGGCTAGAGGATATGTGAGGACTGTGACACCCGTAGCAGTGTGTGCCAGATTGAAGTACCTGCGAAGGTGCTAGCTTCCACTTTTGAGACTTTTCTCTGCGTCCAGCGCGTGAAGCCGGAATCATTGCCAACAATCGCGACTGGCAGTTGGAACGTGTCGGTGTATTCACGGAACTGCTGGAGCCATGCCGGGATATTATCGTATGACGTCCGACTTGCGACGTGATAAACAAGCACGGCTGCGTCTGCTCCGCTGAAGAAACTGCAGTGCGTTCTGCGAATTAGCCAGACTAACCCAACAGGCAGGGTGGGCGCAAACTTACGCAGGTTTCACATCAATAGCGGTGCGAAGTGAACCTATATGGGGCAATCTGTCAGTCAGAGCTCGATTGCAGTCCTCGACCGAGTCAGATGCCTAGAATGGGCGCTGATAGCGCAGGGTTTGTCGAGTGTGATACTTACCCTGGTCCCAGAAATTCCCCCGCAAAGAGAAGCCCCCAACCTCGACAGTTCTGCACGCGACCTGGGTGCCATCAGGTAGGATGGAACGCGTTGGCCTGGATTCGTTGCTCGTTATTTTTCCGAAAACTGATCAGTCGGGTCAATACAAGTTGAATGTATTCTCGGAAGTCAACTAACGGAACCTGGAGGAGGCCGGAGGAGACTACTCAATTTGAAACACAACACGCAGTGGGTTTGCACTCACGATTTTCCAACCGAAGAGTCTCCAAGCAGGACAACCTGGAAACAATGTAATCTACATTTGGGGGGGGGGGGGGGGGTGCAGGGGCTTATCTCACCTTGTATTCATGAATCGGTCCCTGGGCAGAGGGAGGAGACCGATGTTCGGGCCTTGAGTACAGACGCAAAGCCTGAGTCGCAGTCTTGACTCTAGGCGACTTCGGTCGACCTTGTGCATGACCGGCACGGCCCCTTCCTACGGATGTTGAGGGAATAGACATGCTGATTGCTAGTTCCATCTGCAAACCAGGATCCGATGCCCGTCAGTCCAGGAGGAAAGTAGACTGAAACCTCGCTCGGGCAACTGGCATAGAAGGTATCTTGTGCACTCAGGCCTGCCTATTAATCTGAGTCGCTCTTACTCAGGAGAAAATGCCAAGGTGATGACTGAGAATGTAACAATGAAAGGCGCCTGATGTGGATGTTGTAGATTGACGGTACTTGTCTGGCAGAATCTGGTGGTCCACGAATGAGCCCTTGGAGGCTGCACTGCTTGACTCGGTTCCCACGAGTGTCAGTGTCGAGACATGGTACTCAAAGAAAAACAAAGGGGTTGCCAGCTGAGTTGCGACCATGATGCTTTGGGATATATACACTCAAATGCAAAGCCGCGACTATGTCGGAGCGCCTTGGCATGGAGCACGTGATACACGTGATGCATAGCGGCCCGGTAAGTCCGAGGGCGCGTTGGCGCATGACACGGAGCGACGCGTTTTTGCGACGCGTCTACTTAACTTAGTCGCACTTGGCCGCAGTGATCCTCAACCGCATCGAGGCATTAACTATCGTTACCGGCATCTATTATCTACCTTACTGTGAGGCTTGGTTGCTTCTTTACTATGGATGCAATGTTGGTATTTCCGCTTGCTCTGCGACGGTTGTTTGATCTCTCAGCAGTCCCGTCCCTCCAACCCCGATCAGTCGACTGCCGACTGTTATTCTTCCTTCGACAGATTCCACGCCCTCTTTCACTATCAATGCCATCAACAAGTCCTTTAAGCATCAGTACGCGAACATATACTTCGTCCGCCTGCGACTTCTCAGGACATTCGTGGAGAAGGAGGCTCTGAGGAAGTGGAGGACCGTCGCCGGTGAGTGGCCGAGCTGACTATTTTGACGCTGATTGACGAGTCACTGTCGGAAAGGATCGCCTCAACTTGTCTCACGGGTGCTAGACGTGCTCAAGGGTCAACTCTGTTACGTGGTTGGGACCGTCTATATGGACATGCCTCTGAAGCCAAACGTGCTTGAAGACGTTGGTCGAGATGTGAGCAGCAGAAATCTATTTCCCTGCTTCCTTGTCTCTGAGATCTGCCTGCAAGCATTCTATGCCTGCTCCTCTACCTCCGTTGAAAATACACTCTGAGGACGACCACATCATGCTCGAGGATGAGTCGGGCCGCATACAGCTGGTCGGGAAAAACCTTACAATCGCCCAACTTATGACAGGTGTCATTGCGGGAGTTCTGGGGGCAGAGACGAACACAGGCGAGTTCGAAGTTGTCGACTTGTGCTTTCCTGGGATGGCGCCTCAGGAGGGGGAAGATGACGAGATGGATGTCGACGGTAAGTACTGCGCCAGTGCCAACAACTGAAATTAAGCACTTGTCGCAGAACTTGTTGCGGCCCCTGCCGAGGAGGAGTATGTGGCGTTCCTATCCGGCCTGGACGTGGGATCGTCCCGGGCATCTGAAGCTCAGCTCCAAATGCTGGTCGAATACGTGACTGGGGAATCCGGCAACCCCGAAGGCCAGAGCTTTGCTTCTCAAATCAGTCGCCTGATTGTGTTGGGCAACTCGCTCGCACCGCTAGGGCCGATAGGTGCACCGAATGAAGAAGAGAAAGAGGACAGAAAACCGGTACGGCATTGATATATTCCTTGGCATTCGCCTCATGTCCTGTCTACAGCGTCGACTTGGGAACGACACCGCCTCTTTCTCACCTCACCCGATCCAGAACCTTTCTGCTCACTTGCATGACCTATCCAAATCAGTACCGCTTCACGTTCTTCCAGGGGAAACCGACCCCTCGGGGACAATCCTTCCCCAACAGGCTCTCCCACGAGCGATGTTCGGTACCGCATCCAACTACACATCCTTCTCCTGTGAAACAAATCCTGCATACATCCGCCTAGCTCCCGGTAAGCTGGGAGATGACGGTGATGTAGATCCAACCTCGTTCCGTTCTTCAGGAAGAACATCTGTCCGGACAATTCTGGCAACATCTGGGCAACCGCTCAATGACATGAGCAAGTACGTTCCAACTGCGCCGACCACCCGGCTGAACCTGGCAGAAGCAACTTTAAGGTGGCGTCACATAGCACCAACTGCGCCCGACACGCTTTGGTGCCATCCTTTCTTCACGCTAGACCCCTTCATCATAGCCCAGACACCGGATATATATGCCATTGGTTGCCAGCCACGATTCGGGACGCGCTTGGTTGATGACGGGAAGCGCAAATGTCGAGTCGTTCTCGTTCCGTCTTTTGCAGAGACTGGTGTCCTTGTGCTTGTTGGCCTGAGGTCACTAGGGGTTCGGATAGTCAGACTAGCAGAGGTTGTTCTAGCACAGTCTGCTTCATGACCGTTTACCGTAAGTTGGGATGCTTTCCTTTGCGAGGCGCGCGTCGTGATTGATCTGCTCAGTCCTAGTAGATTCAATCCCTGTATCGTTGGTCATTAGTTCGCGGTTTTGACCACTGGGTTGTTCCAATTTCCGCGGATAGGCTAAAAAAGATATCGCGGCTGCTTCAGTGTGTACCTGGATCTTTACTCCATGGCGAAGAGATCGGCACTCTTCAACGCCGACCGTCGACACTCTGTCACGTTGAGACTGCGCAGATGCACCGGCCACCGAGTCCCTTGCCAGGCCCTCGTCCTTGAGGATTCTCGAGCTTCTCGCGTAACAGTGACAGGCTAGCGGAGTCGGACGGGCCCCGAGGTCGGAATGCCGGCTATGTGCTGCAGGGCAATCGACGGGGATCCCGGACATGGGGCTGCGCCTGGCTGCGCGCAGTAAGCTGGGTACAATATGCCGAAATATTTGTCATCGTGCCGAACAAGATCAATGGAAACGGGAGGCCGGGAGCCCGAGTCAAGGCTTTCACATTCGGGAGGCCATTGCCCTGTCGTAGTGGGCGTGCCAAACCTCCATCACGCCCGGGTGCAGTCGTGGGGATGTGGATCGGACCTACGGTACGTAAATTCGATCGTCGACGACTGCGCAGTTTCCCTTTCCGACCTCATGACACCGTCACACACGGGCGGAATTGTGTGGGACGTACTCACAGCGCTTTCTGTCTGTCTGGTTTGGCGGCCTTAGTAAGTACCGCTGTTGTGGTGCCCTTCCCACAGGAGTGCAGAGCCATCTTCGCATTTAAGCCAGAAGCCGCTCGAGCTGTATGAATCTAGCGCCACGAACAGGTAAGGTCACGGAACGGCCTCGATAGGCTCTGCGTCCCTTCGTTTTCTCCTCATGCCAGTAAGCCAATAGGTGATTGGCTATGACCGGTACTGTGGGCCTGATCGTACTTTCTCATGCTATCACTGCAATGCGCAGCAGCCTAACGCCGAAACAAGGACACGCCTCAGGTGGTGGGAGAACGCCTGGGAAAGATGTCGGGCACTGCAGAGAAAATGGCTCACCATGCGAATATGCTTTCCTAATTGGGGAAATCTGCCTCGATCGACCAATGCCTTGGCTCCGGAGATGAGTCTTCGTGTGCCTTACGCGTTGCTTTCACGCTCTGCGGCGCGTACCAACTCAGCACGCGCCATTCACAAACGGCGCGACGTTGTCGACTGTTTCGCGATCTTGCTCCCACGCCATACCATCATGCAACCTTTAAAAACTAACTGACCCACGGACGGTGGATCCCACCATCGACATCCTGCGTCTCCCGGCCAAAGCTCACCCAGTCACATTCTTCCCTGCCATCATGAAGTTCTCCGTAGCCCTGACTGCAGTCATCCTTCCTGCCCTCGTCAACGCCCAGTACGGTGGTCCCCCGGCGGCCGCGCCTTCTAGCTCCAGCTCTTCGAGCGCTGCCCCGGCCACCCCCTCGGCACCTCCCAGCAACTCGACGAACGTTAACGTATGTCTCTCGTGCTTTTTTCATTTATATCTGCTGACCTCTTCTCAGGTCGATGTAGGTGCAGGCGGCCAGTTCGTATTCAATCCGGCGAACTTCAATGCAACCAACGGCACCATTGTGACGTTCTTCTTCCCCGCGTACGTTACTGCATGCGAATTGTTCCCAGCGAGGCTAATGCACATACGCACAGCGGCGTGACCCCGCATTCCGTGACGCAGTCTTCTTTTGCCAACCCATGCACATATTTGGCAGCTGCCAACGGCTCGGCTGGCGGCTTCGACTCTGGTCTGCAGAACTCGAAGCAGTTCTCGATCAACATCACCAATGACCAAGCACGTAAGGAAGTATTGTCACTGCCAATCTTCTGCTCTCTAATTGGGTCTCGCGGCAGCCATCTGGTTCCACTGCAAGGCTCCCACTCATTGTGGTTTGGGAATGGTTGGGTAAGTATCCTAGTAAGGAACGCGCAAGGTTTGCAGCGACTCAACTTCCCTAACCAGGTCCATTAACGCTCCCAGCACTGGATCGAACACCGCTTCGGCCTTCTTGGCGGCTGCCAAAGCCATTGGCGCAAAGGAAGTCACGGTGAGATGATTGTCGTGCAGCCATCTTGACCGTGCACTCATCAGCTCGTCCATCGAACAGGAAAATGACAATGGCCCTGTGACTGGCGGTGTGAACGCAGTTGCGACTGCCACCCCTGCGGCGACCGTGTTGCCTTCGGGCTCTGGCAGCAGCTCTGGAAGCAGTGGCTCATCATCATCCGGCGCGAGCCGCGTCGTTGTGAACGGCCTCCTCGCTTTGGTGGCTGTGGCCGCCGGAGTGTCGCTTGCATGAGAGTAGGCCACGTCGCCTCGTGCGCCGGCTGGCTGTTGGGCCAGGCCAGGATTGCATTAATACCCACGACGTTCTATGCATATGTAATGACCATGGGCCATAGCTCAGACCTGTTACATATTTCTACAGAGCTCTTGACTGCGAGCTCAAGATTTTTTTCGCTACGACACTTGTCGCGCTAGAGTACAGTTTTTTTGGACCGGGATCATTGAAAGTTCCTTTTATCGCACGCAGGATGAACGTGTGATGCGTGTGATCAAGAGCGACTTGTGTGCCACCGCTGTTCGCTCATGTCCTAGAGACCCCACAGTTCTTTCCCACACGGTCAGGGGTCCTGCTGGTAACCTTGATGGGCGTGGTTTGATGTGTGCGCCCGTGGCAAACGACTGGAGCAAATGCTGGCAACCGGGGGCTGTACCGCGGATTGTCATCAATGCTCATCAATGAGCATCAATGGCGCGGCGAGGGCTATTTACACCGGGCCGGCTGCGCCGCCACACGCTGTACCTGGCGAGGCTGATGAGGTTGTCTGCGTCTGCATCCACACCGACGGTGATCTCACTGACACCCACAAGTAACACCCATAGGTAGCCAATGCTCATCGCTTGGTCTACCGCTCGCTATGTCAATGCTGTCAATGCTTCCTCAAAAGCTCTCCGCTCCGTTCGGGCTACTGGGCGATGAGGCCAAACTCGCATTCCGCAGCCAATCAACGGGTATCTCGAAATTGGCATCCACTCGTGTGCGTGTCCTCGCTATGCCGACAGACTATCTTCCCTGATTGTGTGCTACGGTGCAGAATATAGCAGAGGGTGACTCATACTGGGATCAGGTATGGGAATCACGTTGCCATGCACCGTGTTCGCTAATAGCATACCTATGGCTAGTACACGGTCCTTTTCGACTCAGCCTCGGACGTATTCTCCTTGATATCGCCTCAGGACAGTGAGTGAACAAACGTAATCTTTCCGCAATCCGCGCTGAACAGGCACCAAGTCCGTCGAGCGCTGGTGGAGGCGCCTGAGAACGTCGCCACCCTCATCCGCGTTCTCACTTCGCGCCTCTTCAATCTCGTATCCGACCACACATTTCCTTCCGCCTCTACAACATCCGTCACTTCTTTTGCTTCTTCCTTCATCAAAGGAGGCGCGTCAGAGCGCAACACAACCAAGGAAGTCCTGAACTGCATGCGAGTTCTGCAGCGCGTCTTTCCCGTGATCTTTGAGCTGGACAGCGAGCCGAGCGTCTTTGAGAAAGAAGTCTTATGGAAGAAGGACGTCGTGGGGGGACAACCACATCAGGAAGAGACAGAGCACACGCCGCAATTTGTCATTGAAGATGATGAGGAGGACGAAGGGGAAGCTGGAGAAGCTGGGGCACCTGCGGCCGCCCCGCAACCGAAGACGTCCCCGAAGCAAACCACAGTACTCCCTTCCCTTGGAGAGAGGCTTTTCAGTTGCTTAGTGGATCTTCTATTCTGCTGCGGCTTCACACTGCCCACGAAGCTGCAGGTGGACCATTACAAGATCAATTATATTATCTGGTAGGACTTTCGTCTTCCACGGCCGTCCCATTCTCATGGTCCCTCAGGGAGAAGGGTGTAGGTTCGACGGCCGACCTTGGACCCACTCAGGCGCTTGACACCAACAAGACGGAAGTGCTGCGTCTCCTGCTCGTACTACTCTCACGTCAGATCTACACCCCGCCGGGATCTCTGTTCACTAGCCCATCCATGTATACCCTTCATTTTGTCCAGCGCTCACAGCGACGGGACGTTTTGACCATCCTATGCTCTTTGTTGAACACGGCTATGAACTCGTCGCAGTCATCCAGCACAACTGTTATTGGAGGTGTCGCTGGTCGGATCCCATACAATCACCTTGTTTTTAAAGGCGAAGACCCAAGAGCCAATCTCGTCAGCGTCTGCTTCCAGGTCTTGTGCGCACTTTTGGACTTCCAGAGCGGAAGCGCCAGAGACACACCAACAGGCTCGGGAGATCTTCAGGTGTATGCTCCTACATTGAAAACGAACGCATTCAGGTACTTTCTGGCCAAAGTGGTAAGTCGAACAGCCGATGGTGTCGCGCAGTACTTAACCCGTGCATCAAGCATCGGACCGGAGACTTTACTTTCATCCTGAACGGGATTCACGGGATATTAGAGCAACAAATGGCATCCATCAACAATATGCTTCCAGGGTCGAGGAGATCTGTCCCGTATATTGTCGATACTGGTGAGCCCCGGCCGCCCATGCTGCGTAGTCATCCCCTTACGGCTGTGCAGTCATCCTGTTTTGGAAAATGATCGAGTTGAACAAAGTGTGTATAGTGTTTCTCCCCCCCCCTCCCCCCCACGTTGTAGACTCACCTGCCTCTTCCTTAGAAATTCAGAGTATACCTCCTTGAACAGGACAAATCGATGGACAGCCTAGCTTACCTCTTGTGTTACTTCTTGGAGATCAAAGATAAACCTCGTAAGCTGTCCAGTCACAGAGCGTGCTAATTGGTCTAATGCTGGGGCACAGAACAACATGGACTCTGCAGGGCAATTTCCTATATCGTCCAAACGCTTTCCGCTGAACCTGCGTTTGGCCTGCGGCTCACATTCCCAATAAAGCCTGCGTATCTTCCTACGAAATGGAATGTGGGAGGCGCTGTGGCCGACTTCATGATCAACGTGGGCACTCCTACATATTGTGTATACTTGCGCTGACGACAGTCGACATAGGCTGTCTACTTCATCATTGCGACCACCTCGGGGACCTTGAATTCAATGTACCCAGCTCTAATCATCGCTCTATCAAATTCCGCTCCGTACTTCAAATCTCTGACGCTCAACTCTGCAACGCGCCTGCTCCAATTATTCAATGCGTTCGCGAACCCTTCGTTTTTACTGGCAGATGAAGGTCACCCAAGGCTTCTGTTCTTCATGCAAGTAGTGATCGCCTCGATATGCATATTCTAATCTACCTCGATAGGCTGGAAATATTCAACTCGGTCATCGCTCATCATCCCTCTGAGAATCCCAACCTCGTCTATGCCATAATCAGGTCGCACAAGACGTTCGAGGACCTTGGGACCTTCACACTAGCGAGCGGCCTGCGCGACGTGCGAAGGATACAGCAGGCAAAAGAGGAACAGTCGCGTGCTAACAATGCCAAAGGCAAAAGTCGAGCAGCGGAAGGAGAGCATGACCAACCCCACGAGGAGAAGCAGAGGATGCTTGAGCGGGAGAACGCCCTTGAGCTCGCAAGCAGAGAGCAGTCTGTTGACAATTTGACTGAAGTTCGTATAGTCCCGCGAGACTCGCCGCCGCAGGACCCTGGAAACAATGTAGAAGATACACCATCCACCCAGCCATTGATGTCGCCCACCATCGAACCCACAGTACTCTCCGGCTTCCCAACTGCTGTGTCGGAGAAGGCGAGAGGCAAGATGCGCGAGAGGCGGTCGATGTCGATGGATACGGACAACAGTCTCGACCGTGTTACTGCGACGGCAGTTGGACGGAACGGATTCGTCCCAACGCAGGAATGGGTAAGGTCACTTCATCTGCAGGGTCGCGACGTCCACTGATCGCCGTATCTACATGAATAGGTCACATCGTGGCAACAAGGGTACGTTTAATTTCTTTGAACGCTTTGTAGGTTTCTAAAATTTCTACATCAGGTTACCCCTTGACTCGGTAATGCTGGTCGTGTCCGAGCTGATGCCCAAAGTCCAAGACCTTCAGGCATCACACAAACTCAATGCTACTGGAGCTGTCATTGACTATCTCGGACACGTATCTCTGAAGCACGCTCTTCCGACACCACCACCCCTGAACCCACGAAGATTCATAGTGAGTTGTCCCTTCTTGAGGATGTGACATGTGTCGAGCTGAGCTCCCCAGTGGTCCGAGTCGTCAATCGTATGGCTCTCTTCATTAACGTGGGGCGAGATCTATGTGCGCGGCATGAGCCCACTAGGAATCTGGAACGCGACCAGCGTGCGGCTATTCTACGTGAAACATGCTCAGAGCCAACAGCGACAGTTGACAGAGGCAGTATCGAATGTTGTTGGTGGGCTTCTTGGTCGGGGAGGTGGCACGGAGTCGCCTCAATTGCTCAGACAGCGCTCAGATCGCTCCTGAAGTGTCACTTCTACTCCTTATCTTTCCATCTCATCACGGATACATACATATTTGTTGTTGTCGTTCAATACGCTTGCCTGTGCGCCCTACAATCGTCAAGCGGTCTTAATATCAGTGGAGCCAGAGCACCTCGTGTTCGGCAATCGTGATGCACGTGAGGACGACGCGTCACGTTCACTGCGTGCATAGCAGACTTATTCTCACGAAAAAAGGCTTCGAAAAGCTGGATGTTTGTTTAACTTACTTGTTATTATTTAATCTCGAAAAACGAGGATTAGTGAAGTTAACATTCTCTACACACTTTTTGATAAGGGGTAAAGTCTGTGCCTGAAGTTAAAGTTTTCTACCAGATTCCTGAGCCATAAACATCCGGTAAGACATTTCTCGGAAATCTAAACAAAACACTCATTCTGGGTGTCAAAGCGTGAAGAATATGGGTGATTGTTTGACTTTATTGCCAACTATGTTTGCATGGGGAAGTCGTGAGAGAAGGTTAACTTTATTAGGAAACTTTCTTCCCCTTTAAGAGTGCTTAGAGAGTCATTAAGTTTCTGATAACCACTTTTCCGGACGACAAAAAGCGAAAACAAGTTTAACATATATCTCGCTTATACAAGCCTTTTTCCTTCAGGATAAGTCTGCTGTGCACGCAGTGGTTCACGCGCGCCTAGCAGGACTGAGCACTTCCCCGTCACCCTGATCAGTCCGAATCCTAGAGCTTTAATAGCTTCAGCCATCACGGCCTCTGCAGCACGTCGGATACGTCCATCCATCAGCCCGCCGGTGGCGGGAAGGCACTGGCCAGAAAAATTCATGGTGCCTGCAAAGGAGGATCTAGGACACCAAAACAATGGTTGATACCCCACTGTCTTCTATACCCGGCATATCCCATGATCGACTATCTGCACTGAAGAAAGGTACGCTGGTATATTCCGATAACGTGCTGGTGCCTTAGAATTGACTAATGTGTTCCAGGTGGTCTCACCACCACCTCTGACGTGCTGTTCTCACCCCCCTCCGATATCGCAAGGAAATGTACCTTGACACCACAGGCGACGCAAGACATCATCGATAGTATTGCTCGCGAACTGAGTAGCCCGCCGCGCGCACTCAGAGATGTCATGCATGATGGCGGCGCAATGCTGACGACGGGTGATGCCTCTGTCGACCGGCTCGTCGGAGGGGGTATCAGAGTGGGGATGATATGGGAGCTGTCAGGCGAGGGGTAAATCTTCGCTCATTGACTTGATGACGCCCGCGCTAAATGAACTCGACCTCTAGTGCTTCCGGAAAGACGCAACTTGCGCTTCAGCTCTCGCTACTCGTACAATTGCCTGTCTCAGAAGGAGGGCTCGACGGCTCCGCGTGCTTTCTCACTACATCGTCCACTCTACCTACGTCCCGTTTGGCCGAGATTCTACAAGAGCATCCGCTCCTCGTTGACTCGAACTGCACTCTGGATAACATCCAAACGAGTACAACGAAGTCTGTAGACGCGCTCTTATATGCCCTCACGGACATTCTGCCCACATCCATGGAGAAAGCCAAGGCGAAGTCCAAGCCGCTGAAGTTGCTCATCATCGACTCACTCGCCGACATTTTCCTGGATGACAAGACCTCGACTGCAACCCTGATCGACCGGTCCCACAAACTGTCTGCAATCGGAGGCCAGCTACACGCGCTAGCGGCAACGCATCAGCTCGCGGTGGTCGCCATCAACCGCGTGACGGAGTTCTTCGAGCGCAGGGCGGACGAGGATCCCGGCCAGCCAGGCGAGATACTCTATCAGAACCAGTCGCGCTTCTTCCGCTGCGCAGATGGCAGCTCTAAAGGTGCAGCGCTCGGGCTTGGGTGGGCGAACCAGGTCAACGTGCGCATCATGCTCGCGCGCACCAGGCGGCGGTACGTGCTACCTGAGGAGACCCACGGCCGCAAGCGGCAGCGGGTGGATCGTGGTGCGGTGAGGGCGGACGACATCGTTGTTCGCCGGCTGTCGGTACTCTTCGGTTCTGTGTGCGCGCCAGGAACAATCGATTTCCTCGTCACGCCCCGCGGTGTAGAGGCACACATAGACGAGGCAGACGATGGTCCCGTTCCGTTGCCCTCTCCGCCGACTATCCAGGCGCCCGCCCCAGCGAGCGCGACTCATCACCCCATGGCCGAGATTGCCCCGTTGGACGTAGGCGCGGCGGTGGATGACTTCCAGCCACCACAACCGGAGGGTCCCGTGGCTGGGGAGCTTGACGAAGACGAGGAAGACGCTTATTGGCGGGAGGTGGACGATTTCGAGTTTGTTGGTGATGGGATTTATCTGCAAGGTACGGCGCCATTGTAGATCGTAATCATGACATATCTTGATTCTGGCTACACACTTCTTGAGTATATTATGGTAGTACATACAGATCTTGTTTGCGCTCTATCAGTAACTCCATACACATAAA
The DNA here is from genome assembly GCA_022496205.1 of Gloeopeniophorella convolvens. Classification (NCBI taxonomy): domain Eukaryota; kingdom Fungi; phylum Basidiomycota; class Agaricomycetes; order Russulales; genus Gloeopeniophorella; species Gloeopeniophorella convolvens. The sequence goes on along the minus strand of WTXD01000030.1, from coordinate 142,866 downwards.
GCCCTCAGGTCCTTTGAAGCCTGTCTTGCCTCAGAGGAATCTCAGTGAAACCTTTGAACTTGTCCTCGTCCGACTCCGCGCCGGAAGAGAACTGCCCCGCATGAATCATGACGGGATCCGAGATCGCTCGCCTGTCGACATGTACCGGGAGCGTTGAGGCTTTCCCCCCAGGCCTGTGATCGGAGAGTACTGCACCAGCGTTGGCTAGGTCGCGGAGCTCGGTCAATAACAGCAAGGGCTGGACGAGTGACACTTCGACACACCAACGAGGGCAGTGACCCAGGAGAGGGCCACGGCGCTGGTGATGAGCACGCCGTGGCATGAAGTTGTGCCGTCTGAAAGCTGTCCGCAGAAGCCCTTGCGATCGAGGCGGAGAGCCCAACCAATCGCCACGACTTGGGACGCTCAGTAGGACACGTCGTGGAAAAAGCCACTCTCACTTACCAACGTCGAGAATGGTCACGATGATGAAGACTACTCGATCAAATTTGATATCGTTGAACACCCAGGTTCGCGTGATCATCTTGGAAAACAACCTGGGATAGCGTGAGACTGATAGTTCATGCCACCAGAAACGTGGACGTACACCCCGATGATGATGGTGCTGGACAGAGAGTTGCAGACTACCAGAGCCATTTCCAACGCTGAAGCGTGATTGCCGTCCTTTAGTCAAGATCGCCCCTCGTGGGGCGCAAGGCGCACCTGTGGCAACACCATCCAGGACGAGCATGGCAAATAGGATTAAGATAGAGTTGAGGATAAGTAAGGATGCTGTCGGGAACGTCAGCGTCGTAGCTTGGGTGTGAAGGGGTGTGAGACGCACCGTAGAGGCAAACACCGGGCAGCCACGACGGGAAAGTGAGCGTGGGGCGATGCATCTTGTCACAGACAAGGAAATAAGATAAGGTAAGGTCGTAAGATGTAAGGGTGTTGTTTGAGAAACGGATCGTCGGAGCGCTTGCTTTTAACCAGAGCAGACGGGAGATGTGGGGGGTGTGGCAGGCGGAGCTCAAGAGTATTCAAGGACACAAGCAAAACAGACACGAGGCATTAGGCACATTGTCTCCGGGCTGAAGGTGGCAGACACCTGCCACTTCTTCACTCTGAGGGAGGCGAACAAAGTGCGGTCTCGTGGGTTTCCGGTGCACAAACTGGCCCTATTTATCGCTTTTGCTGCAGGATGCCGATAGCAAGCCGTTAGCGGCATGTTCTGGGTGCGAGACAATAGCTCAACACCACCAAGGGAAGCCATTGGGACAATATCCTCCAGTAAAATATATCCGAGCGTCCATAGTCCGTGGCCGCGTGCGCACGTCGTGGGTGACAATAAGACATACATTGGTGAGTGTCACACATGCCGCATTGTCAAGCCACCATGCCATTGTCCAGCGAGTCGCTTGTATGCGGATGAATCGGCGTGCTGGGAGCCTGAGCGCTGAGAAATCCCTCCCAGGCAGTGCAGTCAACACTATTGCGATGAGTGAAATCGGAGGCGGATGATACATGATGGGCGTCATGCTGAGCCAATGCTATGTTCAGGATCCCGCCCATCGGCATAAACCGGCGATCTCCGCAGCAGTGCTTAGCTCAGCTGCTTTAGCGCAGCCAGCAGATATCATGAATTGGTTCCGTCCGCTGCGATGCTACGGTGGTGACATAGGGCGTTCCCACCCGTTGCGAGCACCCTCAAGACGACCACTGGACATATTCACGAAGGACAGAAGACCTGCCGATAGTGCAGGCAGCTCAACGATATATGCAAACCTATTTGCGATAAAGACACGATCAAAGTAGAGTACAAGGGCACCAATACGCGAGATATGCAAGACATAGGTACACGGGCTACATGGCGAGCCTAGGATGGTCAATCCCAATGAAAAAGGCGAGACGATCAAGTACGAAGCTGCTCAGTGCTAAGAACCCGTAACCATCTATGTCCAAGACGCTGCTGTCGTCACAACACGATTGAAGACATAATTATAGTCGGGATGATGATAACTTCAAGCGTCCAATGGCAACTCCAACCAGCCCTCTTGGCCGAATGTATTCTCGCCCGAGTAGCTGACGTACAAGAAGTTGTCCTCGTCCCTGTTACAGTTCATGTCAGCAGGAGCGGTGTAGACTACAAAAAGATATCTGCTGACTTGTGCTCTTCGTATATCGCGCTCATCAATGCTGCCGTCGGGGGGAGAATCTCATCAACGAAGATGAAGATGGCCTTCTCAGGTGCAAGCTTGATGCGCTTGCGGATCACGTAGACGAATTGGCCTACTGTCAGATCCTGGGAATGGGCAGACAGGCGAGGGAGACAATCAGCCAATCGCACATGAGCTTCGACGACCGACGAGACGCACCGAGGGCACCAAATACTTCTTCTTGTCGATAGTAGGGATGTCTGTCCGATCCGCCTTCTCGCATATAACCTATTAGAGCGGTGGCGAGCGGTTAATACATGGTCCCAACGGGAACGATGGCAAGGGTAGCGCACTGGAATGCGATCGGGGTACTTCTGACGGATGCGCTCAGCCTCAGCCTTACGCTTCTCTGGGAACGGTGGAAACGATCAGCGAGATGCCAGGACTAGGGGAACACGCCGCTCACCGAAGGGGTGCTCGTCCTTGAACTTGGAGCGCATGTCGATCTAAGGGGGCAGAGGGGGTGTTCTGGGTGTTGTAGTAGTGGGTAAAGGGGTAGAACGCGAAGGCGGGATTGGTGGAAGTGAGGGTGGCTTATAACACGAGGTGGACGCGGCAGCGCGAGGCGTGACTGTGCCCGAGTCAACAAAGCACAACAACCCGATCTTGCTTATTTGGGCCTTTCCCAGTGTCCCACTGGTGCCGTTGTGGTGACTCGCCCTGCGGCTCTTTCCCCTTCCTCAGCCGTTGTTGCCCCGCTTGCCCGTGTCTGCTGCTGCGCAAGGCCATGGGGCTGTGTTAGTTATGATTGAGGTACACATGGAGCCCTGCAGCCTCCGGACTACCTCAGAGTCTCAGACGTCCGACGACATGTGTAATCTGGCAGGTTTTTGGTACCGTATTGCCACTATCAACTACATTTCGCTTGAATCTATGGGCTTCACGAGGGTCATCTTTACCTTCCCTCTCTGCGTGTTCTTGTCCTTCTCTACATCAATGTTCACTGTGACCTTGTCAAATACGGCGATCGTGACGTCTTTTCCGCGTGGTCCGGCGGACGGTATCGTGAACGTGTAGTTGTCCGCGTCGAACTTCGTCTCACGCTTGAATATAACTAGGCCTTCGATGCCAAGTCTATCGGATGATCCGTGCGTTAGAAAGGACCGAAGGGGAGATGAACGCGAAACAGACCCTGAAACGAATACGTTGATACCGTTGCGGAACGTCCGAATGACGAACGCTTCCTCAGTCACTTTTCCGGCGCCCGAAGCCTGAGATCTCTCTGCACGGGCCTTGAGGGCAAGACCAACATAGAATTCTACACTTGCGCGGCCGGCCATTTGCGCCATGCGGTGCCGCCGGTTCACGACATCCAAGACACGCTCAACATGCGTCTTGGAGTGCAGGGAGGCATGAAGTGGGCCGTATGATATCGCCGCCGCGAGTTGCCGGTGCGCGAGGACATCTGGTCGTTTCGTCATACAAGCTCGACTGTGATACGGCCGTGCTTACCAGCATATCGCCGAATCGGGCTCGTGAAGTGCGTGTAGATAGGGCTCGCGAGGCCGTAGTGCCCGAATGTATCCTTGGATACGCTACCGGAGCAGAAGTATTCTGCGGAAAGCATGCATCGTGTTGCCATAATCCTGACAAGTGTGTTGAACGTGGGCTCTTTGGGGTCCTGTGGTGGTCACTTTAGTCCTTGACATCACAGACCACCCAATAGTTCGCTCACGATGCACTTGTCTAACGACGCAGCAAGCGCGCCTGAACTCGAAACGTCCAGGTTCACGCCACGACGCTTCTGGATAATGTCTTGCAGCCTCTCAAAATTTGCTTTGGGAGGAGGCATGTGTCTTCGAAGAACAGCTGTCTGTGGGAATGCCTCTTGTATCTTCTCCGCAACGCTGATGTTTGCTAGAAGCATGAACTCTTCAACTAGGCTGTTTGTCTCTCGCAATTCCTTCTGCTCAACATCTATGGGGTCGGAGGACTCTGCGCTGTCGAGGTGGATTTTGACTTCTGGGGATGCAAGGTTAAGAGCACCAGCGGCCATGCGACCCGCCTTTAACTTTTGTGCAAGAGTATTCAGCAGACGGATGCTATCGGTTAGCTCGTCTTGCAGATGTCTGGGTAAGGTGTCAGAACAGTTGAAGAAGGCGGATGAGCATCGTACGGGTCATCTTTGCGTATTTGCGCCTCTTCATAAGTAAAGGCGAATTTAGAGGCGATGACAGACTTCGTAAACCGGACATTCACGATCTTCGCATCATCAGGTGAGAGTTCCTACATGCAAAGCGATCATCAAACTTGCTTGGGATAGGTAGATAATACGCATACCCAGATCACGGAAAACGCCAGCCGCTCCACGAATGGTCGTAGAGAGCACAGATTGGTACCAAGCAGGGCTGGTAACATGTCTATACGCTTGTCAACGAGGTAAACTGTCGTTCCGCGTGCCGTGGCCTCGCTGTCCATTGGATTGTCAGGGAGCACAAAGTACGAGACATCTGCTATATCTGTTCACGAGCGTTTGAATGGGGCTCTTGCATGAAACGAGATAGACTTACGGACGCCTGCTTCGATGTTACCATTTGGCAGCCGACGAGCGTGTAATGCGTCATCGATGTCTTGACAAGCTATCGGAACGAGTGAGTGTGGCAGCGTCACTAGGGGCAGTGCTTCATTAATATACCGGGTGGATCGATGCTGCAAATATTCAGGGAACGCAAGTCTTCCCGATCTCTCCACGCGGGGTCGTTAGCACTCTTTGGTGGTACGACCCACTGCTCGCCTTCCGGCGGTAAGCAATCCAAGATTGCTTTCCCAAACGGCCTATATGGAACGTCGAACTCGAGCAGCAAGCTCTCTTGTTCAGCTTCCTTGCTCTCGACCTTTCCAAGCGATCTAACGAAGTGCCCTTCAGGATAGCGTGACATGATATCCCACTTGTCAATAGTGACGAGGATCTTTTGGCCGAGGAGGGCAGGCGCCTGACGAGTGCGCATGCGGATACGAGGGAGGAGCCGTGATACAGGAGTCGCGAAGACGGTCTGTTGAGAAAGTGAGGTTGTCTCCGAAGAGTTCAAAGAGGTACTGTCCACGTGACAGACATAGCTGTAGCGCAAAATCCATGTCAGAAAGCGTATTCATGTGGATCGACGCCAACTCACGCTCGCCAATTCCTCTTGATAATACCAACCACACGCCCTGTGGGTTGCTTCTCCGTTGCTGAACGGGGAGCCTCTCCCTTGGCGACCTTCTCTTCGACAAATACTCTGTCACCCTCTTCGTCAGACTCGTCAGCGTCGTCGTTTTTTAGAGTTGCTATGGATATGTGAGTGTTTCTCTAGGCCGAGGGTATTCGAGCTCACACTCTTGATCGACAACTTCATCTGTGGGAGCCTTCCAATCCTTCTCGTTGAAGACCTCCACTGCCACTATGTCGCCTTGCACGGCGCGATTCATATTTTCCCGTCCAACGAGAAGGATAGGTTTGCTGAACGCTTCCACATTGATGCTGCCCTGCAATCTACAGTGTGGGAACATTGTCCTTTTGAAAATATTCTTAAATCTTACCTCAAGGAAGTTGAATTGATTTGCGTTGAAATGTCCCTGATGTAGCTGGCCAGCTTTGACCCCCGCAAGCACGGCACCTGTGGGCAAATACTAGGCCGGGGTCGACGGCGATCGGGATGAACGGAGTAGCAAGGACAGACTTCGGGATATAATGGCGGACGCCCCGCTGCAGCGGTTGGCTCGATGTTGTCAGACCCCGCTGACAGTAGGTCGACGAGCTGCGAGGACTCGCGCAGGCCGGCGACGTACTCCCGGACTAGGGTGGAATGAATATACGAGGTATCGAATGATAGGTCAAATGCGTACCGGAAATGCATGCCATTCGATCCTCTAAAGCTTTCCGTCGGTTTCCAGCATCGTCCGTCAGTAGTACAACTGTCGGCAAGACGGGCGCACTCTGGCCCCGGACTGGTGGGCGGGTGAGGGATATATGAGAGTTGTACCAGGCCGCCCCCACGCGGATGGCTAGGAAGCAGGTTTAGCAAAGTAGAAACTCGTGGGGAAACACCACAGCACCTCGGTCATTTCGGTCGTTTGGGCTCTCTCCTACTTCGCGAACGACAGCCGTTTCTCTAACAAGAGGTTGAGGATTATTTTCCAACAGGTAATTTAATGCTCACGAGCGGAACTCATTGTAAAACATCCAGGTACGTTTCTCGTCCAGCTTCATCAACGCCTTCAGACGGTTGAAGAGTGGGAGCGACCTGTGCCGGACTTCCTCGAGTACAGTCTGCAATAGGATTATTGGGGTGGAGAAATGTGTGGACTCCATGAGGTCCATCTAGAGAGTCAAAGCTCGTATACAATGAACCACTTAACCCTACAACGTGGGGGCAAACCTGGGAGAGGAAAACGTTCGTATCCGGCAAGACAAAGTGACCACCGGGAAAGGACCCATGATTGGCAGCACCGTTGATAGGAAGGTGTGGAACAGATGCTGAGGAGCATTCTCTACACCCTTCTATTCCGCAAAAGACATCTTCTCTGAGATACCGCTCCCGGATGACTGTGAAAACGTTTGAGAGTCGTTTCGACACGCAAATTGCTCGACGGGCGGATGCGCCAACGTGCCTTTGACGATTTTCCCTCTGGCCGTTTTCTTGAAGAACTTTCGTTGTGTTATTACAGCATCCTCGCGTTGTCGTTTGCGAATAGTGATGTTGACCATGGCGGTCGTGCTGGATGACCGTGGCGCGTGCGGCCGCTCGGATGTTTGTGCGGTGGCTAAGATAAGAACAAAATCTAATCTTATCTCATTGCGCGCAGCGCGTGTCCGGTTGATCCCAGCGTCGCGACGGTCTCTTTCAGCGCGTCACGTAGTACTCACTTACGGCCAGCACACTCTGCGGACCATCGCTGCGCCACCCACCTCGTCCATCCAGGAAATTGTCATCGCGTAGCTGCAGGGGCATAGCGCAATGCAGCTTCTCTGGCTCCTGCTGCCATTTGTCCCCGCCGTTGCACCCCAGTCTCTGAATACCTCCAGCTCGTTGGTATGGGGAGCGTACCGCCCAAACCTCTACTTTGGCCTCAGGCCACAGATACCTCAATCCCTCATGACTGGCCTTATCTGGTTTGGGACCACAGATTATCATTCTTTCACGAGCAAGCGTCTCATTATGACACGTATCACTTTGGTTCTGACCCGTTCCAGAGGCGCGTCACGCATGCGACCAAGGGGATGACCTTGACAGCTACACATGGACCCAATTCGATCCCCGCGACGGAGGGATCCAGGTCTTGAAAGACAGCACGAACAATGTTCAAGTGACTACCGAACTGCTGAAAGTTCCCGGAGGAGAGCATGGGGGAAGCTGGGCTGCGCGAATCAAAGGAGAGCCTATCGACAAAGGTATACTTGGACCCGGTCTGAACTACATCTTGCTTACCTTGGTAATGTGTAGAACAACCTTCACGCACATCCTTTATTTTCTATGCTGGTCTGGAAGGTCTCGGTGGTTTCGACCTGGAAACGGATGAAGATGAGAACGTGTGTTCCTTGCGTTGCCGCTATATTGTGGTACTGACTGATTCCCCAGGGCATTAATGGCCCTATATCGCTGGCCGGTTCGACACCTGAACTTGATGACTTCACCATTCGTGTAGAAGATGGTACACACCGCAGTCGTTTACCATCGCGCACTTCTAATAACTGCTCTAGGACCAAATAACAAGGCTGTCATCGGCGGTCCATTCTCGGATGTCTTTGCCAAGCGCATTGGAAAGACTCATTACGGCGGTTTCCGCGTTCCTGCGGGAAATATCTGGCAGGGGAAGGGTAGGTGTATGTATATGCGCTACAGGTTCCTCGGATTAATGAGCGTCTCGGATTTTCAGAGGTCATACTACAAAACATACTCCAACACGCTCAGGGTGCCATGGACGGCGTCCGCAACGAAGCAAACTTGGCTCCTGACCCGTCTTTCACCCTTCAACTTTCTGATGAGGCACTCTCGGGAAGCAACCTGTTCGCTGTGCAGAAGATGTTCGACGGCGAGTTCCAGTTCGACGTGTTTTTCGAGAGTCGCAGTGCGCAACACAAGCTCAGCTGTAAGCGCTTGAGGGTTCTATGGGTACCGCCTTCTGACTAACCCAAATGCAGCTGCCACTCTTGATGAAGGAATCGCAGCATTTTCGGCGTCATTCAGCCAACGTTTCCGCGCCATATTTCCCGTCCCCGAGTCGCCAAACCATGACGCGCTAGACGCATTTTCACAAGCGATTACCTCGAATCTCCTTGGGGGCGTAGGTTACTTCTATGGCCGATCAATCGTGGACCCCTCCTTCTCGTATGAATGGGACGACGACAACGTGCGGTCAGACAATGACGACAATGACAACCAGAAGACGGGAAAAGGGCCTCATATGACAGAGCCCATGGCCCTACTGACCGCGACGCCGAGCCGCAGCTTCTTCCCCAGAGGCTTCTACTGGGATGAGGGCTTCCACCTCTTGCATATCGGCGAATGGGATAATGATCTCAGGTAAGTTACCCTGTGTCCAAGTTTGCCTACCCTCAATGTTTCCACAGCCTCGAGATTCTCAAGAGCTGGATAGATCTAATTGATGATGACGGCTGGATCGCTCGAGAACAGATACTTGGAGAGGAGGCACGGAGCAAGGTGTGTTTTACGGGCATGACTATGACCACATTGCTTACGGCGTGTATCAGGTTCCAGAGCAATTTCAGACACAGGTTCCCAGCTTCGCCAATCCCCCCACATTGACTATGGCGGTGACGGCATTTATCAAACGACTTGGGCGCAACTCCGGGCCAACAGACCGAGAGCTGGGTTTGGACTTCGCAGTGGGTGACTCTCAGGCGCCACTCTCAGGTGCGCCGTCTTCGCAGGGCAGCCATTATCTAGAAGATCGGGAACTCGCACTGTCTTTCTTGAAGTCTATTTATGAGCCCCTGAAGCGCCATTACGAATGGTTTAGACGCACACAGCGCGGCCAACTGAAGCAATATGGACGCAAGGCTCGTTCAAGAACTGAGGCGTATCGTTGGCGCGGTCGCTCTGAAAAGCATGTTCTGACCAGTGGAATGGACGACTATCCCCGAGCGCCGCCACATACGGGAGAGCTGCATCTGGACTTAATTTCCTGGATAGGTTTCTTCTCTAGAACTATGAGGGAAATCGCCGAGTTCATAGGCGAAGAGGACGACAAACTTCTCTACGCCAACGTTGAGAAGGCAGTGATTGATAACATTGATGGTCTGTGCCCTAGTCTCCGTGCTTGTGCCCTTGTATCCTGACAAATTCCGAATAGATCTGCACTGGAACGAAGAACAACAGATGTACTGTGATGTCGGTGTCGATGACGACGGTGGGATCACACGGCCTTTTTGTTCTGGATAGCTGATATCTGAAAACAACAGATGAATCCCACCACGTTTGTCACAAGGGCTATTTGTCTCTTTTCCCCTTCCTATTATCGTTGCTCCCACCTGATTCGCCTCATCTTGGCGCAATCTTGGACCTGCTGCGTGACCCTGAGCACCTGTGGTCGCCGTATGGCATTCGGAGTCTATCTGCATCCCATCCTGACTTCGGAAAGGATGAGAATTACTGGAAGGGTCCAATCTGGGTGCAGATGAACTACCTTGCCCTTAAAGCGTTACACGAGGTATGCACGTGGACAACATAAGATTGCCATAGCCCTAGTGACTCGTTGCAGACGTATGCCGCACACGAGGGTCCGCACCAAGACAGGGCACGGGCAATCTATGCAGAACTCCGCCGGAATGTGATTGACAACGTTTTCAAGGCGAGTACACGATCTTTTATTTGTATCTAGCCGTCTGACTCCCTCGAAGGAATACGAGCGCACAGGCTATGTTTGGGAACAGTACAACGCTAACACCGGCGAGGGCCAACGAAGGTTCGTTTCCCTGTATCCGTCCTGGTATAGTCGCCAACAGTACCTGTTCTAGTCATCCTTTCACCGGGTGGACTTCACTAGTTACGTTGAGTGAGTACAGCATGGTGTTGACTTTTCATGATTACTAATATGAGCGTCTTCCCATAGTCATTTCAGAAAAGTACTGAGCAACCAGTTATCTGCACCCGTACATGCGCACTCCGCACTCGTATGGGTTTGCCAAATCAGCCTCGGATACCTACTCATTGATTTTCAATGGGACCAACGTCCCTAGTGGAATTTCGCTTGAGAACATGCAGCTCATGTGAATATGTGCGCCCACTTATGCGTGATTTAGGCGTCGCTCGCACACTGGAGCCGTAGGGCTGTTATACTCTGAGGAGCCTTACCTAAACGAGGGCTGCGGAACCTTAGCGATGAAGTTGGTGGACCAACCGCCCTCCTCATACGGGTGTGCCCTTCAAAGTGGCGGTATTGCCACGCTTCGCCGTCAGCGAAGCCGAATGATGTGGAGACCCTAGGCTGTACTAGTCCCATGCCTGGAGCTAAAAGCCCTGGCACTCCCCGTGCCATAGACGATCCGCAACCCCGCCTAGCACTTCCTAATACACTCATGGAAGCCACACGGTGCCAGGTGCCAACCGTGCCAACCACTGTCATAGCTGATGATCATGAGCGCCACCCAAAGGCCCAGCCTATAATCAGGCGGCAGGCCAGGAGTCGTCCGGATCTGAGGAGTGGCGAACGCCCCTGCTGAGGGTAGAGCTCGCCCCTAGCTACAACAGCGATCAAGGCTTGCATGGCGATGTGCTGTTTGCATGCATGATAGTGCCATCCGGCGATTGCAACCAGAATGCAGTGGTTGCCTCAATTGTGCTTGCAAGGTGCAAGTCGATCAGATCAAAAGCTATAATTGGCCGACCGTCGCAAGACGTTCGCCAGTTTTTACATAATACGATTATCCTTCGATATCGTCCCTAATTTGAGTTGTGCCAGCCTGGGCTGTGACTTCCGTGACATGCAATTCAACGACCGGCGCCTATGGGGTACAGCTCTGGCATAGCCCGGGGCTTCGGACTCTGATGCCAGGAAGGGAAACAGGATGCGGACAAAAGCCTGGTGCCTTCACGATGCGGCGTGGTGAATTCCCCCACTCTCCACCCCCAGCTAGAATGCTCTCTAGACCGTCCACTGAGTTTGTCATCAAAGGGTTCTTCCTCCTACTAGTATGCACCGGTCTCGCTTGCGGATCTTCCACAGACCTGACTTGAACGCCCCGTGTGCAGACTAGTCTATATGCCTACGTTACCTACACTGATGCTCAAGAACCTACCCCATCTGACCCTTCTCGCGCCGAGTGGGATTTCTGTTGGCCCTTGGCTACCTGGTACATCAGTTGGCATGCTGCGATATGCATGTCCATCCTATCGCTCCCTTCCCGTTTGTTCAGAGTAGAGTGCGTCACTCTTGTCCCCTGACGGTTGTATTATCTGATGGCCTAAGTGTTGCCACCAGCGTGGATTCGAATGAGCAACCGCGCCCTGACTGGTCAAGACTGACAATACTCTTCCTTTGGTATCTGGCAGGTGTCCCTACTGCCTACCTCAATCATAGTCCTTGCAGTTTGGTAGCCCCTGGAATATGGGCACGTACCGTGAGGGTGTTGATCGAGGGCATCGTGTCATTCGCATTTGGATCCCTCATCTACGTCAGTACTTCTCTGACTGTGCTGCATGTTTGACCCAATCTTCGCACGTTACAGGTTTTGGGTCGCCGTCTATTTCCGACTTATCCCGAGTTACGGTATGCTGAATCGCCGCTCATCGCCGAAAAAGCGCCGCTGCGGAGGCCTACAAACACCAAGTCGGACGGTCATGGGACTGCTTGATATACGGGATGCAACGATTGATACAGGCTTTCTAGCTAAGCGATATATACATGCGCGCCCGTATGTACCAGTGCTCACCTCGCCTGTTTCCGGAATACTGTACGTGACGTTGCTCTTGAAGTGCACGACTGTGATGGTACTCTCGTACAATTCGATCTGATCACCGACGCATACAGTGTCTTTCTAGACCCAAGAAGAGTCGAGACGGCTGCCGCGAAAGCGGGTCAGAGCGTGACTAGATTGCCAGGTAACCTGTCGGGGCAAATGATTGCCTCCTACGGTCGCACGCCACTGCTCGGGAATAAGGTTACTGTAACCTGAAGCATATTGACACGCGTTCTGTGACAGGTACTCGGGTGCATTCGTGCAACGGCCATTGACCATATCAATACAGTGGTCACCTAACGCAGACCTTGATCACGGAAGGCGGTTTTTCCCTTATAAGCGCTTACGGACTCTTCAAGAAAACGTGTGCCGCATGGCTGTGCAAGGCTGTACGGCACGCGTCGGAAGTTCCAAGCATTGGTGTCACCTAGGCTCTATGTAGCTGGAGTTAGTGCTTCCAACCATCAGCCCGCTGACTCATAGTGAGTTGAGACAGAAGCCGACCTGCATGCACTGGTGCGCAGTAGCTGTGGCCAGCCGAGATCCAATAGTGCTGAGCGACATGCAATCTGAATGATCCTGCACGCCCCAACAACACTGAAGTAGGCAGAACCGTAAGTCGAGGCGTCTATTGACAATGCGCGCTCCGAATGGTTCGTAAGTGCCGTCCGTGCGTTTCTCAACACGAGACCAATGCGGATCATACCACCTTGTAGTAATGGAAGGTCATCCAACGTCTGCATCCAACGTTCACCTGCCAGTGGCATGTGACGCGCCCCCTACCGTTCAGCTTCCGAGCCGAACAAACTCTCGTGTCCCGAGTAAGTAACTTGCAGCATTGGCTGAAAGGGCTACTAGGCTGCAGCACAAGGTTCGGCTTTGGACCGGAAGGCTGCCTTGCATTGGGCACTCGAACAGCGAAAGCCACTCCATCAAGGACTTCGCTGCCGTGGACCACCAGTGGAACCATGATGATTGGGAATGCAGGCGAAGAACAGACATGATCAACGCGGCCGATCATGAAATGGTCGAGTCGGGACCTGAGCTTAGATTTTGAGACCCGATACCGATACGACAAACGTATCCCTTGGATATGATCACCTATTCAATTAGAAGGAAGAGCACCCTAAGTAGCATTACTCTGTCCACCCTGGACCCACATAGTGAAGGGTAGGGAACGGCTGCATAGACGGCGGGAGCCGCGAGCGGCATCCGAGGAAGAGGGGTGGCTCGTGCACGCGAGGTACTAGTACAGCGGATCGCATAATCTTACAGCGGATCGCATAATCTTACAGCGGATCGCATAATTTTACAGCGGATCGCATAATCTTAGGCCCTTTCTCAACCGATTACACACATAGGCGTTTGATCCCGCTGAGCCCAAGATGGAAGGTCCGCCTGTAAGCGCACTCATTTTGATTAGTCATGCTTGGCTGATGGGCACGCGGGCAAATGCGATTGGACGGTTCCTGCTGCTTGGTGATAGTTCCGATCCCCGCTAGACTCCGGCTGTGTTTGTAAAAAGTCAAAAAGGGGCCTATCGTCTTGCAATCCGCTGTAATCAGTGCAAGCGCGTCGGATTAGCTCAAACTACCAAAGAAGAAACTACGAAGCATCGGCAGCACCTTGGAGGTGTATGCTTCCATGTCAGGGACACAGGTTCAGAGTCCTGGTACGTGAGGGTTTTTTGCTGGCGGTGAAGTTATCTCCCTCGGGGCGAGCGATGCCGAGCCTCAAGCTACAGGGGCCAACAATGAAGCTGGTTGAGCAATGATAGATGTAGAACCGTGCTACATAGGGGTCTATATCCAAGGCGCACGCTGATGGATTAAATGCTTGAAAAATACGGGTGTAAGAGTCGGTGCCGACGGCGCAGCCCAGCGCAGAAGGCACCAAGACGCATGCCACATACTATGACTTTTGGTGACTCGACCGTACTCAGGCGTGGTGAGTTGTGCGTCGCCTCTAATGGTCCCGGTGAGAGCTTTATATGCATTCCAAACGGGGGGATCGCAACTGCGGCCAGCCGCATGAATATATATTGAAGATTCTGAGAGATCTGACAGCCCAGAAGCAAGCAGAGAAAGAAAGCGATATAAAGGCGTGGCGACAGCGTAGCTCAAAAGCAATAGATAGATGAATATGAAAGCAGGAAATGAGCTGTAGAGCAATGAGAGAATGAATGTTTGGGTGATGCAATTGAGATAATAGTACAATTGATTGGAAATGCTAGAGGGAGGTATCACGAGTTCATAATCAAGAAGAACAACTAGAACGCGTCCGCGTCAAAGCTGAGGTCGTCAAAGTGTAAAGAGTCGAGCCGCATCTCAAAGCTGATTTCATGCTCCGGGAGCGTGCTCTCGTCTATAGATCGATATCTTCTGCCGGGATCAACGCGCCGCCGCGGCGAGTCGTAGTCCTCAGAGTCCCATCCATCGTCGTCGGCTGACACCGGCTGGGCTTCTGGCACCGCAGGATCATCCATTTGTGCGTCTGGAGCTGCTGATTGTGGTTCTGATTCTGGCTCCGGCTCGCTTGGTGCGGTGGTACTGCCAGAAAAGATGCCATTGAGGTTAACAAAAGAGAACTTGCGTCGGGTGCCGCGCGCGGAGAGGCTGGGGGATGCGGGTCGGGCCGATTCCTCGGCTGGGAGGTGTAGTGCCGAGGTGGAGGCTGCGCGTGTGTATGGCAGTGTCCGGGAGCGCTCGGGCTTGGCTGGGAGAGTGACTTGAGAGCTGTTCGAGACGGACCCAGAGGTGCCGTGGCCAAGACCGAAGATATTCGAGAGCGGCTGCGACGCGCGCTTCTTGAGCCGCGGCGTGCTTGGCTGTGTAGGCAGGGCTTTCATCGGCCTGTCGTCTGAATGCCGCGTGCGTGCCGTCCCAGTTGTTTCAGCCCCATATATGTTTTCCTTTGCGGGAGCGGGAAATATATGTTCCGCCGCAGGTTGGCGCGGCGCCTTTCCTACGTTCTTGATGGAACGAAGAGCCTGTGCAGCCCGCGAACGGAGAGTCTTGGATTTCTTGAACGCAGGCACTGCGTGCGCATATGCGACATCGGGCATACCTTCGCCGCGGCGCATCTTCACGACTTCAATGATATCGTCATCGTCACGTTCCTTTGGGCGCTTGGGGCTCTCGGCTATGGCAGAAAGCCTGTGAGGAATTTGGTAGTCAGACTGCAGATGGGGGAATGGGCCGCGTCGGGGAAGAACGATATCGGAATCGGCATGCGGGCGATGAAATGCTGGCGCGCGATCTGCAGTCGGATACATGGTCTGGGACCAGGTGTTGAGTCTCGAATGGAGAACGTTCATCTCGGGCGATGTGAATGCCATGCCATAGGCCACATTCTCCCCGCTGGCATCAAACGCACACCATGGCCGGGTGTTGAATTGCTCTTCCTCAGGTGGATGGACGAAGACGTTCGGTACCTGAAAGGTGGGGGATGACACTGACGAAGGTGGTGGTGCGAGGAGATCGCGTTCATGAGTGAGCTGTAACGAGCGTGCGCGATACATAATGACGCGCGAGAAGGACAAGAGAGACTCGCAGAAGAAAGAGAAAGAAAGACACCAGTGCAGGGAGTCGACAAGGCTCGGACTTGGGCTTGAACAGTGTTGGAGTTGAACTCGGTACGGTGCTCGTGACCGTGTCGGTCAGCCGCCGAATCGCGCGACTACTATATTATGTAATGATCCGGCGGTAGTACGGTGACGGTGACAGTGGGCGCCCAACCACATACGCCGAACGCGGCATTATCCGATCGCACCGTGACAGGTCATTGCCACCGGCAGTAGGACCTGGGCCAGCAGTCTGGCACGGTGAGTTGTGCACGCCCGGCACACCATCTCCTGAGGGTATCTCTTCGCTGCTAGCTCTATACTATATATACGACAGGACACAGGCTACGCCTTTTCAGCTGCATCCTTCAAAATAGGCTCACTCGCCAAGGTGTGGGAGCTCCTTGTAGACGTACTAGCGTCAGGCCCCTTCCAAGCGAAACTAGACCTACTCCGAAGCCATGGGCCGTACTTCTGCAACGGTAAAGTTAGTGCCAGTTGGCCGTGAAACGCCGCACAGCACGTACGAAAAAGAGCATAGGCACGGGCGCGCAGCCTACAGCTAGGAAGCCAAAGATGGAGGACGCCCACTGGTCCCCCAAGCCACTGAACATGGCGGGGCTGAAGAGCGGGAACGCGGCTGCGAGTACACAGCGCAGAACGATAGTTGCCGCAATGGCACTAGCAAAGTAGATGTTATATGTGTCCATCATATATGCTGTGAGGGACTGCAGGAGCACAGCGATTGCGATCCCGGTCGGGACGCCGCTGACGATGGAAACCATGGGATGCACTGATGGAAACGTCGTCCTGTGACGCGCAAGCACGTCAGAACCGACACTCTGAACGCTGATAAGTGATGCCAGACTGACCATGCAAACCAAAACAGGCCGATTGGAAGCAAGAGGCCGCCAAGTATCGCCACATACAATCTCCTAAGCTCCGGTGAGAATGTCAGTCGGGTTTCGCGGCGCAATCATGAGCCACATACGCTTCCGGAGGAGCCTGGCCTGTTTCGCTGCGGTCCATTGCTCGCCAATACAGCCTGTTTTGAAGAGGCGCGAGTCCAGTGCCCGACACAACACCGACGCCGATGCCTAGGAATGCAAGCCCGGTCTGTCCCGCACTAAATCCTCGATGTTGTTGAAAGACAATCGGATAGGCCGAGAACTGGGCGTAGAGTGTAGCATAAGTGATTGAGGCATAAATTGCGCTTAGTGTCACGATAGGCTCGGTCACAATGAAACCTGTCGGGACATGGTGAGAATGATTTTCAGGGCCGAGAAAGGGTAGTTACGCACGGAATGGGCGGGTGAGGTTAATTTTCAACGACTCTTTAAACTTTCTCCGTTGACCACCTTTTTCGTAAATGGTAACATAATGTTTCTGATCATTAGACTGTTTGTGCAGTGCTTCTGCCCTCCTTTGAAGAAGAACGGGCGCGTACTGCGAAGCACCTGGTTAGTCATCACGTATGGAAGTTCGCAAGTCATCAATGTAAGACTCACCGTCTCCGACATCACAAGGACACCACAGACCAATGATATCACCGAGAGAATAAACATTAACCAGAATGTGAACCGCCATCCCAGATGAGACTGTGATATGTAGCCTCCAGCGATGGGTCCAACCACTGCCGCGTCATATTGAGTTCGCATCAGCGCATGATCACTGTGAGCCCTAGGACACCCCTACCTGGGCCAAGATAAGGAACAGTGGCGTAGATGGAAGTTGCCACTCCCCGGTCGCGTGGTGTAAATACGTCTGCAATGACGCCTCCGGCATTCGTCAGGGCTGCAAAGTGGATATTAGAGGGTGGGAAAGTTGGTGCTAGGTAGCCGCCGGCTGCAGACGCACGTGAGGCTCCAAATATTCCTGCGAAAAGACGAGGGATGAGGATGCTCTCGACGTTGTGGCCAAGAGCCCCGCCAAGGTGGAAGAGCGTGAATGCCGGCATTGTGCATAGAAAAACTGGGCGCTGCGGTACTGTCAGTTCCCACAGAGCGAAGCAATGCGTCAATGGAATTCACCCGGCCGAAAGTCTGAGAAGTGGTATTCGGGATCAGAATCAGAACACGAGAAGAGTGTGCAATTTACGGACCTCGCTCAGGGACGCAAATAGCAGTGGTCTAATGTGATGTGAGCATCAGCGCAGCACAGCTGCCAATCGTGCGCACCCGAGCCCGAAGCCAAGAACGTATAGGGAGATGCCGATTACCGAGACCGTCTCTGACATGGGGATATCCTTTCTCATGAATGCCATTCCGCCGCTGTACGCACTACTCGCAAAGGATACAGTGAAGGTACTGAGCGATTGCTTCATGCACAGTCAGGGCCAGGTCAGGGCTCCCGTGAAAAGGACACAATTGGTATCTCCAACGCACCTGAGCTACTATGACCCATTTGCGCTTGAAGGACCAGTTGTATGGGTTGTCTGGGTCGCCATCCTGCCAGCTGACGACGAAGGGCTCATCCCACGTGCCTTTGCCTGGATACGGCTGGCATCCATCAAGAACTGCTCCCGTTCTTTCCCCGTCGCTGCCAACCTGGGTCTTCTCGTCCTGTGCCGGCTTGGCGTCCTTGCGAGCGGGTCGTCCTATGCTCAGCATTGCCGTCGAGTGTCAAGTGGTAACCCTAGTAGGCCTTGCGAGGGAATGCAAGGAATGCCCACGTCTTCCAGAACCATCATTTCGGCCGACACGGCACTGGCAAGGGTTGCTCCAGTTGCCGGCTGGAGAAGAGCTTATGATAAACATCCGGGTAAGAGTTGAGGAGAAAAACGCGGTCACGTGTACCGCGTCAGGCCTTCAGGCGGCGTCGGTAAATCCTAAATTAACATTGCTCGTGTGCAAACCGGCCGAACAAATCCATGTCGATTTCATGCGTGCGCAACGCGCAGAGAAGCGGCGGTGGTGCGGTATTGGAGGTGTCGGTGGCGGATATTTCGATAAGTTGCGTTTTTTATGTTGACCAGACGCTGCCAACCGTAAGGTAGCTCAATGTCGAGGGCAATCAGGGGCGCACGGACTTCGACGCGCGCTCGTTTGACATTCTCTTGCGCGCCAATGAAGTGCGGCGGTGATTGAGCGATGCTAGTCTTGATTGAGAATAGGTCGGTGCGGCCAATGGTGTGGGTTGCGCAATGATGTCAACGACATGGTGCTCCACTGCACTTACTTCAAGCTCGCAAAGGTAAATAGCCTAATGCGAAGTGTTGCATACTCTGGAAGTGTAGGTGCAGCTCGCGTTCCCAGTGGACAGATACGAGCCCATATCTTACGACAACGTACGAGAGATATCAGACGAGAATAGACGCCTTGATGATCCCGAGAAGCAGAAGGTTGATTGGACCGCAACGGAGATATGCTCAAGTGGTCTAGAACGACGAGCACGGGGCCATTTTGGGCACTCGTCGAGAATCGTCGAGAGCCGGCGTTGGCGCGAGCTCGAGGATCAGTCTCTGGGTCTGCGCTTGGATGTCAGACGCGTGGAGGACGGTGGAATCAGGAGGCCAAGGCGGATCAGACGCGACTGGTGCGCGACAGCGACGCCCGAGCAGGCGCTCGCGTCCTCGAGGCCGTTCGTGTCAGAAGTCAGACGTAAAAGACGAGGTAAGAATCTGTATTGAGAAGACAGAGCGGCGGGGACTAGCGCCGTCGGAGCTGTGCGCGGGCAGGGCTGCGGACGACGGAGCGGAAACAAAAGCAGAGGGCATAGAGGTCAGGCGACCAAGCTGTCATGCATCATGGCGGGCGGGGGGCGTGGGAGAGAAGCAAGCAAAACCAAACACGTGGTAGGCTGCAGGTCACAGGGATCCGTTCCCTTCGACTGTCTCCACTCAATCTCTGAGCCCCCTCCATCCCCTCTCTCATTACGCCTCCGGTCGGTCCCCAGACAACCGCCTCGTGTCTTCATTCTCCCGATTGTGCAAATCCATTAACCTGCAACTTGTTTTCCTCGATTTTGGCCGCCTCCGCACGACCCGCACAAGCTCACATCTCCACACGCACTCCCTCCCTTCGTCCTTCACGGCGTCCTCCAGCTTTACTGCATAATGGCCACTCACGGACCAATCAATGGTGTAAAGATAAATCGTGCGTGTTTCAAGTCTTCTGTGCACATTTGCTAGTTCCCGTCTCTCTTTCCGTCCGTTCACACATCGGGTGCTCATGCCTTTTTCGGCCACGCCTCCTCCTAACCTTGAAACCGTAACTCGTCTGGCGCCTCTCATACCGGACATTGCCCCTGCCGCCCCACGTACTTCGCACGATGGCGTCATATCGCACAGCCATCGACGATCCGCGGAAGGTTGTCAAAGTCGTTGCCTCGGACGGCAAGACGGGTGACACTCGCGACATCTCGTACACGAACTGCAAAGTCATCGGCAATGGCTCGTTCGGCGTTGTCTTCCAGGCCAAGCTCGTTTCTGAGCCCGAGAATGGAGACGACATCGCCATCAAGAAGGTCTTGCAGGACAAGAGGTTCAAGGTGAGTGTTGCTTCCCATCGGGCGTCGCTGTCTCAGGGTCCCCTGGTCCCTATTGTTGTCGTAGCTGATGCGTCTCCCCCCACCTGGTGTGTAGAATCGCGAGTTGCAAATAATGAGACTTGTTTCCCATCCGAATGTGGTCGACTTGAAGGCTTTCTTTTACTCCAATGGTGATAAGGTGAGTTGTCGCTGCACCACACCGATGCACGTCCGATCTGAGAGGCGATGTTCAACCTTGAAGAAAGACGAAGTGTACCTCAACCTAGTGCTCGAATATGTCCCAGAGACCGTGTATCGTGCCAGCCGTCATTATGCCAAACTCAAGCAACCAATGCCGATGCTTCAAATTAAACTGTACATGTACCAACTCTTACGCTCTCTCGCTTACATACACTCGGTCGGAATCTGCCACCGCGACATCAAGCCGCAGAACCTTCTGTTAAATCCCGCGACAGGGGTGCTCAAGCTCTGTGACTTCGGCTCTGCGAAAATCTTGGTGGCAGGGGAGCCGAACGTCAGCTATATCTGTTCGCGTTACTACCGAGCGCCCGAGTTGATCTTTGGGGCTACGAACTACACGACAAACATCGGTGCGCGGCGTTGTTCGACATTCGAAGCGATAGGGCTGATTGATGCGTTGGCACACAGATATCTGGTCTACTGGCTGTGTGATGGCCGAGCTGATGCTTGGACAACCGCTCTTCCCTGGTGAGAGCGGAATCGACCAGCTGGTGGAGATCATCAAGGTACTGGGCACACCGTCACGAGAGCAGATCAAAACGATGAACCCGAACTACATGGAGCACAAATTCCCACAAATTAAGCCGCACCCGTTCTCCAAGGTTTGCAATGCGTTGTTTTATAGGTTTTCAGGCATGTCACGTTGACCTGACGGATTTAGGTCTTCCGGCCCCGCACAACCCCAGAGGCGATCGATCTTGTGTCCAAGCTCCTGGAATACACGCCGGAGTCTCGGCTGAGCGCTGTCGAGGCGATGGTGCACCCATTCTTTGATGAATTGCGTGCTGAGGGCGCCAAGATGCCCAACGGAAAGGAGTTCCCTGCCCTGTTCGATTTCACGCGGGAAGGTGCGTTGCGCGGGTGGCGCAGTGGATGGCGTATGGTGTTCATGAGCATGGCTAACGAGTCGCTGGTTGTGATTTCTCAGAGCTTTCCGTGCGGCCGGATCTGATTCGTAAGCTGGTCCCGCCACACTGCGAGGAGGAGCTGCGGTCACGGTCGATTGACGTGAACAACTTTGTGCCCATACCATTGGAGCAGATGAGGATCACGCTGGATTGAGTGATCCTGTATGTGGGGTGGCGCGATGGTTGGGTGGTTGTCGTTTCTGGGGAGCAGAGAGTGGGCGCATCTTTGTGTATCGTTTGCTGGTTTCAGCGCCTCCCTGTGACTGGGGAGGGTGTGTGTGATATCATAACAAGAGGCCAGTTTGTATACAAGATATTTCATATCTCTGATAGTGACAGACCTGCCTTGGGCAAGGAACGTTTAAAAGGAACGCGCTGGCTGTAGGCGGCAACGGGCGAGGAAGCAGGATTTGGTGCTTTTGAAGGCATCCATCACATCACGTGATGAGTTGCGCGATGTTGCGTGCGTGACGTGCAATTGGAATGCATTTGGACCGAGACGCGCTCCGACTCGATCGAGCAGAGGCGAGCATTCCGATTCAATTCAAAAATGACACACCGTTCTCCCTTTTCTGCGCGATCCTCGTCTCTCTTCCCCGCGATGGCCTCCGCGATGGCTCTTGCTCAGAAAGACTCGTACGCCTGCGACACTCTTCCCCCGGCGCGTCTCGCCGGCAACACCTCCCGCTCGCCCTCGCCCCAGCCACCGCCAACAACGTCCACCTTCCCGATATACGACATTCCCTCGGAGGGAACCGTCCCCAGAGAGTGGCCCCTCAGGCCAGACTCGCCGCCCCAGCATTCCCGCGACCTCCCAGCCAACGTCCTCTCCCAGCCACCCGCACGCAAGCTCTGCATCCGCCACCAGCGCATCGCAGACGAGGGGACAAATCTCAAGCTCCAGCAGGTGCGTTTTACTCCCCCCCGACCTCGTCCTTCCCAGATCGTTCTCCCGCCCTTAATTTCGCCCGACGTGCTGCATGTAAGGTTGTCACCCTTTATCTTATTACGTGTCACGGTCTCCGCTTTCACGTTGCTGATCCTATCTGCGCTCTCCAGGCCCTCGACGATCTCCCGCTCGAGGAACGCGAAACCGTCAATGCCATCTGGGCCAGCTTCTCCTCGTCGCCCCATCCCCGGCGCGAGCTCATCCTCCGCGGCATCCTCACCATGTGCTGCTTCTCCCAGCTCTCCCTCCTCACCGACCAGCTCAGCCACCTGATCCGCATCGACCCCCTTGCCATCTTTCCGCGCGAGGTCTCGCTCAAAGTTCTCACCTATCTTGATGCTACGTCACTCTGCCGTGCGGCCCAGGTCTCGCGCCGCTGGAAAGGCTTGGCGGACGACGACATCCTCTGGCGCGGCATCTGCGAACAGCACATTGGCACCAAGTGCAAAAAGTGCGGATGGGGGCTCCCTGTCCTCGAGCGGCGTCGCCCGGCCGTCCCCGCGCCTTCGCCGTCGCCGTCTCCAGCCGGCGGCGCGGGCAGCAAGCGCAAGCTCGAGGATCCGCCGACGATGTCCGCGCTCAAGCGTCAACGCTCCGAGTCTTCTCCGTCCGTGCAGCCCTCCGCCCATACGTCCGCCCTGTCCTCGCCGTCCCCCATGCCCCTCCCCGCACGCTTCGATTTCACCCCACCGACATCCCCGTCGCCGCTATCGCTATCGCTGCCTGTCGAAACGACGCGCACACGACCATGGAAGGACGTCTACTCGGAGCGACTCAAAATCGAGCGCAATTGGCGGCGCGGCCGATGTTCCGTGAGGACCTTGAAGGGCCATACGGACGGCGTTATGTGCCTCCAGTTCAGCGAAACGCTAGCCCATCCTGCTTTCCCTGTCCTTATCACTGGCTCGTACGACCGCACTGCGCGTGTATGGAACCTCGAAACGGGCGAAGAGATGCGGTGTCTCAAGGGACACACGCGGGCCCTCCGTGCGCTGCAATTTGACGAGTACAAGCTTGTCACGGGCAGCATGGACCACACCCTGCGCGTTTGGAACTGGCGCACAGGTACATGCATCCGTACACTCGAAGGCCACACGGAGGGCGTCATCTGCCTCAACTTTGACTCGACCGTGCTCGCGAGCGGGAGCGTCGATACGACCGTCAAGGTCTGGAACTTCCGCACGGGCGAGTGCTTCACGCTACGCGGGCACCGCGACTGGGTCAACGCGGTGCTGCTCTGGGACGCAGGCGCGCCGACCACCGTGCCCGTCGACGCATCCGCTGCGCCGCAAGTCGCGCCAGGCAAGATGCTCTTCTCGGCGTCGGACGACGGCTCGGTGCGCCTGTGGGACCTCGCGCTGCGCACATGCGTGCGCCAGTTTGCGGGGCACGTGGGCCAGGTACAGAGCCTGCGCCTGCTCGCGCTCGACGTGGCGCACGGCGGCAACGCGGAACAGCCGCCGCGCGAGCACCCGGGCTTTGCGGCAATTCTGCGAGCCGCGGCGGATGCAGCGGGCGAGGGCGCGGCGGTAGGGCATGGCGAGGAGCAGCCGCAGCCGCAGCCACGCCCGCTGCTCGTGTCGGGCAGCTTGGACAATACGATCAAGCTGTGGGACGTCGATACGGGCAAGGTCGTGCGCACACTGTTCGGGCACATCGAGGGCGTGTGGGCCGTCGCGTGCGACACGATGCGGCTTGTGAGCGGGAGCCACGACCGGACGATCAAGGTACGTGCGCGCGCGCTCGTTCTTGAAGCGCTGATTGCTTACTTGGTGTACCTGTGCCTGTGCAGGTGTGGAGCCGTGATGATGGGCGGTGCGTGTCGACGCTCGTCGGACACACCGGCGCGGTGACGTGCCTCGCGCTCGGCGAGGACAAAATCGTCTCGGGGAGTGACGACGGCGACGTGCGGATATGGTCGTTTTGTGTATGATGGCGTTGCGTGTTGCGGGCAGCAGCAGCCCTAGGCAGTGGTTACTTAGATATCGGGACGGGGCGACGCCGGACGGGCGTCCTTAATAGAGTCATATCCCATTAGTTAGTGTATGATATGCGGAATACAGGCGGTTCCAATAAGTACTACAGCGGCGGTAGAAGCAACAGCAACATAGTGGTAGTATCAGTACAGTACGGGGGCTTACATCTAACAGCTAAAGATAAGCATAATTAGTTCACAGACAGATACTCAGTGCGCAGCGTGGACGCCATAACCGGGGATCACGTGCTCGAACCTCAGATCCGACCCAGGCGGCTGTCGAGCGTCGTCGTCCGCCCTGGCGAGCGCAGCGCCGCGCTACCTCCCGTGCCCGCGCGCGACACGGAGCCCGACGACGCCGACGCCGACGGGGTCGTCTTGAAGCCAAGCGAGCGCAGCTCGAGCTCATGCGCCGCGCGCATGCGCCGCTCCGTGTCCGCGAGCGCCGCCGCGCGCGCCTCGAACCGCTCGCGCGGCACGCGGCTCGGCACCTTGCGCAGCTCGTCTTCGACCCACGCGAGCGCGCCCGCACCGCGGCCGGCCGGCGGGGGCGGGGGCGCGCGGAACGCGCGCACGCGCACGATGAGCGCGAGCAGCTGCGCGCAGCGGCGGAAGTGGATCAGCGGGCGGTCGGCGTGCATGAGGACGGCGGAGCCCATGTTGAAGGAGGCCTTGAGGCTGCGCAGGTGCACCGCTGTGAGAGATGAGGGGAAGGGAGGATGGTTGCGGTCAGGATGCGGGGGTTAGGGTGGGGGCGGGCCGGGGTACCCACCGAGCCAGGGGATCGCGTGTGGCGAGCCGGCAGCCTCGAGCGCGTCGCGGTACGCGCGGTGGTCGCCCTGCGGGTCGAGCAGGTCGTCGAGCCGGCGCAGGAGCTGCCGCTCGCTGTTCTTGGTCAGCTTGCTCTCGCGCGTGAGCACGAGCTGCGCGGACGCGGACGAGGCGAGCGTCGCGGACTGCAGCGCCGCGACGATGGCCGACATGGACGAGAAGTTCTGCTGCTTGCGGCATTCCTGGGTGACAAACGGGTTAGGTTCTGGGCGGGAGGGTGAGCGCGGGTGGGGGAGGTACCTCTGCGGTGAGGAGGAAGAGCTTGAAGTTGTTCGCGCGCTTGGTCACGTCGTCAGAGCTGGTATGGGATCGTTAGCGCCGGTGGTGCCCGTCATACGCGATGTGCTAACCTTAGGACCTTGGTCTTGACCCAGTTGACCAGCCGGTTGTTGGTCTTCGTGGCGGTCTCGATGTGATTGGTGAAGGGCGTCCCGATGATGTGAGCAATGTAGTCTGCCTGGGTGATCTCGTTGTAGCAATCGCCCTCGATGATCGTCAGCGCGTGCGCAATGTCCACGGCCTTGATCTGCTCAGGCGACGAGGGCGTTCCTGTGCCGTGCCGGATGCGCGTCGCCGATGCGGGAGACGCGGGAGACGCGACGACAATGTCGAGCTGCGGGGAAGTCAGCCCGCTGATGTGAGGCCGCATTGCTCACTCAACACACCTTATCGGTCACGAGGCTGGCGATCTCGCGGGCCATGCTCTCCATGGTGCCCGACCCCGTCACCGCGCTGGCGAAGTCTCTAATAGAGTACAGCAACTCGTGGCTCATATATTCACCCTCTGCCCTTAGCCATGCCCGTATGAAAAGGAGAACGCTGTTCGGCGTGTCAACGAGTCATTCACAATGATGCCACTGGGCAGACTCACGAGTATCGGATAGAGCCTTGTCCAAACGCCGAGAACAGCGTGCCGCCTGTCTCCTGAAAGCGCCTGTCAAGAATCCTGAACAGGTCGTCGCCGTTGGTGAAAATGCGGTATGTGGTTAGGAAGACCTTCTGGAACTCTCCATCCTTGACACGGTCATGCGTCTCCCTGATTAGGCGATCTACGAGACCTTCCAGCGTACCAGCTTCTACGGTGCCGTCAGCAGCCCGTCGGAGTACAGGTTCTGTATCTCTCACGGCGGCTGCCAACAAGCCGTCAACAGATCTGGATGCTGTTCTGGGCTGCTCATTGCTGTCAACGGAATGAGCGGAGATAGAGCCAGATCGGCTGATGCTAGGTTCGTGAGGCTCTACTGGGGAGTATACTGGCTCGAGAATCAGGGGATTGGTAAACTGAGAATCAGATGTGGAGTGTGATCGGCGCAAAGGGGACAGTGGTTGGAGTGCCCATTCTTGCTGGTCACTCGACGCTGAAGTGCTTGCATGAGACTCAGGGGTCGTGGATAGCGGAGGGATCTGGAGGCTAGATGAAAGCGGCGATGGGTTTGGTGGTGACGGTAGAGGCCTCGTTGGGGTAGGCCGGCTACCGCTGGGCGTCAGGCCGCCCGATGGAGGGGAAGAGCTCAAGGGTGCATCTTTCAGGATAGGAGAACGCTTGTGTGGGATCAAAGAGGTGCTGGGCCCTGCACCCGACTGTGGTGCGTCATACCAGAAGTTCTCGTCGCGCGTCGAAGAACTCGGGAGGGGCAATGGGGCGGTAGGAGGTGACAGTGTGGGTCTTAAAGCAGTAAGGTACGATGAACCGGAGCCGCTCGGGGTGGCGCTGCCAACGCTGGAGATGGAGTGACCGTGGACATGAGGCAGTTTGATGGGTATTGGAGAAGATCTGCTTTGTCGCGTGCCTTTCCAGAGTTGAGGACGCGAACGCTGCATGTAAAAGCCCACAACGCACCTGAACGCAATGGGAGCATGTTCTTGATCGCCTCCCGTATTTCCGACATTGAAGGTCGCTCTTCAGGATCACGCCTCCAGCATTGATTCATAAGATCCCACATAGTATCACTGAGTGCCCGAGTGATGATGCTGTTTTCTGGACGCGCAGGCAATGTACCATCGCGTATGACTAGTGGTACATGAACCTCATTCTGAATGTTGCTGTACGGAACGTTGTCCGTGAAGATTTCAATGCATAGCATCCCGAAGGACCAGATGTCTGTCGCTCTTGTCGTTGGGACATGGTTGCTGTGTGTCATCAGTTCCGGAGCGAGCCAACGCGGATTTCCGTAACTGAGGGCCTCCGTGACGGGGACCTTACGAAGGTGATCAATGGAATGCTGGACAACGCATGACAGAGAATATACCTGTTCGATCCGCGCGGAGCCAAAGTCGCATAGACAGGCTTGACCAGTGCCCGAGATTAGGATGTTCGTCTGCAGGAGATGCGTTAGTCATCTTATACAGCCGATGCAGCGCATCTTACCCCTCGTATATCACCGTGGACGATGCCGTTCGCATGCAGGTACTCAGTAGCTGACACAGCGTCAGCACCT
Source organism: Gloeopeniophorella convolvens (assembly GCA_022496205.1). Classification (NCBI taxonomy): domain Eukaryota; kingdom Fungi; phylum Basidiomycota; class Agaricomycetes; order Russulales; genus Gloeopeniophorella; species Gloeopeniophorella convolvens. The sequence goes on along the minus strand of WTXD01000030.1, from coordinate 115,382 downwards.
CATCTCTCGTATAAGGTAAAGGGTTCGAACCAGAAGCTACCTCGCCGAGAAGGGCGAGTCGATTGGCCTCCGGATGTTGCTTAAGATACTGTAAAACATTTCCAAAGTCCATGTAAGGGCTGACCTGAGTCGGAGGGTCGTAAATCGCTCTTAAAGTGGTAGCTTCAACGTACTGAATACATGTAATCTCCGATATAGGCAAGGCCAAAGAGCTGGAGTATATTTGGATGCCGCAGAACCCTCCAAATTTCCACCTGCTTGTGGAAGCGCTGAGGTTGATGTAGTATCAAACAATCACCGACGTCCGTGATGCACGTACCTCTTGTGCTGCACGAGTCTGATTGCGCGGGTATCCAAGAGCCACCTGTTTGAAGGAATGAGTATACAGCTGCATGATTGCTGCTCTAGCCGCACCTCCTGACCGAACCATTCACCGGTGTAGATATCCTGAGATCCTCCCATGACAACCGCGTGATCACTTGTTCTGACGATGTGTGGAGTTACTATGTGGGAACCAATAAGACAAGCTGTTGGGTATAGAAAGGTGATCACGAACGGTCGACCATAGGCGGTAGCTTATCTACCCAGGTTCTCAGTTCTGAGATTTCCTCCTGGAGGTCTTGTCCTTGTTCTCCCCCCAACTCTGCCACTTTGAGTTCCTTTGCGTGGTATGAGATAAAGACAGCACTCAAGCATCCGGGAACCTGCCTGCTCTATGGTCCGCACGACCGACTGCGCATCTTCAGGGGTAGCGGAGGCCAGAGCGAATTTGAAGAGGCTTTGATCTTGAAGAACCCTGGTTATCATGTCGATGAGCTCATCGTGATCGCGTTTGCGGATTTCCTCGAGCTCATTGCTCCTGTGATTTGCGTACAGGTGCAACGCGATCTGTGGGCGAGAAGCGTCGACGAGGGCTCATGAGCTTAAGCAGGGGATTGGGGATATGAATAGCGCACATTGAACCTTATGGAACACGCCTCGAGCTCGCGCTCAGATTCCTCAAGCCCTATTTTGATCTCTGTCTGCTTCACGAATGACCTCATCTTGTTCAGTTCTGCCCATTTATTTACCCTGTCGAGGATGCGCGTCAGCACGCTAGAGAGATACAGGTTAGTCCGATGTTCAATGGTCAATGGAGGGCATTCACCGTTCTACTTCATCCACGGCCTGTTGGGCTTGTGTGCCCTCGAGGCCTGGCGAATGGTCCCTCAAGGCGGATACGAGATTATGGCATCGTTTAGAGAGGTCTTCACATTGTGACTGTTGAACGTTGAGCAATCAGCCTGCACGATTGACGTTGAGTTGGGATAGGGTACCTACCCGGTATATCTTGACATTCCTCGCAGTCCGTATTAGTTTACTCGCTAGTAGGACGGGGCGTCAATTCCATCTGCGCGCAGCAAGCGTTGAGGGACGGACCAATCAGGAGGCTGCTGCCGCTTAAATCGTTCAGACCGGATGCGGGGACAATATTCTGCGGGCCCATGCGATGGAGGAGAAAGGAGGAGAGGGGGGTCGTGAACTGTCGGACGACCCACGGAGTCGCATGGGCAGTGCAAAGTGGTGGAGCCGGATGGCGCTCAGGGGCGAGTTGAGATAGGCCGCGATCTTATCGGCCTGAGATAGCCTTTCGGCTTCTCTTCTGCGCGATACAGTATTCATTATAATTAGTACACACGGAACTAGATACGACTACAGCGTGGTACATGCTGATACATGGTCATGGTCATGAGAAAGTATTATAAGAACGATACAGATAAGACATGTACTCTGGGCGGCAGAGTCGTGATAACGTGGAATAAGATGTGCGGGAGTATGACTGAACGAAGCAGAATAGAGATGGAGGATAATTTTAAGTGTAGCAAACCAAGTGCCCCGTCCTGACCGACTGGAAAAGATATGGCACCAATCACACCCGCATGCCGATGGAACGCATACTTTCTCTGTGATCCTTCAGCCGCTGCTCTTCCGCAGACAGCCTGGCGCTGCGCTCTTCTATAGTAGCGCGAAGTGTGCTACAAGGCTTCAACTTATATTCTACGTAAGCTAGGACTTCTGGGCGGATTGAAGATGTTGCACGGGGTGGCTGGAACTGTAGAACGGATTCAATTTGTTCGGCAAGTTCACTGCACTTCTTGAAGTCTATAAGAGGGTGGCCGTCTGCCTCAACAATAAGGTCGGAGTTAACGAACGTGGAGTTGAGAGTAGCGAGATGAGCATCTGGGCGAGTGTGGGTTAGACCACAGCAGGATACCTATCGAACAGCGACCATACCTAACCACGGTATGGCATTCTCGGTGGTGAGCTGTAACAAAGTATTCTTGTAGGCGCTCTCCGTGGGTAGTATGGCTCCAGCCAACGCCCGAAGTGCTTCTCGTGCGGCCTTCTTCTCGCAAGTCAGGACTAGGCAAGCGATCGTCGGCGATAGAAGTGCAGTGACGATTGCCGACATAGTAGATAGGTTGTTCATGCCATAGCATAACTTTTGCTTGGGATCAGCCTGTATCGTTCAAATGGAATAAGACATGTTCAACTGACCTGCGCGATCTGGATCCACAGCTCAAACTCGCCCGCTCGCTCCTTGAAATCCTCGGGTCTGTCGACAAAGGGGTAAGCTCGAGGCACAACAAGCGGGATGAATGGTGCCTGACGTTAGTACCCTTTCCTCTACCCACGCCTTGACGAGATCGTGGACAGAGATGTACTCCTCTATGTGCCGGGTACTGGGCTCTCCTCGGCTGAAATTCACGTAATCCCAGTGCATGATCTTCCTGTAGCGTTCTCCCTCCACTGCAGTCAGAGCAGAGGCCAGATCTGACGGCGTCATTCGCAGAGGCCCTCGGATGGATTCCTGTCGTAGGTCCACCGAGGCAACTGGCTTGCGAAGACGGACCTGGGTGTGGTATAGGTTAGTGCAGAGGCAGCAGAACTGTGAAGGCCTACACAGTTGGGGTCGTCCAGGAGGCTGACAATGTGCCGAGCCGTACCCTCCATTGTCTGCGAATATTGATCACCCTGGATACTTAGAGCGAATTCTCTGATCATGGACGAGCAGACGAGGTTCTCGTCCCCGAAACCCTTTTTAAGCCATTCCACAATAATTTCCAGGACGCTAGGGGTGGATCAGCACACGACGAAGCTGAAAAGTGCAACCTGACTTACGACTGCCGGTCCCGGAAGTCACCGTCATTCTCAAACCCAGCACCTATCACATCGAATCGCCTCTTCAAGATTCCAAAGACACGTTCGTTGGTCGCGAACAGAGGGTAGATGATTAGGAATGTCTCTAGGAAACGGGCATCCCTGCTCTGATTTGCAGTGCCCCTGATAGCGCGTCGAACGAGGCCTTCGAGATTGCCAGCAGATACAGACCCATCTCTTGCGGGCCGAAGTAAGCATTCAGAGTCGCTTGCTACCGCCTCCATCGACTCCAGAATTTCAGGGATAGCAGGCAGCCACTGTCGGGTGGGTAATGGAAAGTCACCCAGGCTGTTTGACCGAGGCTGAGAGCGTCTTGGGGCAGCATCATTAGGAGCTTGCTCAGATGCAGGTGCCCTTCTCCGGGAGAACCAGCGCAACACGGACGGCCTCCTCTCTGGCCTGGTCGATCCAGTATCGCTGGATGTAGTCGTCTGTGATGATGAGGACGCGACGCTATTCTGGCGTTGTATGGTATTTAAATGTGATGAAGACCGTGTGGGTGGCAGAGGTGCAGTGAACGACCGTGGGGGTGCAGTTTCTTTAGGGAAAGTCGAAGACACAGTTGAAGTGGGGGCATGCCTTGGTGGAATGAAGTTAGCAGGGGCCTGGTGGCCCTCTGTCAGTGTCGGTAGCCGTGGAGATGCAGACGTCGATGCCTGGTTGTGTCTTGCTCGAACCGGAGATTCCGCACTTCCCGGAAGTCGGATAGGCTCCGGCAAGGATCGGCGTACTTGAGTCGGACGTGGCCGACTTGGAGGTGTAGGACCGGTTGCAGGAGGAAAGACCAGCGCATTCTGTTGTGGAGTATTCTCAGAGTCTGCCCCCTCAATTGGACCGTTAACGACGGCGAAGCTTTGGGTGACGAGAGCTAGTGGCGGGGGCGAAGGATTCACTTGAGCGATGGCTACAAGGGCTTACTGAGGACCCGTTCTAAATGCGAGTAAAGCCACTTACTGGGGCGCTGGGGGAGCATCCTTTGTATTTCCTGCTGAACCTGCGACATTGAGATCAAGCGACGTCTGGTTGGGTCGGGTTCCCAGCACAATTTCACTATGAGTCCCCACATCTCGGGGTGGCCAAAATCCGTGGACTGCGGTTTCTCAGGTAGTATACCTCTACTCAGAAGAATGGGAACGTAGTAGTCCCCGTAGGTGCAATAGGGATCTTTTCCTGTAAAGACTTCAAGGCAAAGCATTCCGAAAGACCATAAATCGGCTTCCTTCGTTGGTGGGATGATGGTGGAGGACTCGATCCTCTCGGGAGCCATCCAACGAGCGTGGAAAATGTCCGGCGCCTATTTAACACAACCCTGAACTCAGCCATGAACCCTGAGACACAGCGCCGATCAATCTCACCGTGTTTGGCTTGAACATATCATACTCGCAGATGCATGCCTTGCCTTCGCCGTTGATCAGGACATTCCTCTGGAAACTGTGCGTGAGAACGAGGACCGAGAACATTGATCGGGACTCACTCCACATAGGTCGCCATGGACAATGTCGTTGTTGTGAAGAAACTCAAGGCCTACATGTTGTCTGGGCATTGTGATTCGCAAAAGAGAGAAGTACATACCTTCAGCCACATCATTCAGAAGACGGAGGCGGTCGGCATCAGGACGCACCTCAAGATATTCTCTCACGTTGCCGTTGTTCATCCATGGGCTGACCTGAGGTGGAGGTCAGGCAAGTAGGCACACGATGTACTCAACCCAGACCCTGACATACTGAGTATACGATATCGTTAATCCTGACATATCCAAAGAAGCCAAGAACAGTGCGATGTCGAAGGCCACGCCAAGTCACGATTTTCTCCTGGAAGCGCTGCGGAGCGTGGGTTAGAAATGCAGAATACAAGTACATGGGACCACTGCACCTGCTGAGCACTCGACGATTGGTCTTTCGGGCAACCAAGTAAAACCTAGACCCAAAGCATATCAGCAAGAGCTCGGGCTTGATGATGCTATACGAACAGGGTCGCCGTCGGTGACCCACTCGCCACAGTAGTAATCCTGAGAGCTCCCCGCCGTGACGACGCGTTCACCGTTCCTGGAAACTCTCCCTGCCACTGCAAACTGTACTTGAATAGAGCATGAACCATTGATGCCTTGCACGCTTACAATCAGAAGGCCTAAGGGATGGTGAAGGTAGAGTTTGCGATATGCTCTGTTGTACCCCGGTCGCGATACCTGGCTGTTCTCCCTGGTGAAGGGTAAGCAACACATCATGAAGATGCGGTGTTGGACCCACCGGGCGGACTAGCTCCTCAACCTGCGGTGGCAGTTCCATAGCAATAGGAGGCACTCCTCGCCGCAGTTCCTGCTTGAGGTTCGCCAATATGTCCATGAGTTGTTCATGATCGCGCCTCCGCGCCTCCTCTCGGAGTCGACTCTCGCTGCTGGACAGCATGGACAATGAAGCCTGAATGGGATGAGCGCGACACGTTACTGGAAGAGACAAGGATCAACGCACTATGAACCGGTCCGAACACGACGAAAGCTCGCGGTAGCACTCCAATATGCCCATCTTGATTTCGTTTTGCCTGAAGAAAGTAGTCGTGTCGCTATACCGAGCCCATGTGGATACTCGGTCAAGTATACCCCTGATGATCCTAAGAAACGACAGCTCTGAGCCGTCTGTACCATCATTGGATAGCGCAGGAACACGGGACATACGTCTCGACTTCATCTACTCGACTGCTTGCAGGGCTCCCAATCAACTGGGGCTGATGATCGCTCACTGTGGAGAGCAGGTTACTACATTGCTGAGCAAGAGACTCAAGTTGAATCTGGGGGTACATTAGACTACCAAGGGGCCGTAGAGGAAGGGAGAATTACCCTGTTGATCCTGACTGCTCTGACGGCAGTGTACAACTGGACGACTATCCAGGGGGAATGAGTTCGTGGACGGTGATGGCGAGAAAGCTGCTCACTGAGAGTCGGGGTTTCTAAGACGGCGGACGAGGGGTCTATGTTTCCGGGCATGCGAGGGGAGAGAGAAGAGGAGAAGGAAGCGGATGGAAAGAACAGGGATGGCAGTGTCGGGCGCAGCGAATTGATAGACGGCCATTGTACGCGCTTTCGACAGGTGCGAGAAAGGCAAGCTTGGGTGGCGCTCAGGCACCCAGCGCGGCGTCCAAGAGATAAAGAATGTGAGACACTGCCGCACGGGACCGTAAAGTAACTAAACTGCTACTTGTGTTCATGGCACCGGACTTCTATAAGGTCTCAAGATCTCACCGTCTGATGCGAAGGCTCGTGACTTCCGATGCTTGCGCAGGCAACAGAACCCAACGAATGAGGTAGCCGAAGCGGGACCAGGAATAGGAAGCATACAGATGTGCAAGCTGCATTAATGCAGGAGGCTGTGAGTTGCGCAGCTGGCAAGGATCCCCTCTCTTCACGATGGCACTGCCACAAACCCTATCGAATTTGCGACAGTCCTGCTGTAATTGACCCGGCGGAGCGAAAATGCCAACGAGATAGCAGTACATCATGGCTGAGATTTGGAACATATAGGTCTGTTGTGGGTGTTGACAGTTGCCATCGCCTAGTACGGGGCGATATGGTCTGCGGGCTGGTTAGGACCCGCTGGTGGATTGAACGCGGCTGATGGAACTCAGAGACAGGTGCCAGCTGTATTTGACCCGAATATGGCCCCGATCAGGAAGCTCAGTTCCACTGTTGCGGACGTTCAATTACTCTGACGTCTGCGGACGGGCCGACGACACTCAGACTCGATCCGAACAGTGCTCACACAAAGTCACTGCATTGTCTTCTTCCTGGGTCCCCGCGCTACTGCCCGCTTCAGAGCAATGCTCTATTCGACGGCTCGCTCAACATTGCGGCCCTGCTTGCGTTCTGCCATTCATACGCAGAGGCCGCTACCTTCGTCTGCTTATCTTGACCCTGCCAGATCGTCGGATGCGTCAATATCGACCACTCCTACAGACCTTTCGCCATCCCAACGTGCTGCGCTAGATGCTGCTTTGAGGGTCGACCAAGCAGGTGAAGTTGCTGCCAATTACATCTATAAAGGACAGCTCGCTGTTCTACGCAAGGATCGCGCAACAGCTTCGTTAATACAGGTGAGCTTGGGCACACCCCTAAAGGCCTCATATTGACACACAGATATAGGATATGTGGGAGCAAGAGAAGAAGCATCTCGCTGTCATGAACAAACTTCAAGTACAGCATCGAGTACGGCCAACAGCACTATGGGAGGTTGCGAAGGTGGCTGGCTTTGGGCTGGGTGCTGTCACGGCTCTCATGGGCAAGGAGGCAGCCATGGCATGTACAGAAGCAGTCGAAACCGTCATCGGTGAACACTATGATGAGTGAGTCACGTCCCGATAGTCACCTCATTGATACTGAATCATCCTCCAACTTAGCCAACTCAAAGATCTGCAAGAACTAGGACATCCAAGCATCACGCTCTTGAGAGGTGTGATACGCGAATTTCGGGACGATGAGTTAGAGCACCTTGACACTGCCGTCGAGCACGACTCTCAGAAGGCGCCCGCACATGCTTTCCTCAGCTCAGTGGTCGGGGCAGGGTGCAAGATTGCCATCGAGCTTTGTAAACGCATCTGATTATAGAGACCTGATATTAATGCATGACCGAAACTGCGTCTATTCTTCCGTCGGGTTGACTGATTGTGAAGGGTTGGTGAGCAGTGACTCTCCTTTCCGCTTTCCGCCCCATTTCCATTTGAGCTATATAATATCATGAGACTAGCTCAGCGGAAAATACCGGGTGGAAGCCTACATCTTGTTGAGCAGACAGGTAGACGAGTGCGCTCGGAACGAGGACCAAGCCGGTCAGCGAGATCCACGATGCTCGGGAAGTGAACCTAAAGTGCTTGTACACGTCCTCGCGCTATATCAAGTGGGAAGGCATGAGCGGACCCTCGGGGCTGTCGCACGTAGCAGCAGCGTTACGTGCGCACCATACGGTTCCATCGGTCCACGGAGGGGTCGTTCTGCAGATACATAAGAAACGCAAAGGCAATAAACGCTTGCACATACGTTGACATAACCTGAATTTTGCGGGAGTCAGTGGTCACCCAGGATACGAAGACATGGCGAACGAACCGTGTCCGGCCATTGTCGCGGTGCAGAGCCAAGTGGGTTTGTTGACCTCTGTTTGTTCATGGCCACCTTCAGTGGCGGGCGCTCGCTTCGGAACAGGTCTCCCAAAGCCTGCTCGTGCGCCTTCTGCCACTTACCTCATTTCTCTCTGGTAGCCTCCCCGTCATGGCCTACAATCGCGAATGGGACATGGGGAAGGAGGCGTGGAATGAAAACGGGAGCTGGGGTGCCAAAGGCGGGGAGGGTGACTACCAGGTAGATGCGAGGAAGAGGAAGTTTAACAATGGGGTGCGCAACCCTCCCATTCACCATTCTATTGATGTTCTGCGGGTTTACTAACGGCAGACTTTTAACTGCCCCGTCACTTCCTCAGGCATGGGACGAAGGTGGCTACGATGTCCAGCAGGGCAATCAAGACTTCGGCGTGGGTCCAGGTGGCTTTCACGCCAACAAGAAGCGCCTCGTTGCCAGCGATCCCAGTCCCCATGTTATCTTCCTCGGCCTTGATATCGCCTTCACAGAGACGGATGTTTGTCGTGCCTACCAGGATATTTTCTTCGAAGGCTGATTCATCTGCATATGCAGCTCTCAACATTCCTCACAGGCCAAGGGTGCTCGATTGAGACGGTCACAATCATCCGAGAAAGATCAACAGGCACTTGCCCATCACTTGCCTTTCTTCCTGGACATTTGGATTGACGATTGTCTTTTCCCCTCTGCCTTGCCTCTTGCCATTTCTACGTTACAGGACAATCCAAGGGCTTCGGTTTTGCCCAATTCTCCTCGGTCGAGGCCGCGCGAGCTTTCGTGGATCCGCAGTTCCCTTTCATACAGGTTCCTCCTCCTGCCGCTCACGGTGCCTCTGCCACTGCTGCTTTCTATAAGGCCCTCAAAACGGGCGCGCCACACACGGGGCGCCGCGTCAAGATCGACTACTCGCAGAGTGCCAACCCGAACACCAGCCGCTCTGGCCGTCCAGCCAATGCCAACGACGGGACACGTGACATTGGCAATTCCCAAGCCGCTGTCCTATTGTTCCGAGGGCTGGACCCTTTGTCAGGGCTTCCAGCGATTGAATTAGCGATGAAGACGTCGTCCGGCGTCCATAAAGAGGGCGCAAAGGGCATGAAGAGGATAATTTTAATTAAAGACAAGACGACTTTGGCCAGTTGGGGTTTTACCTTCGTCGAATTTGTCGACTCGCAGGTATGGCGGATGTTTGCTGACTTGCGAGGCATTTCTTGATGCTTATTTTCTTATTTCGCAGGCCGCGTCAGTCGTCCTTGCCGCGACGATGTCACCGCAAATACACCCCAATGGCTTCCGCATATCTGACCGCCCGGTCGCAGCGTCGTTTGCCCATCCGTATTCTTTCCAGGCCATCTCTGACCCTCTTATGAGAGATGAAGCTTGCCTACCGTCATCCATGAATCTCGGAGGTGTGGAAGATCAATGGGTCAAGTACTGGGATGATGGTGCGACCATAGTCAAATTGGAGTACGAGGTGGAAGCCCCGGCTCAGTCAGCAGCTCCCATCAAAGAGAAGAAAAAGAAGAAAGGTGGTTTCCCTTTCTACTAGCTGCATGATGAAGCTCGCTCATGTTTCGTCCAGTGGCGGATGCCGTGCTCTCCGCTCCCGCTGAGGCCTCAACATTGCCCGTCTCAGACAAACCAGTAACTTTGAATTTCAAGGGTGGCAATAAACCCGCGCATTCGACCTGTGAGCAGCCTTGTTATCTATCGGGCATAGATTCTGATGACTCACAGCTGCTTCCGCTCCCAAAGTCGCTGCCCCTTCAACGCTCGGGTTCTCTATGGCGGAGGATGCAGATCTGGATGATGGCGAAGGAGACAGAGCCGCCTCCAACGAAGATCCCAAGGGTTTGTCTCATCTGGGATATGAAGAGCGCACTATCTGGACACGTGTATTGATGGTTCGTGCGCAGTTGCCGCGGCCAAGAAGGTGGCCCCAATGATTGCCAGTAAAAAGGTGCAGTGCCTTTGAGCAATAAGGTCTATCCACTCTGACGGATGCTTCAAGACTGCGAACAACATCAGCAAGTGGAATCAGGTTCAGGAAGTACTGAGCACTGGTCATTCTACCGCAAACACTACAGAGGTGAATCGTCAATCTATATCAATTGTCGCGAGCGCTTATACGATGGGACTCAGGTGGCCACGCCGGCGAAGGTCGCAACTCCGGACATCGTGAAGGCGACTCCCATTGCTCCCCTCCCAGAGGAGGTAGAATTCGAATTTTCTGACGTCGTCAAGCTTGCGTGTCTGCTGTGTGCACGCCAGTTCAAAACCCTTGAGCAACTCAAAGGGCACAACAAGAAATCGGACTTGCACAAAGTACCGTCTGCAGCCACGCTTCGTATCAAACAGCGCTGACCGGTCCATAGCGAAACTTCAAAGACGCAAACCTACGTGACTTGGCGCGGGAAAAGGTTCAGGCAGCCCAAGCATCTACCGAATCTACTGAGGCCGGTACCGCGCAAGCCGCCACACCCAAGTACCGAGACCGAGCCTCCGAGCGACGGATTATGCATAACCAACCGGACGTCCCGTTGCCCGAGGGCATGGAAGACAAACGGAAGCAGAAGCGCGTCGCAGAAGGCCCACCCCCGCCTCCTTCGCCACCTCCTCCTGTTAATCCCGGCCAAGATCATACTAACGTCGGAAACAAACTCTTGAAGATGATGGGTTGGAAAGAGGGTACCGGCCTGGGTGTGGATGGTGAAGGCAGGGTAGATCCCATGTGAGTCCCCCCATAACTATCTCCGAATTCTTCCCCTGGACTGGCCATAGTCAAACAGCGATATATGCCTCCGGCGCCGGTCTCGGAGCAAGCAAAGGCAAAGAAGTAGGAAAGTACCAGGACGGCTACGCCGGCTACGTCAGTATGGCAAAAGACTCGGTCAGTCGTTCTTCCACAGTGTGTGTCGTACCTCGTTGACCCCTCTATGGCAGGCCCGGGAGCGATACGAAGGATGATTGGCGTTGAGACCCTGCCAGGGGACGGTAGGAGATTATTTATAGAGTTGCACTCTGACTTGTATACTGCGATTATACTCTACTAATTTTTGATTGGCATGAACACCAGTCTACATGTCCGTCGGCGCTGAGCGGGACCCGGGCGCCTAAATACTGCACGCCGAGTGGCCGACGCTTCTGCACACAAAGACGCCTCGCTCTTGTTTCCGTTTTTCCTACGCCCCGTTCTCCCGGTTTATACAATATCAACCAGGAACCAGCCTACGCCTTCGTCCTCCATGTCTCGCCTCAGTTCATGAACATCTTCACCACTCGGCCTGTAAGCAAGACGCCAGAGCCTCTCATAGCTACATCACCGCCCTTCTGAGCGCTATAAAATGGGGTTGGCGAGCTCTTGGAAATCCAGCAACAACGTCTGACTCGTCTTCTCATATTCTAAATCTATTTTCCTTTCAGACTGGGACATATTTGATTCTACCCTCATCACTCGTATTCGCCTTGGCAGTGTCGAACTCAATCACCGCGTAGTTATGGCGCCCTTGACCCGCCTCCGTTCCAACACCAAGCACGCTTTTGGTGACCTCGAGTCTCGGCCGCAAGTACTATGGGCAGCGCTCGCGTGTTCGGCAGCTTCATCATCACTAAGGCTAAGTATCTTCATCGCGCCTCGTGCTCGTGGTAACGAGACCACGCCTGGCGTCTGCCAGTGGTCTGAAGAGCAGATCTCCGGCTGCCAAAAGAAGCTAGTGTTCACTGTACCACCTTATCTGCCTCCATACTAACTGCTACTTGCTCCTCACAGACTGTCGACTCGGACACAACCCACGCCAATGTCCTCCACATCGTTGTGCAGCCCTGGGCCCTCGGTCGCGTGGCGCTCTCGCCAATAGGCTGAAAGCCGAGGGCGACTATAGCGGCCCTGTCGCCTTTGGACGGCACTACATCTCCATTGAATTCCGACTGAATCCTCGCCCGCGTGCAGGGTAACGCCGTGTTGAACAAGTACGATCGCCCGACCTTCTACGGCAACGTCGCCAACCCGCTCTTGGAGGAAATCATGACGGTCTTGGTATAGTTTCCACAATAATTCCTGCCAGGTTGTATCCTACACACTAAGATGGAGGAACGGATGCATACAGTTGCTTATTAGTAGTGTAGTCTCGTTTCCAGACGTTCTAGGAGAGGTTGGGTTACTCGAGTGAGGGCGAGGGCGAGGGAGGGGGATAGAGGGGAGCGGTGCGCGCGGTATGCCGAAGTTAGAGTCAAATCTTCTGAACAAGTCACACGCGGGACCTCTCCTAGAATGTCTGGTGTAACTTGTACCTCGGGATCCTCCATCCGGGGTCTGACTCGGGGAGACTATGTAACCTGACTCGCCGAGTAACTATAGCTAGTAACCCGACAGACATCGCCGAAGGCATGCGCATGTACTCGGGTACATGTACTAGTACACCAGCCGACGGCGCCGACTCACAACACCATCATGCGACCCCAAGACTTTCAACGTGCCGCGGCCTGCCGCGGCTGCTACACACCGGCACAGGGGCGGGCACTTTGTCGACCCTTGAGCTGCTACGTCGACTCTTGAGCTTGAGGCTTGAACCGCTACGGTCACATCCCTTTATCCATCTGCAAATAATGGGGGGACAAACCGAGGGCTTGGACCTGCGCCTCGTCTTCAGTGCTGTTGCAGTCATCTTCATCCTCTCCCGGATTATCAAGGTGTACAATGACTGGAAGGTACACCATCTCCATAGGTCCCCCGCCTCGTCTCTGATAGCCCCCCTTCAAGTTCCTCGGGCGCATACCAGGGCCTTCTTATCCCTTCGGGTCTTTCTCTTTCCCAGGAGCGGTATTCCCGACCAGCTGGTGGAACAAGGGGCTTTATTGGGTGTGGTCGGAGCGTTTGACTTGTGCGTCTCCTTCCTCTCGCAAGAGGTATTGGGAAATAACCCTTGAGCAGTCTATAAGAGGTAGCGCTCCGGAGTCGTGTCTTTTGTTCCTTTCCTCGCCGGCGCGCCCACGTTTGTCACGTCGTCCATATGTAGCAAGACAAGTCGTGTCAGGCGGCGCCCAATCACCATAGATCAAGCCAGAAAGCGGTAGCGCTGCAGTTCTGCGAGTGACTCCGTATGCCGTCCCGAGACATCTTTGCTGAACTTAATGCCTAGGTTGTGGGGGGTGAACTTGATCGCTTCAGAGAAAGACACTTGGCGGCGCCACCGACGGATAATGGGCCCTGCGTTCAATCCAAAAGCGTACGCACTTGTCTGGGCCGAGACTATCCGTATCTATCACGACATGGTTGCCACGGAAGGATGGGAGAGCAAGTTCGTTGTTGATATCAAGGCTGTTCAAGACTACACTTTCCGCCTTGCTCTATTCGTCATCTCTGCATGCGGTTTCGGCGTCACTTTCCACTGGGACGAGCCTCCGGTGGGCAACGACGGTACCATGAGCCTGCAAAAGGCACTCCGTATCTTTACAGAATCATCAATGTTACAGATTTTTGCCCCTAAATGGGTCCTCAAGCTTCCCTTCCAACGGTGCGCACCTGGTTGCTCTAGTTTTCCGCCGCCACTTACATGGCCCCCTAGACTCCGTGAGATAATGGCATCGAAGAAGGTTCTGGCAGAGTACATGGCGAAGCAAATTTCTGAGCGGAAGGCGGAGCTGGCAGGCACAAATGGGCTGGATAGTCGTAAGGACGTGTTCAGTCTCCTTGTCAAAGCGAGCGAAGAGGACGGCAAGCTTAAGATGGACGATACTGAGCTGGTGCGTCAGACTGTGCCATCTGCTGGCAAACGTCGTATCAATGGAATTTGGTCAGGTTGGTAATGTCTTCGGCATCCTGTTTGCTGGTCACAGTAGGTTGCTGCGCCAGACTTTGCGGGTACATTGATAGAACACTTGACAGAAACCACTGCGCACACACTCGCGGCTACCCTCGGCTTCCTGGGTATCACTCCAGAGATTCAGAGAGAGGTATGCGACCAGATCGTTGACGTCGTCGGTCTGGAGCGCGATCCGGCGAGTCCACTGTTCGACTGCTTAATGCGACCTTATTAAACTGTAGTGCAGGCTTTTGATGACTTCGTCAACCTCGACAAGGTGTCAAATGTGTTTTTTGAAGCTCTTCGCCTTTTCCGTACGCTGTTCTATTCTAACCGACAGGTTGCTGCTGATGTTCTTATGACTTGCTCTTAGCTACTGGATACCTGCTGGTCAGGGAGGCTATCGAAGATACAACACTGACAATCCCAGACGAATCTCAGGCCTCTGGAACGCGCATAGTCCCCGTCCAGAAGGGCTACAGTGTTGTCGTGGATATGACTGGCGTGCGTGAGTAGACTTGTGATCTTCATCGACTTCTGCATCATCTGATACCAATACGCCAGAGTATAACCCTCGATACTTCTCTGAACCGTACAAATTTAATCCCGGCCGATGGTGTGGCGTAGCGACTGAGGCTGAAGGTGTAACTGCTTTCAGCGTAGGTATGCAAACACTTAATCGGCGCTTCACGGAATCCCCTCTCATTATGAGGCAGGCCCACGTACATGTATAGGGCGCAAGTTTGCTGCAGCTGAGGCGGTCTGTTTCCTGACCCTGTTCCTCCGAGACTGGTATGTCGAGCCTGTTTTGAACCCCGGTGAAACTGGCGAGCAGTGGCGCGAACGCATCAAGCAGGCTGAGCTGTCAATGACCCTCGGGGTAAAGCCTGTCCCAGTGCGGCTGACGAGGCGGATGAGATCGAGTTGAATGGTGGACAGATGGTGGGTATGTTCAAGGTTGCAAGGGCCGGGATTCTTTATGAGACGGGTCTGTGCCGCTGGCCGCGTAGGCTCTGGATTGGACTATATCTTCGATAGGTCAAGTACAGTATTTGGGCAACACCAAGCGCTGATAGACTCTTCCTGGTCCTGCTTTTGGTTTCTCTCAACCCACATAAAAACGGAAACCTGATTTATCCCGCATCACTACCTACCTTCGCAGTCCATCGGCGGCTCGTATCCTTTCTCGCTCTCATTCTATGTCCCGTCGGGACCACCACCCGTCTCACCCACTACCTCGCTCTGCCACCGCTGCCTTTTCAACCCCTACCCTCCCCCAATGTTCCTTGACAAACCCGTGATTGAGAATGTATAGTACTCAGTATCAGTGCCACTATCCTGCGCCCTGAGAAGCACGCGCCCGGAGCGAGACATCCCAAGTCTGGCAAACCTCGTCGCCGATGCGGCGGCGGCAGAGCCCGGGCGTACCCATGCCGCTGCGCAGCGTACCGCACGAATAGCATGGGGATACCGCAGACGGCAGGGATGCCCACCTCGATGCAGCAGCAGATGAAGAAGCTGTCATCGGCGCCGAATGTCCCGCGGACGCGCATCTCGTTCGTCTCCAACGCCGACGGCGACCAGCGGACGCACTAGCCCCGTGCTAGTTCCTCCGTCCCTCAACGGGTCCAGTGGCTCCGAAAGCCACAGTGCACACACGTTTTCCACCCCCGTTCCGCTGCAGGAGCCTGCCGTGCCTTCCGCCAACCTGACGACACTCGGCGCGCCCACTGCCGCTGCCTCCCCCAGTGCCCAGTAAACCCGCGGCCACGACGTACCTCCACTCCGACGCGCAGCAAAATGGGCTTATGCTGTAGCAGATCCAGACGCTCACGAATGTATTCACGAACGGACCACAGGAGATGCCGCTCTCGGTGAACGCGGCACATTCCGCACAGCGGGACACCCAGCGACATGCCAATAGTAGGCGCCTTCGGCGTGAATGCGGGCGACACGAACCTCAAGCCGTCCTTACGCGTCCGGTGGGCCGCCGCGCAGTGCAGCCCACAGGTGGTCGCGGCCGTGTACTCGCTGTCGCCGCACATGCACATGCACATGCACATGCACAGCTCGACACCGCGGGTGTCGTCGACGCGCGGAGCACAGACGGTGTCGCCGCCGCTGCATCAGCAGCAGGTAGCCGGCGGTCCGGCACGACGTGCTGGATTCGAGGCACCGTGTCGTCTTGCTCAGGCTGAGACAAGGCTAAGACCACTCACTTAGGCTGATCATTAGTATTACTCGGCCTGTCTGTGACTGCCTAGGATATGGCGTCGCTTGAATACGGACAGCTCTACTTCATGCCATCCCGCCCGTACCCGTATTAGCACAATACAGGCAGCGACGATCTCTATTTATGTAAATTACGCACGAACCTTAGTCTAGCCACAAGGATACGGCCTACGACGAGACCCCGTCATTGCAGGCATCGACCACCGGGTGTACCATGTGCCAACCATGTCTGCTCGCCCTGATCTAATTCGACGCGAGTCCTCGGACGCAACCTCGGCCTGCCCTCCTACCGGTCCTCCTACACTCATGTTCGAACGCTCTCCAAGCCCAGTGGAAGTATACGAAGACAATAACGACGGAGAGTGGCCGGTTCAAGGCATAGTAGGGGAGGATGTCGACGTGTTTGGGGTGTCGAGGTGCGCCTAGTACACGTGCAGTGCTCTGTCCTGTCCACTGTTCTGACTGGCTCGTGCCATAGCTACGAGGTAAGCACTGATCGAGATTCAGTCCCCTTGTGCTGATGGATTTGCAGGTCCGATGGGACGAGTGGAGCCGCACTGACGGCTCGAACACGACCTGGATGCGCGAGATCAGTAGCAACCCCGACCTCATCCAGGGTTGGTCCACTGCCATGACGAGCCAGCGACGCTCTCTGGCTGCAGAGTCACAATCTGTCGACATCACCCTTTTGGCATCCTCGCCCATGCACGATAGGGCAACTTTTGAGGATGCTGAGGCTGTGCAGCACAAGGACACTGAGAGCCAGCGGAAAGGAGATTTACGCAGGCTCTATCAGGGCTGGATGGACGGCATCAAACATCAAGAGGCTCATCATGAGGTCAGGGGAGAGAGGAGGCGGCCCTCAGGCCGGTATGTCTGTCACCTCAGGATATATGATCATTTGTATCTGAGACCAACACTCACAGGGATGCTGAAGGGCATCAGACCATCATAGCCTCAAATCGACAGGCCAGGCTCGAGACCCAGTGGACATCTGCTGCACAGGACAAAGGGGCTGCTTCTCTTGCATTTGTCAATGAGGTTGATGATGAGGATGGGCCCCCATTACCATCTAACTTCCAGTACCTGGAGGATAGATATGCCTAGTATGTCACCTGCACTACTACCTTTGTAACATAGTCTATGAGTTCAACTTCCTGTACAGTTCTAAAGGCTACTTTCATCCAGATCAAGCATTCTTTGTTAGCTGTGACTGCTTCCCAACCTGCAAGCTGAGGTCTTTATGCAGTTGTCAAGAGGTTGCCTTTGACCATCATAGCAGACATTTGAGAATGTTTGCCTACACTCAGGATGTTAGAGTATCATTCCAGTCAGGCTAGGGCTAGCATACTCACTTGTTTCCAGGGTTTAGTTTCAAGCAAGTATCCTCATGGCATAGACATCATAGAGTGCAATAAGGTGTGTATTTTCACATATGTTAAGCACCTGTCTGATATCTGTGGTCTGGCCCCAAAGTTCTGCTCTTGCAATAAGACTTGCATAAATAGAGTGTCCCAGCAGCCAAGAGATGTGCCCTTAGAAATCTTTAAGACCAAGGGTAGGGGTTGGGGGGTTCGCACAGTAGAAGCTCTTCCTGCTGGCAAGTTGGTAGGCCGCTACACAGGGTATGTTCATTAATCTTGAGCTTGAAGCTTGACAACTAATTTGCCTAAGTGAATTGATGTTAGTAAAATTTCCATGTCTCATCTCCTTGCACTCATGCTGTGACTGGATTGAGCCTGCGAGAAGAGGCTGATAAGCCAGGTTGTCACCATGATTTCATGTTTGATCTT
The DNA here is from genome assembly GCA_022496205.1 of Gloeopeniophorella convolvens. NCBI lineage: Eukaryota > Fungi > Basidiomycota > Agaricomycetes > Russulales > Gloeopeniophorella > Gloeopeniophorella convolvens. The sequence continues at coordinate 97,239 of WTXD01000030.1, read as the reverse complement.
GATGGTCACGAGACTAGTAGCTCTACTGATGAAGATGAGGAGTCTTACACTGTGGATGCCTACAAAAAGGGCAATTGGACTCGGTTTGTGAAGTGAGGCCATAGAACTGTTGTTGCACCAGTTTCACTAACAGGCTATACTATAGCCATTCATGTGTCCCTAACATGAGGGTACACAATGTTGTATGTGAATCTCTGCCTGAGGTTAGCCCAGTCAAAGCCCATTTCCTACTATGTCTGCAAATATTCTAACTGACATTGTTATTGCCATACATTAACAGAAAAACACACCTTACATAGTTTTTGTCACAAGCAAACACATACCACCATACTCAGAGCTCACAATTGACTATGACCCCAAGGCCACAATGTCTTTAAAGCAAATAGCAAGGAGCTCCCCAGACTCTTCTCAGTGTCTATGTGGTGAGGTTGGTTGTAGGAAATGGGTTGCAGTGCATTTCTAGGTCAAACACTACAGGTTATACTAGCTTAAAGTAGTCGCCAGTGAACTCTCCATATGTCCATTCGACGGTGTGCAAGGTAGTCTACAAGCATGCATACACCAACATAGCAAAGAATGTGGCTGGGAGTGCCAGAGTTGCCCCGCCAAACCGAACAGCAGTATTTGAGGAGCTGGTGGATGAAGAACTTGCACTGCTACCAGGAGACGAAGACGTTGCAGTAGCGGGTTTGAGAGTCGATGAGACGACTGGGGATGTCTGGGGAGGTGTCACAGTTGCTGTCCCTTGCTGGACGTCGAAATACATGGCCTGAAGAACAACACATTGTGAGATCGACAGCAAAGCCAAACAAGATGTCACCGTACCGCGACAGGAGGGCCGAGGTGGCTTGTCTGTGGGTTCTGGTGAGAGACTAGCGCTTGAAGAGCCCAGCTGGACGCACCGTGATGTAGTCTGTAAGGTGGAAGACGGAGACCCCAATATTGGGTTGGGTGAGATTGGCCGGAGGAGAGAACGTCGAAGGCTGGGGAAGTAGTAAAATCACATAACTAGTAATTGGAGACGCTGGTGGTCAGAGTAGAGCCTCGGACACGAAGGAAGAACTTACCGGTGCGGTCCGCTTCCATCCGCAGGGGCTGGCCCAGCATATTGGGTGACTGCCACGCCACCGGAAGTAGAGACATTGAGCGGGGAAGTACCTGGTTACGATCGAGTCAGAAGCGCCGAGTGAACTGGACCGCACACAGCAACGGACCGGCCAGAGTGACGCCGTTGACAAGCCAGTGGCGCGTCTGTCCGACAGATTCATCTGTGCCAACAATATCGGCATCTGCCATGACGAGGGTGTAATTTCCTTGGAGCGTGACGCTGCTGTTGGCGGGCACAAGAGACACCTGTGGGGTCGGTGCAACCTCTAGGATCGACGTTACTCCAGACTGAAAGATAGCTAGAGTCTCAGGAGTACTCACGGTCTTTGGAAAGGCTCTGTCCAGGAGAAATAGCACCGACTCCAGGGAAAGTAACCGTCATAACGGCAGATGGGTCAAACGATGGGATAAGGGAAGGGACGAGGTCAGCATTAGAGAAGTGAGCCTCAATGGCAGCAATTCCTAGGGCATTGTCGTCGTTGGACTGGGCATTAACGAGGGCTCCCAGTGCGAAAAGAGCGACGGAGGTAGCGAGATGCATGGTGGTGCAGAAGAAACGATGGTTGGCAAACGCCGGCCACTGCAACTTCCATTATAAGTGCATGTATGACTTACCTGCATTTGGCACTCGAAGCGCTCAACGTCCCTTGCTACGGCCAACTGTGCGTCGATGCAGCGCAGCGCGCTACCGTTTCAGCATTTCTGCAACGCAAGCTACTACCGTTCGTCCAACACTCAGTACTCGCATGGGATTTGCAGCAATATAGATAAGATAGTCGGTACAAGAGTGACAAGCCTGAGGTATACGAAGGATATAATGCGAGGGGTTCTATGTGATACATAAGATGAAATTCAATCTTCTCTTCCAGTGTCCGAGCCATCGTTATCGCTAGTTCCTGAACTAAGTGGGAATAGGGTATCGCCGAACCCCAAGCTACCAGAGGGACTTCCTAGAGGGCTGCCTGCAGCCTCTAGTTCTGCAGCTAGCTCGGCGGCCATCGTGCCTGTCCGCAGTCGACGCCGCCTGGGCGCAGATGCTGTTGTTGGCGACATCGGCGTAAACGACTCAGAAACGAAGCCATTCGTCTTGAGTTGTTCGAGCATGCCTCGCGCAATGTCCGCCGCATTGTCGCCCATCGCAGAGACAGAAGCTGGCTCCTTGTCTGATGGTGGTGATGTGGGCTCCTTCGTGCTAATGGCGCTGGGTCGTGCCCGGCGTGCGCGCCGTCCGACATTGTCGCCATTTCGAAGCTTCTCGAGGAGGTTATCAAGAACCGCGGTGTCTTCGACTTCTTGCGCCAGAGCTTCGTCTGCTACCTTCCTTCGATGGGCCTTCGCATCCTCAGCGGCTTGCTTCCGTTTCTCTACTGCCATCTTCTCTTCTGCGGCCGTCCTGTTCTCGATTTGACATTTCTATGAATTCGCCATCAGTAGCCAGCCAAGCCTCATCCTTCGGGTCACGCACCCGGTAGGATGTGATGAAGGTCTTGAAAATGCCGTAGAATTCCGAAGATGACATATTCTTGTCATCCTCACCGAAGTACCTGACCACTTCAGTGAACAACGTGTCGGCGGCGTTGACGTCGTCGTTTAGATCTTCCATCTGCTGAGTAGCTTTGCCAAGGAAGCTCCACATTTGCTTGGAATACCGATCATTACGCTCCACCTCAGAGAAATGCTCGTTCAGTTCTTTACGAATGGACTTCAAGCCATCACGGAGCTCTCCAAGGCCTCTGCGGACGTCTTGTAGGTTTACTGCGGAGAGTGTTTATTATGTGCATGGGGACATGGCGTGACACTCACCTCGATATGCTTCTGCGGGCTTGCCCAACTCCTCCAGGAAGTCCTCCATGTTGGGGAAATGCTTGGCCACCGTGCGCTCGAGGAAATGTAAGAGTGTGGTATTGTTCACTGACTTGGTATCGACGAGCTAGACGGAAGTCGTCATAAGGCTGGTAACGGACGTGGCCCACAAAAGCTACATGCCTTGTTGATGCTGCTGACCCGGAATCCGAAAGCGCCACCTTTGATGCCCGTGCCGTTCATGTAGTTGCCGATCAATAGAATGAGCTGCGGGTTTAGTTGGCGTTGGGCGTTCAGCCACCTGCGCAAAGGATGGGGATCCTCACATTCAACAACTCCTTGAAGTGACCGGCACCCATGAGACCCTTCCCGGCATCTGACAGTTTGCGAGCGCTCTGCAATTCGGAGACTCAGTGCGTCTTTAGCGAACGGACGAAAAGTTGTTCACCTCATCGAGCAGTGCCCATTGCTCCTCGAACGATAACTTATAAAGCATGCCGTCGATGCGCGGGCCCAGCCGCTCGATCTGTATTAGCTTGACCATGAGACGATCTGCAGGATGCAACCCTGCCAATTCCTCCGGGTCTGAGTTTCGATAGACGTTTAGCTTGCCGACCTAATCGAGCGAGTACATCAACATTGACTCGCGCTGTTGATTTTTTCTGAACATACTTGTTCGGGAGTAGGCACCACGCGCTTGAGCTCGCTCAAAAAGACCTGATTGCACACTACGGGATCAAATTCTTTGATACCCTGAGCAATTTCTTCGGGTGCTAGCTTCTTAACGCGTTGAATGAGAATTTCTTCGGAAAAGGTCAGTTATGTCGTTATGTTCCTTTCTCAGGGTAGAATGAGGGGCTTACCAACGCGCTTCTTGGTCTGAGAGTCGAGGACACTCTTCAATTCAGCCCGCTTCTGTCGAGCTAAGGGATGGAGAGGCATCAATCGCCGCGCATCCATACCGGGAGGAAGGTATCGTACCTAACAGGTTGATCACGAGCTGTTTAGCTTTGAAGTCTTCCTCCATCTCGAGCCAGATTCCGTCACCGGACAGCTTCGCTAACATTTCCTTTTCCTTGGAAGGTTCCTCTTCCTGCCATAAGGTCTTTGAAACTTGCTGTTGAGGCAGCTTGTCCCACTGCAGTTGCTTCATTTTCGTATTGGGCGTTACGGGCATATCTTTTCGTGCAGTTAACATGATATTCAGATTCGCCCCGAGCAGCATCGATGCGCGCATTGAACCGGGATTTAAGAAGGAGTCGGGCCCTCTCATCGGTGGTGGTGGTGGTGGCGGTGGCGGCGCGCCCGGCGTTGTTACGGGAATGAGGCTGGCCTTGCCAGGAGGGGGCGGTGGCGGTGGCGGCGGCGGCGGCGGCGGCGGCGGAGGCTGCGCACCAGACATACCTAACAAGGTTGGGGGAGGCGGAGGCGGAGGTGGCGGTGGCGGTGGCGGCGGGAACGACGCGCCTTCGTCAGTATCGCCAGATGATGCCGCTGGCCCAGACGATGGTTCAGCGCTCTCTATCGACGGACGGGCGCTTCTGGCAGCAAAGTGTTTGCTGAGCTGTTCCGCGAGAGTGCCAACAACGAGAGGGCGAGAACTATCGACGGATGAAGTCGCGGAATCTTCAGTCAGCGTCGTGCCGCTTAGCGTTGAACGCTCGTAATCGCTTTCTTGCTCTTGCTCTTCGCGGATGGAAGATCGTCGAGAGTCATCGCCAAGTAGACGAGACTTGTTGGACCGGCTCGAGAGTGACCCCTCGTCACCCAAACGGCGATCCTTTGGCCGTGGAGACCGATTGAGGCTTCTGGGACTCGCGGTATTATCGTCCCTTGGTGCGTACTGCGCAACATCAGTACAGTCCGAGCGCGGAATGAGCGAGGCCACCTACAATGCGCACGCCGGCAGCTAATTGCTGCTGAATTTGCTCCTGGACATCTGCTTCATCTGCGTCCATGAACTGGGACGTCCGTCCGTTCGGCGCTTCAGAGATCCGGGCAGACTTTGGTACAGGTACGCCCTTCTTTGAGTGAGGGCGCCGCTTGAGCTTTGACTTTCCGGGGGTGGCGTCGGGATCATCAGAGTCGCTTTCATCAACATCCAACCCATCCTTGTTCTTCTTCCGATGGCTAGGGTCCTTATCCCGGCCTTCGAGAATGTCGATTGTCTTGGTCCGCTGCATATGCCTCTCCAGTGTCGCGATAAGTGTCTTGCGGTCCATGGAGTCACTGTTGTCTAGGATACTGTCCACCCCCTTACCCACTTCCTTGAGCATTCGGAACAGCTCCATGATTTGTGCCTCCAGCTGCATAATCTGTTCTTCATACCCAACCTTTTGCGTTTCTAGCTGCCCTTGTAGTCGAGTGGTGTTTTCGCGCGAAATTTGGAGCTTCTCCTCCAGAGTCGCAATCTTGCCTTTAAGGATACCGACAAGGCCGTCGCCACCATTCATCACCTCACTTTCAAGAGCGTCTTTCTCCAGTTGAACACGGCGCAAATCGGCGCGCACTTTAGCGGCTTCCGCTTCCATGGCTTGATATTGGTTCGCGTCATTGAACTGGGCGATAATGCGTTCTACCGATTTCCCCAGACGTTGCTCTGCGCCAGCGAGCTTATGGTCCATGACAACATCGGTGACGAGAGAGTCCAGTAATTGGTAGTAGTGCACCAGCCCAGGGCCCTCCTCTCGTATAAGCAAGAGGTGTTGAAGGATGGACAGGAGGTAGTCGTGAGCCTTCGTATCGTCCGTCCGAGATTTCAAAGCAGTATAGACATCTTCGAGACTGGTCATGTCCCGAAGGACATCTTGATCCAGACGCTCGCGCAACTCCTTCTCGTCGTTGTCGATCATTTCCTGGAGTTTGCTCAACTGATTGTTCATTTTCTCGAACTTGAACTCGTGGCAGAGCTCCACAATTCGACGCAAGCCGGCAGCCTCCATCTGGGTGCGATGGTGAAGGCGAAGGTCCAGATCATCCGTGTTCTCGAGGATGCCATTGATAAGGAAGAGGTTGCCCAGCTGTCATCCACAGTGAGTAGTACGTCTCAAAAATGTAAAGGAACCCACTTACTGCGTACTCGTTGATGTTACCCTCGCTGGCGGCATTTCTCCGGACTTCTTCGCTAGCACCAACCAGACTACCCATCTTCCCCCGCCCAGCTATAGACTTCTCGAGGCTGGCGAACCAATACGCATATGGCGAGTTCCCAATCTCGTTTGTGATGCTAAGCGTCTCTAGAGCACCAATGACGAGATCCAAAGCTTCGACTCTCCAGTAGACCAGGAACGTCAAGAGGTCAACTAGGAGCTTTCTAGTGACCAGGCGTGGCGAGTTCAAGGAGGACGCAATTTGGGTAACGAGGAGATTGTGGGTGAGGGCTTCATTTGCGGCAGCCTAATGTCTATGAGTCATGCAATCTCCAACGTGAATGCCTGGACGTACAGAATTATTGAGAATCCGTCCCAAGCAACGGACGACCTCATACTCTAATTGGTGATCCGCGTCGCGCCTGGTTTGGAGTCAGTCACTTAGAAGACAACAATGCTGCTGAGCGCACCTCTGCGCCCCCTTGCGGCTGATATGGGACAGTGCTTGGGCGAGCACTGGCGTGCCCTGTATCTCAATGAACCGATTAAACCACCTGCAGGCACGAATATTAGACGTAGCTTGCAGAAGCGATATTGGAGAAAATGCGCAGACCCTACTTCGTTGCCCCTCAATGACACGAGAAGGCCAGAGGCTTGCTTTGGCGTTATCGTCCGGTCGAGGAATTTCTTCAAGTACCACTCCGGGCTTCCTTCCTCATAACCAGGGCGGGTCTGGTCAGGGTCCTTCTTCGCCTGCTCCTCCCTCGTTTTTTCGTCTCTCCAGCGCATTTGCTCGCTACTCTCCACAATGTGCCATTTCTGGTCGATGGTGAGATGCGGTAGCTTTCCAAGATCACGTGACCTTGCGACTTCCTCGAATAGAGCCTCGATATCAGCGTCATTATCCGGCCGCGGAAAGTTGAAATCATCCATGGTTCCATGCCTGTGAAAATGCGAAAGGTGATGACGGATGTGAGAGGAAGACGATTCGCTCATGACAGTGTATTGTGAGGCACGGTTGTCTGAACGAGAAGTTGCAGCAGACATAGGGCGCAATGAGACCATGCCGGCGGACGGAGGAGGGGATAACGGGGATGATGACATGGGGGGAGTAGGCTGGATAGAATCATGAATCGAAGGACTCCGTCTTCCTGCGGAGCTTCCGCTCTGGCGAAGCTTGCGGGCAGTGGCGGACGTAGGTGGATTGGATATGGATTCGACGGAGTCGCTGTACAAGGTAGACGAATCATCCGTCAGCATAGATGTGTGCGGCGAACTAGAGCGTGTCGCGGAGGCATTAGCTGTGGCATATATACGTTCTCTCTCTGCCCTAGTGCGCTGCATGGCATGAACGTTGAGATCGGTGCCATTAGCGGTGAGCGTTGGATTCGTGATAGGTGCTGATATGCTGGATATTGCAGACGGGCGAAAGGGTTGAGAGGAGGAGCCGACGGGAAGAGGTGAACCAGGAGGTACTCTGTCGTATGGAACAGAGCGTAGATCCTGACCAGAAACGGAGGACTGTCGCGCGCGCGATTTCTTCCTCCCGAAGATGCTGTCCATGTGGGCGTCGTCAGCAGGTCGTGATGGCCGTCTTGTTGGCCTTTGGGGCCGTTGAGTCGAAGGTGGGGAACAATGCCCCGGGCGTCGAGTGGAGAGGTCGAGGTGCAAAGCTGCAGTCACGGCCACGGCAACCAAAGCCGGTCGTGTCTTGTCGCCAGCGGCGGCCAGCCACGTGCATAGCACTAGATCTGCCTGCCAACCGGTGCCAGTCCTCCTCCCGACTTCCGAGTCTGCCTGTCTATTTGCAACTCGGCTCACAATGAGCACCAGCGTCTTTGACGATGTCGACCGCAAATTACGCCTCCTTACTGATCCCGATCGCATACGGGTCCTGAAATCCTATCGCAACTCCCTCACTCCCGTCTCCCGCCTTCCCTATTTCCTACTCGCGGACATCTTTGCCTTCCTACTCGGGTCAGGGAATGCCCATTCGCCGGCTTGTCTCTACGTCAGTCATGTATGCAGAGCGTGGCGTGATGCAGCCCTCCAATGTCCTCTTTTATGGGTGAACATCTTATTTCACCCTCCGGAATGGACCTCCATCATGCTCGATCGCTCCCGCACAGCACCCTTGACTGTCGACATCAAGTTAAAATTCTGGGTCCTCCCCCCGGATGCATTGATTAAGTCAGTCCGCCTAGCCCTCTCCCACATGCACCACATACGATATCTATGCGTCGATCTTGGGGACGGGGACGGGGACGGTCAATACGGCGCTGTGTTATCCCTCCTAGCATCAGGGTCGCCCGATATCCTCGAGAGAGTGAAGATATCCTGCACCGCATACCATCGGAGCCATGTACAGCCCTTCTTCGATAAGGCTCCTCGCTTGCGTACTCTAGAGCTTGTTGGATGCCATACCGACTGGCAGCTGCCCTTTGCTTCCAATTTGACTTCATTGGTTCTCAAGAACATCCCCCCGGATTCTCGTCCCTCCATGGATGACATCTTTTCCATCTTACGGCGTCTAAGCAACCTTCAGAACCTTGCCTTGTTCGACGCAACCCAGGGGTTTCCCAGAACTGTCGTAACACTCCCTCCACTCCAAGACCCCGCTCCTATTAATCTCGATCACCTGCTGCGCCTTTCAATCACAGGTCACCTCCTAGACTGTATCAACATCGTACGCCATCTAGTCGTACCGCATTGCCAACTGGTAGCACTCGATGCGAAAATGCACAGACGTCTACCTGAGATTACGTGGGCCGTAACCCATTTTGCGGCCCTCATCTCCACCATCTTCAGTAGAGTCGATGAACGAGATGTTCCATACGTAGGATCAATATGCCAGTCACCTACTCAGGGAACCATGATTTTCGCGTCGCCTACACCCCTCTCACCCGAAGCGCCCAACAAACCCACTGTCAAAGCCATTCTTGGCTGGTATCACTTACCTCTAGAGGATCCCATAGCGAACTCCTCGCTATGCAGGGATCTTCTACTCTGCTTGCCACTAGAAAATCTTCAACACTTTGAAGCTAGGTCGACATCCGCGGACCTTACAATCGAGGGTACCGATTGGCTTCAAGTGCTACCTCGCCTCAAGCGCGTTGAGAGGTTGACGCTCATGGGGGCATTCGCGTACGGATTCATGAATGGATTTCACCATGCCCACGTTTGCAACGAGCCGTTGTTGAGCGGCACTGGATTGCCTGTCTTACCCAAACTCATTTCGTTGTCAATCCACAACGCCCATTTCTCGTTTCCCCTTGGACCGCCTGAACTATTCTCAACTGTTAAAGGAGGGCTTGCGCGGCGCAGAAGTTTTGATGGGATTATGCTCGGAATTTCGCTTGAAAACTGCCACATCACGCCACAGCAGCTTGCGGATTTAAGGGCTCTAAGGCTTGGTACGATCGTGTGCACTGGCGAGCCGGAGACATTCGGTATTGGGGAATCGGACACAGGATCAAGCGAGGACGAGGACAGTGGCAGGGATGGGGTCTCGGATTAAAATGCTAGATACTTTTCATCTCACTAATAGACGATTCATGCGTGTGCATTCGATGTCAATATATGTGTATATAACAGGCATGACTAGACAACATCACGGTATTTTTAAGGATACAGTTCGGAGCGCTTTCGACAAATCAAACAAAGTACAGGCTCCACGAGAGGGACAAGCAAGGGACGGGTCGTAGCACACAAGAAACCTGGATGTGAGTTGTGGTCTTGTCAGAGCGATTACACCTGGTCTTGGTATGGTACATGCAAGGGATTGGGCAGCGTGTGTAGCCTGTGTAGACGGGAAAAGGGAAGGTGAATGCAGAAGGGCAATTGTCCCAAGAGTCTGTCGTAGGGATAATCATATGTCTTCATCGTCCATGATCTGTGAGGGTTTCAACATCCCTGGAATGCTAGCTGCTGCTTCGCGATCTGCCTGGGCTTTCCTCTTGAGCTCAGCCTCTTTCTCCTCCAAGTACAAGTCCGCGTTGTCTGTCCCAGCAAACTCCTTGAGCTGAATAAGGAAATCACGAAGCTCCGATTTGAACTTCTCCGGCTCTCGGTACGACAAAAATAGGTTGGAGCTGAATGCCGTGAGGTATGCTCTGAGTACAGTCAGAACACGGGTCAGTCAATTCGGCTCTCGCACGTACTTGGACGTATGGGGGAAGGCGTTGGATAGTAGATTGACGATGTAGTCTCGTACAAAGACTTCGTTTGAGATGTTGAGCTCCGTATCCGTCGTCTGAAGTATGGCCTGAATCCGTTTGGTCTCGACGAGCTCAATCATTTTGCACAGCAAAGCGCTCTGCGCCTTGAAGCCACTCTTGTGATCAGCATCCGTGAGCACGAAGAAGGTATCTTGAATGATGCTGAGGTAGTATTGCTCGTAAAATGGCTTTGCGATAGAATTGTCCATCTCTGCAAAATCTGCTAATAGCCGGTGCGAAACTGGAGGGCATGTCAGATAGTCTAGAGTTGCAGGAAACGACCATACTTTGTAGGCCGAGCTCAGCAACGTCACGTTGGGTATGCTTGATAGCCCAACCTACGCTACTCATGAACAAACTGAACTGCTCTGCCGGGAGAGTAGGTAGTGCTGCAGCGCATTCATCAATCGCGAGTATTGGAATTCGAACAAAGTTCGCACCAGAGAAACACTGATCTGCGACGGTTTGCAAAAATTTGAAGAATGCTACCCTGTGCTCGGGGAACTCGACAAAATCCTGCTTGATCATCTCCAAGGTAGGCTCTAGAACACCTTTGAAAATGGCGGGAACCTGGGGTGCGATACGCTCCTGTACCATGGTGGTAAGCTCATGCCTATACAAGTGAGAGTCAAGGTTTGCTTATACCTTCAGCTGGAATATAAGGGCGTCCAGAGCAACGAGCACCTCCGAATCCCGCGTGTCAGGCGGATTCACTCCATAGTTGCCGAGAATAGCGCCCAGAAAAGGTGGGACTAGATTGGCGTTGACGAAGTCTAGGTCAATATTCTGCTGCTTTACGAAGGTCTCCACCAATCGCAGGGCTTCTTTCTTGACAGTTCTAGCGTAGCGAATCCTCGGCGTTTTCGATGCAATAGGCCCTGTATAAACGAATGTGAGTGGAGGGAACGGTGATCAAGATCATGCCGGCATACCGTCACGCGCAACAGCCTCTATAATCATCGTGCTGAGCAACTGGTACACGTCAAGCATGTCCGCATATATCCTCCCCAGTTGATTGAGGAAGTAAGTGCCAATGGAAGAGCAGGCAGAAACGTATGAGCGCAGAATGTTGATGAGGATTTGCAGAGTTTCGGGCTTCGCCAAAAAAGAGGGGTCCACAGCAGCTTGGGACAGAAGCTGGGACCACTGATACATTCGATTAGATGGGTTCCGAGCCACGACAAATGTGGTGACTCACAGCCATGGTAGGTAGGTCCATGAGCCGCGAAATAAGTAGCTCTCGTAACCCTTGGTCGGGCTCTGCTGCGACTACGAGACCAACCGCCTTGTAGAACGTATGGACTTGGGATGGGGAAAGGTCGACCGTTGTCTGCGGGAGGACGGTGAGAATTTCGTTTATGAAGGGTTCACGCCCGTCAGAGTGTCGAATGGTGAACTGTCTCCGGCATTTTTGGGCGATCGTCATGAACGTGTCGCAAGCCATATCCTGCACACCTGTGGAATCGACGGTCATGAAACGAAGCCATCTGACAAGAACAATCACACCTTGGTGTTTTTCGTGCATAAACTCGAATAGCTTGTTGACCACAGTTCTTAGGAATTTCCAATGGTTCCGAAGGAAACGCGGGTACTGCCCCACGAGGTACATTATATTAGACGCGACGACGACCTTGTTGTCTTTGCCTCGTTGGATTTCATTGAGACTCAATAGATTTTTGATGACGTGAATAAAGAATTCCGTTTCCATTGGTTCGTCTGCTACGTTGTTAGCTCTTACACGTAAGTGACGAGTGAGACGCTACCCATTGTCCCCGATATTGATCCTATCGCCCAACAAAGCGTGTTCAGATTGTTCCACGACCATTCGGAACCATCCATCTGTCTCAGCAACTTCTGGGATAGGATCGTTTCCGTCTCCGCCACGTCTAGATGGGTCAAGTAGACGAGAAGCTCGCGCATTGACTTGTATAGAGCGATAGTATCAGACTCTTGGACGAATTCCCGAACCATTTCGCCCTCGTCGTTCTCGACGACAAGGACCTGCCCATCGAGGTCAGGACTTCAGAAATCCAACCATCACAAGACTCGCATACCTCCTCAGGCTTGGCCATTTTGCTAACCACGATATACCTTAGTTCCGAGAGCGCTTCGGCGTACGTTTGCAGCCTTGCAGAAGCCTTGTCGAGTGTCAATGGCGCGTGGAGTTCACCAAGACTAGCCCGGTGGAGCGAATCGCCTGCTAGGACGGGGAAACCCCTCTTGTCTTCGTACAAACCTGCGACAAGCCCGAGCCAATACTCGATGCATATCTTGAAAATCTCACGTTCGTTCACGCGAGAGATCTTGAGGAGGTATGCATGTGCGAGAAGAAGTGTGTCTCGGGTCTCGTCCGTCTCCACTGTGGATAGATGTCGTTGTAGAAAGCTAGTGAGGAAGAGGACTACATGGAGGATGAATTGTTGCCCGTCGTCTGCGGCATTATCGTAGGCTTCAGCAACGTCGGTGTTCGGAGGTACGAGTCGTTTGATGACCCCGATGACGTGTGTGAATAGAACCACAAACTTGGGGTCATGCTCATTGTTCACTTCCAACGCGGCGACCTCGGCCAAACACTTCAGCGTTGCGTTCCGAAACTCAGATATCTCGAGGAACTAAAGAGGTGGGCCACATCAGCAGTGATACTACTGGCGAAATGACTCGCGCACCCTGTTCATGAGAAGGTCGATGATATTGGTCTGGAATATGTACTTCAGGGGTATCCACTTTAGGAACCTTAGGAGGGTTTCCAGAGTTGCGTTAATCAACGACGTCTTCTGTGCCTCGGTCAACACTTCGGTGCACAGCAAGAATATGCCTTGCAATTCGTCATTGAATTGAGACTTCAGTGTTGCCGCTTTCGCCTGCGTCATTTGTTGCGAAGAGAACTCGAAGATCTCTTCAGACAGGAGTTTCAGGATGACCATATTGTTCTCGCACAAGGAGATATTGGTGCGTGAAGACTCAATGAGCTCTGGTATGAAATTCGGCCAATCTTGTGGCCACTCTTGTTTCAAGATCTAGATCATAGTAAGCAGCTAATGTGGACCGAGCCAGGTGCGAGCGCACTTGAATCAGGGCCAGGTTGAGCTTGTTCATGTAGGTCTTCTCCCTCCGCATGAACGCTTCATCGGAGGCGATCTTGACAACGACGGAAACAACGAAATTCCGGACGCCTGGGACACAACAATTGAATCCGACAGTTCAAGTTGAGTGTCAATGGATGCATCCAGACCATGCCTCTGATCTGCCGGTAATGTTTTCCAGCGTGTGGCGATGAGTTTTTCCAAGATCTGTAATCCTATGTACTGTACGGGACAGCCGCCGTCAAGAGTGGCATCTCCACAACTTCCAGGCGGGGACTCACCTTCGTCTGCGGGTACGAAGATTTCTCGATGATGTCCGGAACGCGTGTCCATGCATCTGGATGATTCTGGAATTGTGTGAGAACTTGTTGTGCGAGTTGTTGCTGTGGGTGTTGCCATAGGTCGAGAGACTATCATCCAATTGAAGGAAGTGATACGCACATCCTTGCCCCCAGACCCTGAGTACATTTTGACGACAGCATCGTCGAGCAGGGGGATGTTGAGGTCTTGTGAGAAGTCTAGTAAGGCCTGTCCATACACAAGCGGTGATGGGATGATCAGATGCCGTGCTCGATGGACGGGAGGAGCACAACTTGCCTCCATGGGTAGAGTGGCCTCCGGACTTCAGCTCCTTGTATGTGCAACTCCGAGAATGATGTCGTTGATGATGGTTGCGTTGCGAAAGGAACAAAGACACCCTCAGAGACGCCGACTGAGTTGCTGCCAGCACGGACTCAGACTCGGAAGTCTGATCTTGGATCTTATCTTATCTTTCCCACGTGTTATGCCTGCCAGGCACAATGGCAGTCAAATGTTTTTGAATCCCCCAGGCTGGAGAGTTTCTGGCCTTCAACTCAAATTCCTTCGAGTTTGACGAGTCTCGGTCACCAACTTCTGGCTATCCCCAGCGAAGCGATCTTCGGGCCATCAGACGCGACGCACGTCGTCGCGCTTCACACAGCCTATAGAGACTCCGCTCCTTCTACTCTCCGTTCATTACACTACTATGCAGCCTGTCATGAGTATCTCCCCCTGTGAGTCCCCCTTCCGGCATCCGCGATGGACGAGTGGGTGCTAGAGCTAACATCACCTGTGCCAACGTGCCTCGGGTGTGCCTTCAGCAGTTGCACTTGCTGGCGTTTTCTCCGGGGTGTTGCTTATCTCTCTTGGGCTCCTAATGGCCCACCTACTGTTGCGACGCAGATCCAGGACTCGACTCGGACCTGCCCTTGTCCGCCAATTGTCGGACTCTGATCTAGCGTCTCTGGGGCGGAAGGGCTCGCAGGCGTCTCTGGACTTGAAACCGAACCAGCCAATCTTTGTGGACGTCGAGTCGGAGAGCGGATCATACGCGGGCCCGTTGCAACTGGTCTTGACACCGCCCACCCCAGCTCGCGAATAATGCGACTGGGAACAACACCCGGTGATTCTGACGAACATCCACGTGTACTCCACCTGCCGAGCGCATGCCCCATTATGTCACGAGTAGCGTCATCACTGTACCCCGCACCCCACATCCAACCATGCAACAGAGTTCGTTCAGACAGAGCCACGTTCAGCTTGGCAGCGGCTTTGACATGTGGTGACTACATTGGACCGCTCGCGGCAGCCATCTCTTGGCGTAGCCCCATTGAAAAGAATGCTCGTGCCGTGGAGTCACCACTGCATCACTGGCACCATCGTCATCATTGCGGCCGACGCATAAAGATGCTCTTCGACCTTTGTGACCATGCTTACTTTCCTAACCCCCATGAACGACCGCCGTCAGGAAGTAGAAGAGAGCGGTGCGACTCTAGAAGCTTCGAGTGGCGCTCGCTATTCGCGTTTCAGCTCGGGCTTATGGCTTAGGCTACATGGTGTCGACCTCGTCACAATGGCTGCCATGGGGGCCCTGGGCCTGGGCATATATGAAGCAGGTGCGGATCCCAGTATAGCCCTGAGAATGTACAAACTGACCGCAGGATAGCACCCGCGCCAACGCGATCTTTTCCCGTATTCTTCCAGGACGGCTAAGTCGTGTACCCTGAGTTCGCCTATCCTCTGAGGAAAGAGATTGTTCCGATATGGCTCTCCGCTCTGTTGTCATTTATAGTTCCGTTTGTCTTCTTCTGCCTGTTCCAAGTGCGGAGGCACAGCCTGAACGACCTGCTGACAACTACGATGGGTCTACTCAAAAGTCTGATAACTGCCGCCGTTTTCCAAGTATGTCACCATTCGTCTGCATGGCTCTCAGTATGTGTTAACTCGAGTAGGTCTGGATCAAATCGCTCATCGGTGGACTCCGCCCGCATTTCTACGACGTATGCAAGCCCAACGTCCCACAGGGTTCGGCACCTACTGGTGTCGGCTTCGCCTCCCTATTTTATGATCGTTCTATCTGCACTGGCGACAAGGACCAGATCGACGATTCGCTGGAGTCTTTCCCATCGGGCCACTCCACCGCCGCGTTTGCTGGATTCGTCTACCTTGCCCTGTATTTCAATGCCCAGCTTAAGGTGATGAGCGCACATAATCCGGCCTATTGGAAGACGATCGTCATGTTTGCGCCTCTGCTCGGCGCGACACTCATCGCCGGTGCTCTCACCATTGACAAATGTACGACCTTGTCATTCCCTTCTTACGCAGTGCTTCTGATGGTAGCCACAGTTCACAATTGGTACAACGTCGTGTTCGGCGCAATCATCGGGACCTGTACTGCACTAGTCGCATTCCGACAAACCTTTGCGGCGGTCTTCGACTTCCGCTTCAACCACCTCCTACTCCCCCGAACCTCGTCTCTCTTCCTCCATGGCGGCACCACAGGAAGCACGCCTTCTTTTACGTATCAAGTCCCGCCCCTTGATTCCGGGGCAATGCTACCTGTGGCCCGCGAAGGTGGATGGGACTATGGATGGGGAGGTACGCCCCCTATGGATGCACCAGGTGACGCGACTGCCCTCGAAGCTGGGCTGATCAACCAAACCATGGCAAGGCCTAGGGACTCTGCTTATACTACTAAGAGAAGCAATCCGCACGGTGATCGCTGAACCAATGGTATTTCTGCCTTGTGCAAAATGTAGTGATTCTGATTACGGACCTAATCAACTTACACGACACCTATGGTACCCCAACTGAACGCCTTCACGATAACACGATGACAATTTCGCGATCCCCTCCAAAGGACCCTCGCTTACCTGACCTGGATATATATATACCGTATACAGTATAATCGGACCGCCGGTTGGCGACAGTGGCACGCGACACCTAGTTATGAGACAATGTCAGCGAGAATGGCGTGCCGCAAAGTCACGGCGTTGTGGCCCCAAGCATCGCTGCGAAAGCGACAGAGGAAAAAATTATGACATCAGCACACCACCCGTCTCTCGAAGCTGTGCTTCCCCCGCTACAGCGCCAGTCTCGCGACCAGGGCCGCGCGCTTGCCTGCCTCTTGCTCCTCACGTACTCCACGCGGCACGAGGCAACGCGCGTTTCCGACCACCACAGTCACGCGCTCCGTTTGCAGGTCTCCCAGGGCGGCGAACGCTGCCGCGTTCCCGCCGGCCACACGCTCCCGCTGATCCTCTCGCCGCCACGCGGCGGCGCACAGGGCCTGCTCGCCGCTCCGATCCGGCCTGGCCGTCGCGCCCGGCTTCCGGTGCGTGCCCCGTCGACTCTCCTCTCCCCAGGACGCGTCGTGAGCCCCACTGCCCTCGTCGCTCCACAGGCGATCCTCACGGCGCGCGACCATTGCAAAGCGCGTGCATCTACTGGACAGCCCTGGCGGCGAGCGCGTAGCTCTTTGCGGCGCCCCGCGGGGCGTCGCAACCCAGGACGCCCGAGAGCGGTTGCAGTGCGGCCGCGCGTCAGGAGGCATCGTTCGGTGGACCGAGTCGGCGAACAGCGGGAGGCGCGCTGGGAAGACGAGATTGGTCACGTCGAGGGGGGGTGGAAGTGCAGGCGCGCTGGGGACAGGTCGGCTCGAGGAGACGGGTCATCGCAGGCGGGCTGTAGAACGAGGGGCGGGAGTATGTGGCTGGGTTGCGGGAGTGCGTCGACGGCAGCTTCAGGCCGCTCTGTTTGTGGAGTCCGCGGAGATCGTGGGGCTCTGCGGCGAGAGACAGGCTACTCGCGCGGCTGCGCCATCGTGCGCCTTTCTGGGAGAAAGGGCAGCAGTTGGGGGTGGGTAGGTGTACCTGGCGGAGGTTCCAAGATCCGGCGCGAACGCTTCCTCAAGGACCGCCGCCTGATGCACTCGATCCAGGACTGCTCGTATAGAAGCAGCACCCCTCATCCGCCACCGGACGGTGCAGTGACGCGACCTGTTGTTGCACACCTTGCATGCTTTCCTGTGCGCGCCCGTGTGTTCCGCTGATCCCGACGCCGACCTCGAGTCCACGATTCCTTTCGCCACGAAGCCATGCGGATTAAGCGACGTTGGAAAACGCTTTCGGGCCCCTGACTTCGCGCCCTGCAGCAATTCCCCGAAGGGCGCCGCAGAGATGGCAAAGTGGCCCACGGCGAGCAAATCCGACGAAAGCGTCGCCGGGTTGAGCAGAGCTCTTGAGGGGCAGAAGCCCCGGCAGCCTCGTATTCAGTATGTGTGTCCTGTTCCAAAGGAACGTCGACGTTTCCCTGCTGGGGTATCCATGGATGACGTGGGTGACGCGTGGGGTGGCGCAAGAATAGTAGACAAGGAGCGACAGCAGGCAAATGGAGTCACGCGACGGCGACTTGTGTGTGTCCTGCGCTGCGAGGGCATGAGCCCAGGCCTCGTGCGTGGCTCGTTCGATGTGCATCATGCATCCAACGAAGGCAGACCGTGGACGCGTCTCTAGTGCGTTGTGTCCAGTCCACACAACTCCGGGCGCGCGATTCTGCGTCGTTTCGGCGCCGCCTTCCTCATAGCTTGTCGCCGCACCAGTCCCGGGGGGATGTCCACTTCATAGTCTTAGTCCGGGATCACTCCCTTTCAGACTCTGCATGTGGTATCCTGTGTGTGTGTGTGGGGGGGGGGGGGGTGCGGTTGGACGAAGCGCAAGGATCCCTAGGCAGCACTTGACGAGAACCTGTTTGTGCACCAAGGAGAAGGGGCCAGCTTGTGACACAATGCACTTTCCGGAGATGCGGAGGATGGTGATGGACAAGTCATGACGAGTGAATGCAGGCCATGGGTTGGCTCGCGCACAACTGTCTCGATTCAGACGCCAGGCAGAAACCAACGCGAGTGCCACGGGTGGAACATGTCGCTCACGTCCGAGCCAGGCAGGGAAGGGTGTCGATACCGAACTGAGATGAATGCGGAGGAAGCCGATGATAACTTAGGGTTAGATGACATCCCACTGGGTTGGAGTGGAATGGATCTTGTTGGCTACAAGCAGCAAGCGGATTCGTGGGAGGCCGGAGCAGGAAAAGTGGAAGAGAGACCAGGAGCGTTGAAGGTCCTCGGAAAGGCGTGCGCGGTGTGCGTGAGGTGGATCTGCAGAGTACGAATGATGGAGTCGTCGGGAGTTGGGTGCAGTCGACGCGTCTCGGTCAGACGCGTCCAGTTGGCCAACGCTGCCTGTTTGGTTGTGTTTTGGGCGTGTCGTTGACATGATCACATAATCACCGACTCATTCAGCGCCAGCGCTATTTGATCAGCGTGATACTATGGACGAGATTGCGGCTTCTGCCACAGGCTCCGGTAGCTCTTAACTTCGTGAGTTCACGCCTCGTGGATCACAACAACCTGCTGCTTTCTTCAAGCGCCTGGGGACAAGAAAATATGCTGACCCATATTCCCGGGCATGGCCATAACCTCATGTCACATCGTGCAAAACGTGTAGACCTGCCTTATCGCACGTGCAAACCACTGAAGTAAGTTACTGAAGACTCGTCCTGCGGCCCCAAACGGTCCCCATTTTGCAAAAAATTCCTGAAGCCGCGCATCTGCCGTCATCCTACTGGCGCCGTAGCCCACAACGTGGGTGCCAGAACGGTCATGGCAGTATTCGGCGCCTGGCCTCCTCAAGCCGGTTTCAATTACCCTTACGGAAGCGCTGGAAGACCATGCCGTAGCGTGCATTGGGGTTGGCGAGGGTTGGCGCTAGCTACATGACAGTCAGCTGCTCACATCGGTTTCCGGTCGGTCGACGGCTCTTGGTAAGTACCGAAGAAGTGAGCCACCGTCCACGCAGCGAAACGTCCCAGGCTCGATAACATACTGCACTCTGTGATTCAAGCACTAGAGAAGAGGGTTGCATCATGTCTCGGGCTACTATGGGATCGCCTAGAAGCCGAGACCGGTCCGTCTGCTAGTATTAGCTCGGCTTTTTGCATCGCTTTTGCTTAATACGTGTCCGGTGCGTTCTAGCACAGGGACTTTTCGCCTCCAAGATTGCATATGTTTGTCCGTTGATCTACATTCGGCAGGGCGCGGGTATATCTAGCAAGCTGCTACATAATGTCATGGGAGCTGCAATTGTGCGCGCGTACGTTCGACAGCTGAGAGATGGGCAAGAGGACCGCGGGCGCTGTTGGGTGCTGGACCGAGAGTGGCCCTGATTAGCAGTTGCGGCATGGACGCACGCGGCTGATGATGGGAAAAGGCGGGAGACGATGGCCGGCGGCTGTCATGTCACGTGGGGGCGGGCTGTTGCTTCACGACCGCTGATGGGTGACGGTCACGGTCACGTTTTCGCGGACGGAGAACCAAGCGGAGAACCCTCTTTTTTATACGCCCGGGTAACTGTGAGCAGCAGCAGCCTGCCGTATTCCTCGCCCTCGCCCTCGTTTTCTCCTTCTGCCTCTGCCAGGACTCTTCTCATAAACAGGCCCCTCGCGCTTTTTCAAGCAGCTCACCCACCCTCTTTCCCATACAATGCGCTCGTTTGCAACCACCTTCCTCGCGCTTTCCCTTCCTTTCGCCGCGCTCGCTGCCCACAGTGGCGGCGGCCATGCCCGTCGTCACTCGGACCTCGCCCACCGGGCTCGTGGTGACGTTCTCGAGAAGCGTTTCTCGGATGCCCGCTTCACTTACTACGATATCACCGTCGGCACGTACGTACCTCTGTTTTCTCTCTCTGCCCCCAAATTCTCATCTATCTACCAGCACGGCCTGTGGCAAAACCTACCCTGCTTCTGCCTTTGTTAGTCATTTTCAAACCTTGGCCAAAAACATGTATCTGACTCTTCTGATCAGGTCGTCGCCTTGAACAGCGCTGTCAGTACTCTTTGCTACCCAGCTACCCGTTCTGTTTTGACCCTTTGCGTGTAGCAATTCGGTGGCGGATACCCTGGTCCCAACTGTTTCAAGATGATCTCAATCTCTGTTGGCGCCAAGTCCACTACCGCGCAGATCGTTGACGAGGTGAGTCCAGGCTGCACGTCCTCCGCTATTCTCCCATCTAAGCACGCGTCCCACAGTGCCCCGGCTGTCCTTATGCTGGTCTCGACCTTACCCAGGGCCTCTTTGAATTTTTCGCCGACGTGTCTGTCGGTGTCCTTTCGGGTACCTGGAACTTCATCGGTAGTGGCAACGATTCTCCCCCTCCCCCTCCTCCCCCTCCTCCCCCCAAGACCACCCACGCCCCTCCCCCGCCGCCTCCTCCCCCGAAGCCCACTACCAGCACCCACGATGACCCCCCTCCTCCCCCTCCCACCACTCACAAGGAATCTTCATCTCCTCCCCCGCCGCCCCCGCCCAGCACGACTCACTCGAGCACTTCGACGACTCATTCTACGACTTTGAGCACGACCCATTCCACGACGACGACTTCCTCGTCCTCTTCGTCCTCTTCGTCCTCGTCCAGCTCGATTACTGTTCCCACAAGTATCAATGTGAGCACTGGTCCCGCTAGCGGTCTTGCTCAGCAGACCGGCGTTGTGGTGTCCAACGCGCAGAGCCCCCAGAACCTCAATGCGTTGAACAAGGCCGTCATTGGCCTTGGTGGTCTTGTCGAAGCTCACAACGCCTAGTTGTGCGTTGTTTGAGTAGGTTTGGAACGTCGGACCTAGACAACACATACCCTACCGTATTATTTCACCAACGCTTTATTTGATTGGTTATACTCTGTTATTCTTAGCCTTTGACCATGCTGGGGCTGGCTCTCTTGTTTGGCTCGGAGGCCGTTGAGCGGAAACATAGTAGTGTTGATCATTTGTCTGTTCACACTTGCAAGTTGCAATAAGAATGACATTAGTGTGAAAGCGAAGTCGCGCTCCGTGCCAGACATGTCAGTTAAGTGATACTGATGAACGGCAACCAACACATGATGGTAAATGTTTGATATATGATATGGTACAGAAGAAGCGGGTAGCTGTTGATACAAGCCAAGAATAAAAATTCAAGCCCTGAGTAGAGCAATTGGAGACACGATGAGCAAGCAATATCAATAACATACATGATAGCACTTCAATACTTCGGAAACAAGGTGAGAGTCCGAAACGCGTTGATGGGGCACGGTCAGCCGCGCGTGTTGATTAATAGAACGTTGAGGCCGGCCTCCTTCACCTCACGCACGGGCATCCGCTTGCCCTTGCGCACCTCCTTGACAAGGCTGCTGCGGCTCGGGTGCATCGCGCGCTGCAGCGCGGCCTGGCCCTGCTCGCGCACCGCGAGGTAGTCACGCACGTTGATGAATACCTGGCTCTTGAGCATCGCCCGTGCCTTCCGCAGCGAGCGCGGCAGCTCCGCGATCGAAAACTTGCCCGCTACACCCGGCAGGCCCAGCTCGAGGATGAGCGCATGCAGCACCTGCAGCGCGGAGCCGTTGTTGCCCGCAGCCGCCGGGTGTGCGAGGTACCTGTGTGCGGCGGCGCGCCGGTCAGCGGATGCGTGCGTGCGGACGCGCTAGAGGGGCACGCACGACGTCATGTACTTGCGCGCTTCGTGGTACCCCGATGACGGCTCGTCCCCAGCCTCGGAGACATCGTCTACCACCGTACGCGAGCCAAGCCCCGACGCGGGCCTCTCAGTGGGGTTTGTGGGGGCGGCGCCAGCCGCCGCCTTCCTCTTTCTCTCTGTGCGCTTGCTGGGAGTGTCATCCATTGGCGTGGCCGAAGCCGATGCACCAAGGTCCGTCTTGCTTTGCGCAGGCGACGCGCCCTTGGCTTTCTTGGCCTTCTTGGCTTTCTTCTTCCGCTCAGGAGGGGACGGTGTCCGCTCGTGCGGGGGTGATAGGGTAGCCTTCTTGCTCGGACTGCGTTGCTTCTTTTTTGGTGAGGGCGATCGTGAGGAAGCAGAAGTAGTGCCGGGGGCGGGGGCAGGGGCGGGTGCAGTGCGGTCGATGTGCATTGAACGCGACATGGGGTTCAGAGAGAGGGTAGCCATCGCCTCAGCGATAGCCTCAGCGGACGGGAGAAGAGATTGGCCTGAGCTTGGGTCGGCGCGGGGCACTAGCACGACATCCGCAGTCTCAGAGCGAGGTGAACCAACTACCGACGGTGAAGACAGGACGGCCGAGGACGAAAGAGACCAGACGATCTCATCCTCGTCCGAGGGTGAATCACCCGCCCATGTTGTACTTGAAGTGAGCGAGAGTATGTCTATGGACGACGAGAGCGAGGTGGTCATCGTACTTGGAGGGAAAGACGAAACAAAGGCGGAGGAGAGAGAGGGGGTGTACTTATTAATAGTGTAGTAAATCGATGCCTCATGGTTTACACTGATTTCGGGTCGGGCTCGGGCGCTCAGTAACCCCTTTACCTGCTTGGCGGCTCGAGTGGCAACCTCAGCATATCCTCCAATAAATCAGGCTGAGCCCATGCCCGGCGACAGCAACCTGCTCAACGTCGACGCCCCGACGCCAGACCCGCCCCTGCGGATCCCGCACTACCGCCGCCCGTCGCTTGTTCAGCATGAGGCGGGATCCGTTGGCACATTCCAGCGTCGTGGGCACCGCAATGCTCGCGCGCCTCCCGTTGCCCACTTGGTAGTCGTAATTCGTCCCCCATGCGAGTAAATCCCTCCCACTGCCTCCGGGCCCGGCGCGCGCATGTGTGTCGAGGGTGAGTAGGACGTGCCCATCTGGTGATACGGATAGGGCCTGCGGCGTAATGGGCTGCAGGTTATTGGTTTTCTCAGACACTGTCCACGTGGATAACATATCAGGTACATTGTGAGAATCATCCCGCGAACGACCTACATTCAAGCAACCCACTGACAGCTTTTATGCGGACAGGGACACTTTGCGCATTGCTGAATAAAGCATTCCCCAACCCGCCATATTGCCCGCCGCCTCCACAAGACAAGACATCGATGCTTCCGATCGAAGTCCCGTCGATCCGTTCGACAGTGAAGAACGCCAGGTCTCCGCCGACATTCAGGTCAACGCATTGGGCACGGGCGCCATTCGGAGTGTTCCTCCAAAGCACCACTTCGGTTGGGGCCATGATTGTGTCAAGAGCAACACTACCACCAAGGCCAATTTGTCTGAAGACGAACAAAGTTTTTAAGCAAGGACGGCAGGTTTCTGACGGAAGCATACCCATAGTCATTCGCGCCCCAGCCAAGGACCCTCCCATTGTCTGTTCTCACAAAACTGCTCCGTGAGCCCGCAGCAATCTGGACAACATGAACACCTCTCAAAGCCGGTACTTCGAAGAATCTATCGGAGAAGTTGATGGCGCGATCGTCGACGCTGACGAGATTTTCAGATACGGGGGGCAGTGCTGAACCGGACGAAGACGTCTGGCGTGCGTAGCGAAAACTCTTCGCATACGGATCCACAACAGCCCTCGGCGTGAGTTCAACATGGAGTCGCGCTGTTGGTGTCGAAGACGACGGGTCAGGAATGTCGAATTTACGAAGTCCGAGCTGCCCGTAGGTGTTGGCGTTCTTGGAGATAGGGTGCGCGAACGTACGGCCAGAAGAAGTTAGGGCGAGCAAATGGTCCCGTCCAGAAGAGATAGAGACAATTCTGAGTTGATTGAATGATCAGGTGTACTTCCCGAGAGGGGAATGAAGCTCACTTTTCTCCCCAGGTTAGAGGCTGGGCGGGAGTGATTTCCGAGTGCCGTACACCCGCCTCCTCACCCTATAGCCAGCCCGTGCTCCACCAAGGTGTACTCGAAGGCGTTGGAGACCCGGGCGTAAGGATTTGTTCAGCCGCCTGTGCAGATATTGCGTATACCTTCCCCGACGCAGAGAGCGCAAACACGCGGGACTCAGTAACCTGGACGCGAACAATATTCTGCGACCGATTAAGCACTAGATGGACATCAGAAGATTTGTGAACGCACCTTGCCCCGTAATGTCAAGGTGGGCTCCCGCCGACTTTGTGCAGAGGTTGTGGCGAAGAAGCCGTCACCCCACTGGTACACATCTCCTCTTGCATCGACACAGGCTGCATGGGACGTGTGTACTGCCAAGTCGCGGAGCGCAACATCTTGCAAGAAAGATACTTCGGACGGTGTGCGAGTCTGACCTGCGCCAACCGCGTCTGGGGAGATGATACGTGACCTCGTGAGGTTTGGCTAAGGGGCATGAAGGGAGGATAGGAGCAGGTTGATATTCACCTGTTCGTACCCCAGACAAGTAACACGAGTCTTTCCTCTTCAATCTTCGCCTGAGGAGCGATCTCGCGGGCGGTTTTCGTAGGGGTTGGACTGTCAGAAGGTGTGTCGTTGTAAATGCGCTCTGTGGTGACTTGTTGGACTGTAACAGCAACGGCCACAGAAGTCGCGAGAGCTGTTGCCCCCAAAAGAGCAGATGGGGCCCTCCGTGTGCCAGATTGTCGCGTAAACTGCCCGCGCAAAGGCTGCGTGAAGGTGTCTCTTGCGTGTCTTCTGAACATGTTACAAGACCGTAGTGGTTGAATCGTGCTCTATATCAAAAGCCCGGGCCGCTCTCATATTATTCACATTGCGTAAGTCGGACGCTGGCAGCCTTCGACTTGTCGAGTGGGCCGGCGCCGCGGCTGCATATCCAATGCACCAAGTGAGGCCCTGTTCGTGGTTCCGTGTCGAACACACTGCATCCGATGATGCATGTGCTACGCACATATATAAGGCTGTGACAACTCAGTACTCAGTACTCACGCTTCGCACTCTCCATCGTTTCGACGGTGAAGCCGATATCCCCCCCCCCCCCCCGGGAACCCGCCGCGGTCCCTACCCAATAGCCAACCTCTGATTGGCGTCCGTACGTTGGAACGACTCGCGACTTGCATCAAACACCTGCGCTCTGCACCGCTGGCTCTTGCCATTCCACCTATGGAGAACATAAGGACTCAGAGTGCGCTTCTGAAGCAGAGGGAATTGGCACTCACCTCCTTGATCACCGTCTCTTCCCCGTTCTGTTCCAACACGCGTACGATCCCTCCTTCCCGCACCTGCGGGACGTTGACATGCTGCGCAATGGCTTCCAGCCGTTCAGGGTCTATGCCATGCTTTTGAGCCAGGCGTCCGAACTCCTGCTTCGTTCCAGAGTTGAGACGTCCCTCGAGAAGCGTCACCAAAGTAGACGTCAGGAGACGATTACGCAGCATGTGGGGGTTCAACGCCTCATCTTCCGACTGAGCACGGGATTGAAAGAGTTGTTTGAATCGAGCCTCCTGTTCGACGAACGCAACGGGCTGCGGTAAGGAACAGAAGTGGCCGTTCAAAGCAGGAGTCATTCACCGTTTGAATGGTCTGCATATGTTGGTCTACGCGGACCGGTCCTAGCTGCGTCAAGTTTGCGATAAGTTGAGGATCCCTGGCATCTTCTTGAATAGCTGAAGTGCTCGTCACACGAGGCTGGATGTAGTGGCAGGAACCACCATACGGTACCTTCGCTTTTGGATTCGCTCGCCCACGGTTTACGCGTAGCTGATATCGGCGGGGAAATGGGATCGTACGTAGGTGTCCTCGCCCCCGCCCATGGTGGTGTCTTTACTGAAGCCTGAGTAGGTTTCATTCGTGCCGCTCTGGACCAAGAGGTACCCATGGTATATGGTGGTGATCGCGCGGTGCAAGGACCGGTCCGGACAAAATGTCAGATAATGAAATACGGCTAGGCGGGAATGTGGTGCTATCTATAAGACGTCGGAGACTTTTACAGTCAAATTTGTTGTATGTATACATGTTCGCAGACCGTAACGCAACTGAGACAGAACTGCAAAGCGCAAGAAAAGAAGGTTTGGAAGTTAACGAAGACTCGTCCAGGCTCCTCAACAACACGTAAAGATTGTGGCAAATGCAAGCAAGTGATGGATGGGTATATGGGAGAAAGCAAACGTTGCGATATCGGATCAGAGAAGCCCACGCACAGCCGGAAAAGAGCCGTTGTAAATAATCGAAAACGTTGATCGCAAGAGCACATTTCAGACAAGAGATAGACAGGGTGGAAGAGAGCGACGTGATAGATACTTGTCGTGCGGCGCATGCAGTAGTTGCGCTTCTTGTCGTCATGGGCAGCAATTCAGGCGTGGAAAGCACCCATGTTCGGAGAATTTTGTTGGTACATTTGGTACATGTATTGCTGGTAGACTTGGGGGGGAACAGACTGGGGTGCAATGCCTGCGTAGGATGCTTGTCCCATGCCGAGAATGGCCCCTGCAGAGTTCATATTGGGTGATTGAGTGCCATAGGGAATAGTGGACATAGGGATAGGGGATGATGCGACAGCGGTTGCCACAGCTGGACCTCCGTTACGGCGCTGACCAACCCGCGGACTATTGCCCTCGGGTGATCTGATTGCGAATGGATTGAACGGGTCAGTAGACGGTGAGAACGCAGACACCGGGTTGGGGGTGCGATTACGCTGGGAGGTGTTCTGACCGCTGTACGTGGGGTCGATAGAAAGCTGTGGGGGTTGAGGTGGGCCGGACTGGGGGTTTTGGCCGCCCATCTGCAAAGCGGCCATCATTGAAGCCAGGTTTTGGTCGTGTGCCGAATAGCCGGAGGGCAAACCAGGCATAGCATAGGGATTTGTGGAACCGCTGAACTTGCCCTTAGCACCAGGAGGTGCCACCCCATTGGGATAGTTAGGCTGGAAGTTAGGGATGGGAAGGCCGACTTCCTCGATCAGACGACGGTATGCTTGGGTGGCGATGACTTTCAGCTCAATGAGAACTCGCTTCGTCGCTTCCATGTAAGTGGGTTTTTTGGCGGTGTCAATGAAAGGACTGGTGAGAACTTTATGAACGACTGCAACACCGTTGACTTGGTCCCCTAGAACATCTGTGAGAACATGGTCGCCTGGGGACGAAAACAGAGCCTCGACGACCTGACCCGACGCCTCGGGTTCAGCTTTCTGATTGACAATGCGCAGCACCGTGAGAGAGGCCAGCTTGTGAGTGCAGAGATGGGACAAGTGTGGGGTGAAGCGAGGCGCCAGCAGACGGTAACGTGATGCGAAGCCAGAGGTGTCGAGCAACCAGGTCAGGAGTAATGCACCGTTGGGGTTGGTCGCGAGGGGAATCGAGTTGAGGATGATGGCTGTGGCTATCCGACGTTGTTGGCTGATCGTGATATTTGGGCTTTCGAGACATGCACGCATGCTACGGGCACCAAAGCGTCCCTGAGCGATCTCCCAAAGGCGGTCGGCCATGGCGTCGAAAATAAAATCGTTGGCAGGCTGTCCAAATCTGAGGCAGCATCTACATGTACGGTGTTGGTGACGTGCAGATACATAAAAAATATAACGCACTGAATGACGTAATTCCCGAACTGATCCAAGAGCAGAGGGGGAGAGTAGGGTCGTAGGTGTTGAGCAATCAAACCAATTTCTTCGGGTGTTTGCACACATTCTATGATCTTTTGTGCCGCCCAAGTCCCGTTCTTGTGAATCCCAATCATGGCGAGGTGAGGGCTGATACGTTCGAGCATAGCCATACGCGCGGGGAAGGCGCATTTCTCAAACAGCTTTTGTACCACCTGTGTTGTGTAAGGATGCGAAGATTGTGACCTTTCGTATAACTTACTGTGTTACCCAGCCAGTCAGAAGCGAGATCCACGATCTCACCGTCAAGGAAATCAGCGGCGACCTGTTCGATCTCTTCGTCCGATATCGTGTTAGAGTCCATCCTTTTACGGAGCTCCCGCAGCTTCGATGCATCCCAACGCCGATTGTGCGGCCGTTCCGACACCAGGGGAATAGTTGTGTAGTACATGGTTGGCGGACGGAATTCTGTACGATCGTTAGAGCACTCAGAGTGACGCATGCGAGAGAAAAATAATACCAGCCAAAGCTTGTATATCAGCATCGGCGTCAGGCGCACCCCCCGATAACTCCTTCATAATCATCTGCTGTTCCGTCACGGTTGGACTCCAACCGGCCGGCTTGGGTGTACCGTCGTTCACGAACGCAGTGTTGTGGGTACCCGTACCGATCATACTCAGTAGAAGATTGGATCGATAATTTTCGACAGTACCGCCAAGGACCTGTTGGTCCACCGGAATGGTGGACGCCCCTTTGACACTGCGAAGTGCATGAATGGTTGCTCCAACGCTGAGGTCACCCACACCCTGGACGTTAAGACTGGGGGCCTCTTCCTGCCCAGGAACCCCATCTTGACCATTCTTGACCGGCACCTTCGCAAATCCTATGCGGATCGCTCCCACATCACTGCCAAGGACATCACGTCCGTTCAGCGCCTTCCTTGCTCTGACGGCGTCATCGAGGCGTTCAAAATTGATGAAACCGCAGTTCTTGTGGGTGAGGACGCGAGCCGACTCGATGGGACCGTAAGGGCTGAATACACTGAGGATCGTTGCGGGGGTTGTCGTAGAAGGAATGGAACCAATCCAAAGGGCTCGGGTAGGCGTGGACTGCAGCTGAGCTTCCATACCGCTCATTGAAGGACTGGCAGTATTCTTTCCGGTCATGGGAACGGATGAGTTGTTTGACGAATTCCCATTTGCGCCCTTCCCGGGAGCTGCGGGAGCGCTATCCGCCTTGCCGAAACCAATCCGGACTGTCTGTCCGTTCGGCATGCCAATATTGCCCCCAAGACGATTAAGGACATCCTCTTTGGCACGGACGGCGTCTGCTTGATCAACAAAATTGACAAAACCACACTCCTGCAACGGCTCGTCAGAGGTGGACGCTGTGATGAAGTTGAGTTCTTACCTTCTCGGGTAAAAGTCTCAGACTTTCGATCGCGCCATAAGGGGCGAAGACGTGGATCAGCTGCTCGCTGGTTACTGAGCTGTCAAGGTTTCCGATCCAGAGCGACCGTGTCGGCGTTTGGATTTGAGCAGAATTCTCGGTCTTCGGCGAAATGGCGCGCCCAGGTTGGTTGGGAGTCAAGAGATACGAGGGTGCACGCGGCCCAGAAACCTCAGAGGTAGGAAAGCGCACAGTAGTCGAGACCGATGGCCGAAGAGTCGAAGGTTTGTCGGACTTAAGGATGCCGCTTTGGCTCAGCTGGTTGCTGCTCGTCCCATTGAAAGACGACATGTCATACACCGGTTGCTCCACGGAGACAGTGGCACGGCGTGTGATGCGCGCGGGGTCATCAAGAGTACCAACGGAGATGGCCCGTGGCCTGGTAGTTGCGAGGTTAGCACCAAGGTAATCCGCTTGCTTGAGACCTTTGGCAGCGTGAGGAGGGAAGTAACCGTCGGGTGTAAGGGCGTCGTTGTAGCTCTCTAAACTCTGACGGCTGTAAGATTGCTCGTAAACTTCATCTTCATCTTCTGGGTTCGGAGTCGCAAGCAGCGAGTTTCCTGCGGATGACATTCGCCGATAAGGGTGAGAGACCGTCATAGCGCGCATACGCGGCGGGTTCGACAAATTTCCAGCGATGACGGCCTGTGCTTGATTGCGTAGCTCGGAAATGGTCGCAGCGGGAGGTGGACGATGGTGGGTCTCGTCCAAGCCAAGGTAATCCAGGGTGTGTACATCGAAGTCGTCCGCTCCGGAATCCATTGACGTGACTGAGCGCATTTCTTCCAAAACAGGGAAAGAGCCGGTGTTTCCGGAGGAGGATAGCCAGGACGAAGAGAAGATGCTTGATCCAAACGGGTTCGACAGGCTGCTGGAGGGGAGTGTGGTCAGCGAGCCCGAACGCAGGCGACTGTTCCGTTCCGTCAACGCGGAAGATGCAACAGAGGACGCCACTGATGCCGAATGCCGCAAGCTGGGTCTCATCGGGGCCGGGGAAGTAGCACTTGACTGCGGGAGGAGCTGGAGCTGCTCACTGAAAGATTCTGTAGACGGCAGAGCACCGGGACTGAGTATATTCGAGGCCGCATACTGCTGCGCCGCCAGCGATACGTTGGAAGGTAGGGTTCCTGCCCTCGCCCTTCGGTAGCCAGCGGAGAAGTTGTTGGGTGGCAGATTAGAGCTGTCCGCAGGGGTGATCGTATTCGAGGGAGAGACGTCATTAGGAGGAGACCCGCCTGATGCGAGAGCACGTAGAGCAGGGGGCCTGTATCTGCCAATCATCCCCTCGCCTTGCAGCTCACGCGCTCTGGTATTTTGTAAGTGGCGGAAAGGTGGCGTTATAATCAGGACGGACCTTTTAGCATAAGCTGCCGAAGGAGCGGGGGGAGGTGTCTTCCCAGAGGGATTGCGGGAAAAGCCAGCTTGCTCGGCGGAAAGAGACATTATACTCTTGATGATCGATACTGATTAGATATTACCGAAGATTTTGTGACTGAGACGAGGCCCCAGGACCAGAATGAACAGAAAATGGCAAGAGGAGGCTCTTGGGACGCGGCGTTGGTTACTATGTGCTGGAAGTGGGTCGTGAAGAACAGCCTGAAGGCAGCGAAGGTTTTGGATAATCTTCCCGAAGGAAGGAGAGAAAGAAAAGAGATCTGAGACAAGATAAAGGAAACTTGGGACGTAGAGTAGAGAGAAGTAGGGGATAGGCTTGGTGGTGGGCCAAGCACTGGATCGAAATGGAGTGCGAAAATCGAGTACAAGCCGCATCTCCCGAGGTCTAAACTCCGCCGTCGATAACGTTAATTTAATTCACCTAATTGCATAGAAAATAAATTCAAATACTCCAACTGCTCGCATGCGACAGCCACGGCAGGACAGGGCCCACCCCAGCTACGACCGTAAAGCCCCCTACCGTGTTTCCATCACAGAGTGCACAAGCATGGTCGTGCGCACGAATAGAGGGGGTCAACATGGAGACGTAATGGGGATTCGCCGGTTCGCGCAGAACACGCAAGCGACTTATGGGCGGAAGTGCAGGCAGGGTCAACGCAGAGTGCTGCAGATGTTGGGCGCCCTGAGATCTGTCACGCTAACCTGGGGGTACGAGGGAAGCTGAAGGTGCGTGCGTGCAATGCTACGCTTTTATTTCAACGAATACAGTCGTAGACATGAGAATACAGCAACAAGAGAATCGAAGTCCACAAACACTCCAGCTGCAATAAGGGACCGTGTTGGCGCTCTAACGGATCCCGGCAGTGGCTTTTTGCAGGGCTCGCTTGATTCCAAGCTGTGCCTTGCGTAACTCATCCGACGTCGAATCTTCAATCTCAAGTTTCTCGAGCGCGCGAGCAAGCTCAGCTTCAACTTGTGCTTTCGCGCCGCGTTTAAGCTTCATGCCGATTTCGGGAGACGTGATCGTAGCCTCGACCTGGTGGATGTATGCCTCGAGATCCGACTTAGCTTCGTGGCGCGCCGAGAAATCCTTGTCCGCCTGTTTAAACTGCTCAGCGTCCTTGATCATTTGGTCGATCTCCGCCGACGAAAGGCGGCCGACAGAGTTGGTGATACCTGTGTACGGTAAACCGACAGTCAAACATAGCGTACAGGTGGACGCACTGATAGACGCCTTGCGGCCGGAGGCACGGTCTTGAGCTGAGACTTTCAGAAGGCCGTTCGCATCGACCTCAAAGGTAGTGACCAACTCGGCCTGGCCGCGGGGCATTGGGGGGATGCCGTTCAGCTCGAACTCGCCAAGCAAGCGATTGTCACGGCACTGGGTGCGCTCTCCTTCATAACTGATGCTCTTGTCAGAAAGACGACCGTGAATATACGAAATACGTACACAGGGAAAGTAACAGTTGTTTGGTTGTCCTCAACTGTCGTGAAGACCCGAGACTTGTTGGTCGGGATAGGTGTGTTTCGGGGGACAACGACCCCAAAGACATCGCCCTGCATTGCAACGCCGAGAGAAAGAGGAGTAACATCGAGAAGGACAAGGTCTTGGGTCTTCTCGGACGTCTGGCCAGTCAGAACTGCGGCCTGCACCGCAGCACCGTAGGCAACGGCCTCATCAGGATTGATGGACTTGTTGAGCTGGCGACCCCCGAAATACTCGGAGACAAGAGCTTGGACCTTGGGAATACGAGTCGAACCACCGACAAGAACGATGTCATCGACCTTCTCCCGAGGGATCTTCGAGTCCTTTAACACCTTCTCAACAGGGTCGAGAGTAGACTTGAAAAGCGTCGCGTTGATCTCTTCGAAACGGGCACGCGTGATGTTCGCAGAGAAGTCCTCACCCTGCGGGGATGTCAATGGGATTCGACGTCTGAATCAAGCGAACTTACCTGGAAGAGAGAGTCGACCTCGACGGTGGTCTGGGTGACACTCGAGAGCGTACGCTTAGCGCGCTCGCAAGCGCTCCTCAATCTCCGGAGAGCACGAGCATCCTCAGAGATGTCGAGCTTCGTCTTTCGCTTGAACTCGCCCTTGAAGTGCTCGAGCAGGGCATTGTCGAAATCTTCACCACCCAAGTGAGTGTCACCAGCGGTGGCCTTGACGGCGAAGACACCTCCACTGATGTTCAGGAGAGAGACATCGAAAGTGCCGCCACCAAGATCGAAGATTAGGACATTCCGCTCAGTTTTTGATTGCTGGTCGAGACCGTAAGCGATTGCAGCAGCAGTCGGCTCGTTGATGATGCGCAGCACATCAAGGCCAGCAATTGCACCAGCATCCTTCGTAGCGAGACGCTGAGAGTCGTTGAAATACGCGGGGACGGTAACAACGGCTTTCTTGACAGTCTTTCCAAGTTTGGCCTCCGAGATATCCTTCATCTTGGTGAGGACCATAGCGGAGATCTCCTGCGGGCTGAAAGTTTTGTCTTCGCCGAGATACTGTACCTTGATCAGGGGCGATCCATCCTTCTCGACGACTTCAAACGGCCAGTGAGTCATATCCTACGGAATACCTCATAAGTAAGCAGTGGGTGAGGCGGAGGGGGCGCATCTCGCTACCTTTTTTACATCGGGATCGCTGAGAAGGGTGACAAAAGATATTAGATGCGCTCACGAAGGAAAATCTCAAAGACATACTCGAAGCGGCGGCCGATAAGGCGCTTCGCGTCGAAGACCGTGTTCCGGGGGTTCATGGCAGCTTGATTTTTGGCAGCATCACCGATGAGGCGTTCTTCGGCAGAGAACGCGACGTAGGAGGGCGTCGTACGATTTCCCTCTGTTTTACGCTATGACAACAAGAGACAAAAAACTTTCAAACCAACGCACGGTCAT
Organism: Gloeopeniophorella convolvens; assembly: GCA_022496205.1. Classification (NCBI taxonomy): domain Eukaryota; kingdom Fungi; phylum Basidiomycota; class Agaricomycetes; order Russulales; genus Gloeopeniophorella; species Gloeopeniophorella convolvens. The sequence goes on along the minus strand of WTXD01000030.1, from coordinate 63,597 downwards.
TGGCAATGATCTCGACACGGTCGTTTTGCCATACACCCACACATCTATATTAGAGATGATTAACAACGACCCGATCGTCAGAGCAAAAACTTACGAGTATGTTGTGCCCAGGTCAATGCCAATGGCACCGTCAAAGAGGTCAGAATCGGCCATTTTTTAGAAGGGAGAAACGAGAGACGTGGTTCGTAGTTGACTGAGAGGAAACGAGGTGTGCTCGCGCTGAAAGAAAATTTGGTGTATGCTGACTCAGCATTAGCATAGCCACATCGCCCCGAACGGAAGCCAATGTTTGGCGAAACACTGCCAACAGGGCTGCAGAACACCGCCAGCGCAGTCGGAGCAATGGCTCTCCTTTCAGTGCGACCTCGTCTCCTCACTGCATATCACCGCTCGCGCCGTTCATTGGCATCCGCTGCAGATGCCGCTCAATCCAGGTTACTTGTAGGGGATGACTGGACAGCTCTTCAAACCCACAGGGCTGAACGTGCCAACCTTAGTAGGTACCCTCGAGCTGCATTGTCGGTGTGGACTTACAATGGACTTTCTAATTCAGTTGACATCTTCTCGAATTTTGGTTCAACTCAGACTCGGGAAAATACTTGGAGGCCCCACCACTCGTTGCATCGCCCGACTCCCCCGCGCGACTTGACACTCTCAGCTCTCCTTGCTTCTGGGGCGCATCTTGGCCACCATACCTCACTCCTAAACCCAAACTTCATTCCATATGCGTACGGAACGCGGGCGGGGATCACCATAATCGACCTCGATCGTACCCTCCCCCATCTTCGTCGTGCCGCCGCGCTCGTACGAGCCGTTGCATCCCGCGATGGGACCATCGTCTTCGTAGGCACCCGTGCTGACTTGCGCCCTGCTGTTCGTAAAGCGGCGCAGCGAATAGGAGCCCAAGGCTATCACGTCGGTGAGAAGTGGCTTCCTGGAACGCTCACCAACAAAGTCCACTTTTTTGGACCCGAGGTGGCTCAATCTGCTCGGGTCGTCCCTGACCTTGTCGTCTTCCTCAACCCTATTCCCAATCTCCATGCAATCCGCGAATGCGCAATTGAACATGTCCCCACAATTGGGATCGTTGACTCGAATGTTGACCCACGGATCGTCATGTACCCTATCCCCGCCAATGACGAGAGTACACGGACGGCAGAACTCATCGCGGGAGTGCTTAGCATAGCCGGTCGGGAGGGCGTCGAAATAGCAGCAGAACAGGCGAGTAAGCGAGAACGCGTAGCCCGGTCGACAGCAAAGCACCGTACACTTCAGGTAGATTAGGTAGGTAAACCCCCCTCAACCATCCCGGCTCTTGATTCTTCACGATGTTGGCCTATTTACTTGTTGCATGTCATGCCAGTAATCTACACAAGCCATTCTCAGCTGTTATCACTAGAGAAAAACTAGACCACTCACGTTCAGCGTCCTCTAGAGCCCGAACGTTGCCCTTTAGTTTATTGATGGTTTCATTGAACTCGTCCTCTTCCACGCTGTCATGAACGATCCCTCCGCCGGCCTGAAGATAAGCAACGCCATCTTTGAACAACATCGTGCGGATGGCGATGCACGTATCCATCGCGTCATCCGCGAAGTCGAACCGCCCGACCCCGCCAGCGTAAATCCCTCGACGCTCTTGCTCCAGTCCGTACACAAGTTCGATTGCTTTAATCTTGGGGGCACCAGAGACGGTGCCGGCGGGGAATATGGAACGGAATGCGTCGAACCTTATATGCATGTGAGCGCGATAAGTTATCAGAAAGGAGACTTCCGACCTTGTCAGCCCCTCGCGCAGCATTCCAGACACCTGGGAGGTGAGATGGATGACATGGCTGAATTTCTCTAGTCTCATCAAATGATCCACTTTGACAGTTTTGGGTTGGCAGACCCGGTTGACATCGTTGCGCGCGAGATCTACGAGCATGATGTGCTCGGCTCGGTCCTTTTCCGAGTTTAACAGCTCTTGACCCAGACGCTCATCCTCTATGTCAACTCTGAGTCATGTCCTCGCGGTTGTGAGAAGTGCAGACCTTCCGCTGTTTCACCACGCTTCGTGGTTCCCGCAATCGCGTGGTTATACACCTTGTTTCCCTCGACTTTGCACAATGTCTCTGGGCTCGCACCAACAATCTGCAGATCCCCACAATCGAGATAGAACATGTATGGACTGGGATTGACTTGGCGTAGTCGCCGATAAGCATTGAATGGGTGTAACAGTGTCGGGCGCGAGAGCCGCTGCGATGGCACCGCCTGAATGATGTCGCCACCAACAATATGTTTCTTGAGAATGGTGACAAAGCGCTGGTACCCATCTTTTCCAACGTTCGAAGTACTCGCATTGCCTAGCGTGATGGGAGGCTGCGGCACCTCCGGCGTCGTAGGGCTGACCATCGCCCGTGCAAGGCGGCGGACCTTGGACACAGCAGTTTGATATATGAATGCCAGGTTCGACGGAGTTGAGTTCTCCGGGCAGAAAACGTGCGAGACCACTTTAATGTTCTGAAAAAGGTGATCGTAGATGAGCAGGGTGTCCGCAAGCATGAAGACTGCCTCAGGAATCCCGAGATTGTCTTCCAAAGGTCGTGCCGTCTTCGGTTCAAAGTGTTGTACAGCATCGTACGCAACATAGCCAATGGCACCCCCGGTAAATGTGGGCACCTGAGGTATCTTGACGTACTTGTAAACGGCGAGTTCTCGTTCGAGAGCAAGCATCGGGTCGCCTTGGATAGCTTCATTGGGCCCAACTTTGATGAGTTTGAATGGGTCTGCCCCTATAAAGCTATAGCGAGCGACATTTTCTCCTGCGATCACCGATTCAAGCAGGAAGCTGTATTTTGAGTTGTGTGCGATGCGAAGGTAGGCGATAACTGGGGTGATGAGGTCTGCGGGGAGCTGAATGAAGACAGGCACGCAATTGCCGCGCTTCTCGTGAAAGATTAGCCGTTCGAGTTCGTCGAGTGAGGGAAAGGCAGGTAGTCGATGGGGGTCCATGGGAGTAGATGATCAGGCTGACATATAATATGTGATAAAAATCATTGACGGGTCATTAATTCATTGATCATCACCTCTTCCTTCAACCACGATTATGATCACCCCACGCTTCTCTTGCTCTCAGACGGACCGCTCTATTATCGTCTCCGCGTATTGCCCCGCTGTTCGTGCATCAGAGATAGAGATACATGTCGAAGAGACGTTGTTCTCGCTTCATGTCGCACCATATTTCCTCCGGCTCAATTTTCCTGGCAGTGTCACCGAAGATGATCACTCTTCGGCAGTTTACGACCCTACCTCTGGTTACCTGACTCTCACCTTGACCAAAAAGATGTTCGGAGAGAAGTTTCCAGATCTTGATCTTTTGGGAAAGCTGCTTGCTCCTCCATCTCGGAGTGAGGCACACAAGCCCAATATCGAAGTAATCGGTTCGCAAGAAAACACTGAAGGCCAGGTTCAATTTGAGGAAATCACTGCCCAATCGACCCCGTATCTTCAAGTAAACGGTCGTGCCGCAGAGCACCGACAATTCATTGAGGGTCCGCTTCCTCCTCGCCGTTTCAATTTTGCTCTGACGTTTGGGCAGCCGCAACGAACGACTGGACGATGCCCCAGGAAATCCCTGGGCCATCTACGGCATTCCAGACCTCCGAAACCCAACCCTACGGGTTCCTCAATGCGTACACAGGCTATTTTCGTCACGTTGCGACCACAGAAAACGAGATCAATGAACTCGGAGCAGATGCTGAGACGCTGACTCCTTATGAACGACACACGTTGCGCGTCAAGCATGAGGACTCAAAGTGGGATCCTGAATATTATATGTGTGTTCACATGTTACCATTATGCATGCTGCTGTCATCCATACACCTGCGTAGGGCTGATTTTGCTGACGATCAGCACATAAGAGAGCTTCTGTCTTGGTCACATCCTCATTCGGATGATGGCTCCCCGATAATCTTCACCGAGAGCGAAAATGCAGCGATGCTACACTTACCTCGAAAAGAATGTAGGCTTCTCTAATCTTCGTACATCCGTTGAGGATTGACACCTGTCAAGACCTCGCCTCCTCACAGGAGACCGCCAGCTTGCATTTGTTACTAATGTCGATATTATGGTCGTATGCCTACGACTCGCGGACCACACAACATGATCCAACACCAGAAAGCGCATGGACTATATCTGTGCTGACCCCGGCGTTTTCTGCTTTGGACCCTCCGTTACCCCCGACGAGGGAGGTCATAGGAGACTCGACAATCACTGAACAAGAACTGGTAGCGGCCTTCATTCCATCCTATCGCCGTTCGCTCGCATTCCCCCTTTACAGGTCCTGGGCGCTTGCTGAAGTTTGCAGAATGGATGTTGCGCGCTTCCTTATTCGCGGGAGGCGCGCTGTATTACGCTGTTTACTCGAGATGCGGGCGATTCTGGACGCACATGAAGTTTACTATGTCTATTCTCGAATATGGCTTGATGACTTATGCCGCTGGATACAAGTGTATGCCAAGTACGTGGCCGAATTCGGTCCATTACCTGGGTTGTACTGATCGGTCTCCTCAGAGAAGATACTCTAGTGAAGCTCGGACAAGACGTGAAACATCTGATCATCTCGAAAAATTCACTCGGATGGGACTTGGGATCGCTCGAACGTATGGTTCAAGCTACAGCGCAAGAGCCGTCAGATAGCGATGATGAGGTAGTCGCCGAATTGAGGCCATGAAAGCACCGTTGTGACTGTTAAAATAAAGTCTACCCATTCACATCCACTATTACTACCCAAGACCTTAGTGCATAATCTACGATCACGACGACACAACATGCTCGCAAGCTCAGTCCAATTTGATCTTGGTCTGAGAGGATATGAGTATTGTCTACGTCGAATGATATTAGAGGAAGTTTGATAACGGCAAGCCCAAGGACGTACCGACACTAGCTTCAATATTTCATCGACAACCACCACTGGTGCGCTCAACCATATAACAGCCTTCCACTCGGCCCAGGTCAGAGGGGCGATCGCGAACAGCGCCTAAAAAGGCCATCAACACAGACGGAGCAACGGGGAGAGGTGACCTACTGTGAAAAAAGGAATGTAAAGGATGGCAAAATGCAACGCCATACTCAGAGCAATGGCACCAACAAGGAACTTATTTCTCCAGACTGGCAGGCGAAGAAGGCTCTCGTTCTCCGATAACGAATTCATTGCGTTGAACATTTCAACCGTCACCAATATTGACAGGCTCATCGTTGTGGCTCGTCGCGCCATGACGTTTGTGAACATCTCACATCCAAGTTCTGGAAAGAGCGCAGAGCACTGGTGGAAATGAGTCTGAAGGGTGTGGACGAATCAGATCGATGGGCATTGTCACTGGACGAAGACGCACCAATTGATAATAGGAGATCTGTGGGCCGTTCTCGTAAAACATAAACCACCACGCGTATCCCGCAACGGTGGCGATTCCGACATATGTTCCGACGACCATATACCGGAAGAAGAGCCATTTAGATATCAAAGGTTCCCGGCTGTTCCTCGGGGGGACACGCATAATGGAATGATCTGGGGGATTGAAACCCAAAGCTGTAGCGGGAAGACTGTCGGTCACGAGGTTCACCCAAAGCAGCTGGACTGGGATGAGAGCTTCCGGCATGCCGAGCAGGACGGTGAGAAAAATGCTGACGACTTCGCCAATATTCGAGGAAACTGACTAGGGCATGAGAAAAACCAAGACATGGGAGCGCGGTCAACTTACTGAGGTAGCGGATAAACTGCTTGGTGTTGTTATAGATCAACCTGCCTTCTTCGACGGCCTTTTCAATCGTGGCGAAGTTCGAGTCGGCCAGAACCATATCGGCGGCGAGTTTGGCCACATCCGTGCCGCTACCCATGGCCACGCCGATGTCAGCTTTCTTCAGAGCAGGTGCGTCATTCACGCCGTCGCCCGTCTGCAGAACAATTTGAGCACGATCCAACCAGGCAACAAATCCCGCTTACCATTGCAACAACTAGCCCGAGACTTTGTAGGAGATCCACAAGCTGCGTCTTGTGCTTTGGTTCTGTTCGGCTGAATAAGGAAGCCTTCTGGACGGCTACCAGCTTATCTGCGTCGCTGAGCTCCTCGAACTCCCGGCCGGTGTAGCTCATCCCTGTCAAATCTTCATCCACGCCAAAAATTCCAATACTTCGGCAGACGCTCTCCGCAGTGCCCTTGTTATCCCCAGTAATGCACACAACGCGAATGCCGGCGGCTTTGCAATTTGCAACAGCATTACGAGCTTCTGGTCGCGGAGGGTCGAGCATGCCAACGATGGACACGAAGGTTAGGTCGTGCTCGAAACGCGAGTAATCCCGGGAGCTCTCCGATTGATAGTGTCCGACATCCACATCTTGAACGTCAACGAACGCCAGAGCCAGGGTGCGCAAGCCAGCTTGCCCGTAAGAAGCTGTCTGTGCTAAGAGTTGGGTGCGGAGGGGTGCTGTAAGTGGCACTTGGCGGCCGCCTGGTATGAGGACTGTAGTACACCTCTCTAGAACAGATTCGGGGGCGCCTTTCACAAATAGACAGCCGACACCGTCGAGCTTGACCAGAACCGACATCATTTTCCGGTCACGGGAGAATTCGAAGGTCAGAAGGCGAGGGATTTTGCTCTCGAGGTAGTCGCAGACGGCGCTCGCGCGGGAAAGTGGTTCCAGGGATTCGGCAGAAGCTGCCAAGGTGGGGTCCGAAAAGCCTATCTTCTCGGTCAAGACTCTCAGGGCCGCTTCCGTGGGTTCGCCAACGTTGCTGTACGTTTCCTTGTCCTATAAAGTATTCAGTATCAAGAGTGAGGCACCGCAAGATATGCCTTGCTTACTGGATTATATATAATCTTTGCGTCATTGCATACCGCGCAAATCTCAGCCAGGCGTTGCGCAGGCTCTGACTGAAGGTCAACAGACGCATCCTGTTTATCAGCGGACGTGACCGACCCATGCGGGGAGAACGTGCTGCCATCCACATGATACTCTTGAGGTAACGCTGACTGGTTGATGGTGACAAACTTGGGGAACAGTAGTGTTAGATGCCATATCCAATAGATTTGTAGATGAGTACTCACCCGCGAAACGCTCATTTGGTTGGTTGTCAGGGTCCCTGTTTTGTCTGAGCATATGACATTTGTGCTACCCAGAGTCTCGACGCTAGGAAGATTCCTGACAATCGCATTTTTCTGGGCCATTTTCTTCGTTCCAAGAGCAAGGCAGGCGGTAATGACGGCAGCTAATCCTTCCGGGATAGCGGCGACAGCAAGAGCGACGGCAATTTTGAAGTAGTAGACGGCACCCTTGAGTGCGCCGTGGTGTGCAGGGTCCCAGAAGTGTCGGATATTGATGAGCCAGACCAGAACACAGATGACCGAGATGACCTTTGCGAGCATATCTCCAAAGTCATCTAACTTGCGCTTCAATGGCGTCTTCTCACTGATTTGTGAAGAGATAGATTTATGTATATCGCCAATAGCTGTGTGCTGTCCAGTGAACACTACAATTGCACGAGCGCTGCCGTTGACGACCGTTGTACCCTAAACGCAATGGAAATGAGGGATACGACACAATCGGATTTCGACTGACTCTACGCACGGAGAACAGGATGTTTGTCATATCTTGTTTGACCGCCTTCCCGTCTGGGACGACGTCCACGGATTTCCTCACACTGACACTTTCTCCTGTGAGGATAGCCTGGTCGACTCGGAAGCTGCTCGAGGATACAGAAAGGAGCCTGCAGTCCGCCGGAACCTTGTCCCCGACAGCCACAGCTATGATGTCTCCTGGGACGAGTTCGGATGCATGTATGCGGGTTACGTTGCCCGAGCGAAGCGCTTTCGCTTCATCTGGCGAGTATTCTTTGAGAGCCTGGAGTAAGAAGCAATGAGGGATGGTCTAGGAATGTGACAGCCAGACGAACATCAATGGCCTTCTCTGCGTTGCTCTCCTGAATGACGCCAACCGCAGCATTCGCGACAAGTATGAGTAGGATGACCGAAGGCTCCACAAAAGCGCCAAGAAGGGACGACCCTTCCGCATCGTCGAGTAAAGCAAGAACAAATGAGATTACTGCTGATGCGAGAAGTATGAGGACGAGCTGGTCCTTGAACTGGTCGAGGATGAGCTTCCATAGAGGTGTGCCAGGATCCTCAGGGAGTTCTTTCGTGGGGAGTGTCAGTCGCGACACGATACGATCCTTAACCCGTGTACGCACCATTGGTACCATAGCGTTCCGAGTGAAGAGCGACTTGTTCTGGGGATAAGCCTAGGTGGTGATCAACCTTGAAGTGCCCCAAGACTTCATCCGGAGCGGCTGTCCACGGTGAGTCCATGGATAGCGGCCAAATGAGGGAGGCTGCGGTAGGGTAATGGGAGGAAGTTGATGGTTGAGCTCGAATATGGGACTTCATTTTATTAAATACTTGCTCCGCTCCCAAGTTCGCACGAGTCTGGCGCGGAACAGGCATGCGGCTAACCACGTGGACCACTTGCTGCTCGCACATTGGTGGGAAATCTGATAAACCGAGGTTGACGTGGAACCCCGGTGATGAAACTTCGCTTGCCCATTGGACACACATACACGGATGTACATGTTCCTCAGTCCGGCGGGCAACTTGTTCTGGCTCTGCTCGTCACGCTCTTATATATATGGCTTTGTCTAAGAAGGAACGATGCAGCAAAATCCAAAGGGTGGGCAATGGTGTAATTGTAAGACTACAGAAGCTACAGTCGATGTAACAAATAAGATTATTGGGATCCCACTGATCCTCTACCAGCTTGAGGAACGCGGTGACCTCGAAAGTTAAGCGGGGGTGATACTACCGACTCTACGCTACTCTGGGGCGTGCTCCAGAGCAGCTCTGCGCCAGTAGCTCGAGCGTGGACCTAGGGATCGCCCTCTTCTACATGGAGGAGGGGCTCCTGAGCAACAACTGATTCCTCGGACTCCGATGGTAGAAATCGATACCCTTCTAGTCCCGTGGATGTCTCATGAGTTTCGACTGAGGACGCAAGGGAATTCATTCGATTTAGGCCTGGGTGATGTCGCACTATGGCTGGGGGTGAATTTGAGCGTCCTGGAATTGAATCAGGACCGGAGCGATGGTTCGGGTTGGCTTGGGGTTGCCGCAGAACCGGAAGTAAGGTGGATGTCAGATTGGGTGTGGTGGAAGACGACTGGGGTTGTTGCGACAAAGAGGCACTGGAAGCTGTGGAGGGGGGCAGGTGCGTAGCGGCTGCGCTGGGTGCGTCTGAGGTGTTAGCCCCCGGTGGTGAACCTCGATCTTCAGTGTTGAAATGAGAGCTACTGTTATCTTTTCCCTCATCTCGAGCTCGTTGTTCGGCCTCTCGCCGCTGGTGTGCTTCATGCTCGAGCAGCGACAATCGCATTGCCTCCATCATCATCAACTGACGGGAAGTAGGAAGTATTCGTCAGTACTTTCTGAGGACGTGTGCGAGACCCACCTCTTCTAAATCACGACCACCAAGTCCCATATTGCCGAGAAAGTTGTTGAAGTCTTGCTGTTGCTGTTGTCGCCGCCTTGATCGTCTACTACCCGCACCATCTCCCTCGCTTCCAGCACCATCCATGGGGAGTGGGTGAATTCTTCCGCTCGTGATACCAACAGGAATGAGACGGTCTCCGACTTGCCGCATGATGATGCGCCGGTTTGCGCGGCGTGCGGCCGCAGCTTGAACGGCAGCTAATTTGGCCTCCCAATCGGGGTGTATCTGATCTGAGTGAAGTGAGACGACCGCATCAAAAGCACAGAACGGATACTCATACCGACTGTGACGACATCCGGATCGTTGAAGTCGAAGCTTTTTGAGCGCTTCTGTTTCCCCACTCGGGAGTTTGCCCCATCCAAAGGTCGTGATGGATCCTTGAGGGACTCTGGCCAGGTTGGAGCGGTCTGGGAGTAGTACAGAGCAAGACAGAGACCGGGGGGAAGGGGGCTGTTAGAATAGGTCACTTTCGGGAGTACTGCGACTGACCCATCCTTCGCTTCCGATGCCTGCTCGCCAAGGAGGAGGGGTGTACACAACCCCGAAGTTCTCTTGTACGCAGAATGGGCAGCATGCGGGTTCCGAGACCATGTGTGTTGTTGTTGGCTCTGCTCTCTTTATTTGCACAAAGCATTCCGAGCATATCGCTTGGTCACAACAGCGGGACCGATTTATATTTGGAGGATAATACTGGAAGGAGCATCAGACGAGCAATATGGTCGATTCTGCAGGACGAACGAGGAAGCATATTGGACATTCAGCGGCACTCCTATATATCGCAGCCTCGGTGATGCGTGTTGATTCTTTGGTAGCCACGCTGGGACGCTTGTGATGTATAGGCTTGGGTGGGGGGGATGGGGCGTCGCTCCGTGGGCTCGTGCTTTCGTGCTCTGCAGGAGTAAGATCTCTACGAGCAGCTAGAACTTGTTCATCGTCCCAAGAGGCATCGTAGTCTTCGAGAGGTCTGTAGAAAGGAGCGAGTTTGCGGTCAACGATGAGCTGGGCTACGACATCTTCCTTCCAGTCTCTAGTGCCGGAATATACGCCTTGAGGTGTGAGATAGCCAAAATCGACTATATCCTCATGATGAATACGACCGGATGAAGATGAACTGTTCCCCATCGCAATATGGGTGAAAATGTAGGGGAAGTTCGAGTAATGCGCCGTTCGGAGCTGCGGCGGAGTCGTAGGGGAATTGTTCTGTATGACAGAGACACATCCCAAGACCCCGGCAAACCCCATGGACAGCGGAGTCACCGCTGACCGCCGGCAAAGATGGCTGTCTCACGTGACACTCACTCAGCAAACACTATTACATAACTGCAGGCATAGCAGACTTGATCAAGACTTGATCTCACAAAAAAAGGCTTAAAAATGTGAACTTGAGAAGGGCTGCCTGCAGTGGCAATGGGCATGTGCCTTTGCTTGCTTCTGTTGAGGATTGGCACATCACATGCCTGTGAGGACTTGCATTTCACATGCATTCCCAGGCTTGGGATATCACCACACAGCAAGTGACTTGGTGAGTTGCAATGTCACGTGCTGTGCAGGGGTTCTGCCGAAGGACTTGCAAGACCTAAGCCTCACGGTTGCAGTAGAGGATGAAGAGCGATGGGGCAAGTCGGGTGGCGTTCAAGCACACTAGAGGATGCCACTGAAACTCCAGTATATTACAGGAGGTCAAAGCTAAGGAGCTAAGACGCTACAGGCAGGCCCTTATATACTACAAGGTACCTACTGACTAATCTACTGGATCGGGTTCATGTGGGTCAGGAAGTGTGGAGTACAAGTGGGTCATGCTATAAATAGACATGATGACTGAATGCTCACTAAGCTGACATCACCATCAGTCAGCAGTGAGTCATTAGCGCTTTGTCATACTCAGAGTCTAGGCCTGGTCACGAGTCTCATCACGTGCTCGGTCACATGACTGCGGAGACCTCGGTCCTAAGGCCAGGCGTGTGAGTCAATCGTCAATACTCGTAGAAGCCTCCTGCTGCTCGGCATAGTGCGCCAAGACGGCACGACTATCGGCAGTCGTCAGAAGGGTCATCGGTTCGGGTTGCCCCAGCCTGGAGTCCATAGGCTGAGATCGTGACATGCAAGGCCTGAAGGGAGTAGAATGTTAAGACAGACAGGACTCAGGACAGGAAGGATGTCTCTAATTAGATTAGATAAAGGACTCAGTGATCTGCGAGCTATCTGATCTACAATGTATATGACATCATTTTGTTCTAGCCCCTAAGGCTGTACCTACTTTCATTCCTGTTCTAGATTCTTCTGAGCTCTTCCATGACCCACCTTAGTTCCACTTTCACATGGGTCTCTGGTTATCACATGTTGCTGTTGTTTATCACATGCAAACCACACTCTTTTAGTGTATAAAAGGGACACTGTCTTTGCCCTAGTTGCCTCAGTCTTTTGACCTCACTGACTGTCAGGACTCACTCGCAGAGTGCATGCAGAGAGGATAGCAGAGTTTGAAGAGCGTTGAGTGTCACGGATGCATTTTTTTGAAGGATTCCTGGACCACTTAGCAGGCTTGAGCCTTCACTGCTAAGTAAGTAATCAAAGAAGTGCTAAAAGTACATATTCCATGGGAATTATTTCCTTTGTGTTAGGTGCAAGCTTACGTAAGCTGCACATGATGGCATGTGACTCATCTTGTGACTCGTCCTGTGGGATATTAGGGTTAGAATAGGCTAGAAGGGCCTAGAGGCCATGGACTTTGGGTTGAGACGTCATGGTGACGTTAGTAGTCTAGATTGTGCTGCGCATGATGTCATCGCTGAGTAAGCATGACATACACTGGGTAGAAGCCATACTATTGTTAGCCGAAAAATCATGGTATTATGCTAGTTTAAGGCAAAATAATTACTTGTTTCCCTATATGGAAATACTTACACAATATATTGTATCATCACATTGTAATTTTGTGGTGAAAGAGGCAAGCATAACACAGATATTCTCCTAAGCTCTGTTACAATTTTGTGATGGAAAGATACTACATTCTGTTAAGGTATTCCTACCATAGTAAAACTCTAGCCAAATGAAGGAAATATGATAAGATTAAAAATATTTCCATGATTTCCACAATTTCTCCAACATATTGCATAGGCAGACAAAACTGTGGGAATATGCAGAATCTTTTCTATACAGAACTGTAGCAAATAAAAGGCAGATTTCTATATAATGGTTTCCTTTTCCAGCAAGGATTCTGTTGGAAAGGTACAGATAAATCCCATTAGTATTTCCATATGAAAGATAGAGGATATATTTTACCTTATGTCAACAAGATTTCACAGTTTTACGTCGGACAAATGTGTGACTTCCACCCAGTGATAGTGTGGGAAACTGGCTTAGTGAGCATGAGTAAGGTGCATCAGTCAGCATCAAGTCGCTCAGTCAGCAGCTGTGGAGTCACTTTGTAAGCACTCCTCTAGTAGTATGTAAACCCATGTAGTTGCACACTTAGGTCCTCAGACTTTCCTCTTGAGGACCAGGTAAGAGTGCCAACAGCCTCTCTGTAGTAGTACCATGGTTCTAATCTTGAGGATGTTGAGATGGACAGTGTCCTGGCAGCTCTGATTAGATTAGATATGGACCTAATGATCAAGGACAATATCTTATCTTGTGTACATAAATGTTCTAGACTTAAGGCTGTGTTCAGCCCCACATTCGTTTCCGTGTTCCGGACTCTTCTAGGGCATTTGTCATGAACTGTACGATACTTTTTCTTTCTCCTTTTGACTTCATCTGTACGATATGAGTTCCGTTCTGGTATCTGACTTGGGGACACTTATCTTCCACTTGTCATACAATTCCTTCACCTATCTTGATGTGCCCCTTTTGCCATTGGATTGCTACTGTACTTCTACCTAGGAGACCCACCTTGAGTCCGTTCCGACTCGGGTTGACTCGATACTAGGACATTATGTAAACCACAACTCTTGTAGTACTTAAGGTGTTGAGACGGATAGTGTCTTGGTGGCTCTGATTAGATTAGATATGGACCTAATGATCAAGGACTATCTTATCTTGTGTACATAATGTTCTAGACTTAAGGCTGTGCTCAGCCCCACATTCGTTTCCATGTTCCGGACTCTTCTAGGGCATTCCATGACCCACCTTGTACTCCGGTACCCACTCTTACTCCGTTTCATGTGGGTCTCCTAGGCTTTCTAAGCAGTGTTTATCACATGCTATCTATCGCTCCTTACTGTATATAAGGACCTCTTTCTTCGCCTTTGTAGCCTCAGTCTTTTGACCTTCTCTGACTGAGGCAAGTACACTTACGCTCCTTTCTACTTTCTTATACTTACACTACCTTACAGCGTCACTCTGTGTCCTTCAGGTATTGTTGTAATCGAGTCTTTTGACCTTCTCTGACTGAGCGTCACTCTGTGTCCTTCAGTTGTCACTCCACCCTTGCTGCGCTTCAACATAAGGCGTAGCAGTTGTACTCTAAGGCCTTAAGCCTGTTCTCCTTTGTCAATCGACAAGGTTACCAGGGAATCCATGTGAGGGACTTGTTCACCCAAGTATTGTGAGGTCTTCAGCTCTTGAACTTGACGTATTGGAGGCTGATTGCCTCCACTCGAAGACATCATGTCTTATTCAGGATCTCGTGCACCTTCACGTGCACCATCGAGGACTGGCTCACATCGAGACCAACTTTTTGAACCTTGCTCATCTCAGCCCTTGCCTGTTCAACGTGCACCGGCTCAGGCCATGACATTAGAACAGGCTTCTCAGTCTCGAGAGCCGACCATTGCAGATCTTGTACAGAACCAGCTCAGACTTCCCTATGCTCAGGAGGAGGACACAGCCCCCAAAGAACTTAGAGGAGAAGGAGTAGGAGGAATCCTCCACGATCCCGTCCACGGCTACTACTGTCACGAACACTAAGGCCTCAAGGAGGTCGAACTACTCAGAACACTAGAGCAAATCCAGCCCTACCAGTAAATACCCTACGCGTCGCTCACAATGCGACGCGTACCACTCACATTGCGACTACAAGTCGAAATGCATCACGTGACCCTTCACCCCCATTCCTCACCCTACTCCCTAATGGCCAATTAACCCTGGAATACCCCCAAGATCCCGGACTAGGGATCTCTCAGAATGGCCATATTACTTGTCCCAAAGTAACCAGAACCTTGATCAAGGTGAAACACTTCATGCGTCCTCTTTGGGACTCTGATCATCAAGAACTCCATGGGGCCTCAAGCCCCACTCTGCGATGGAATCTAAGAAGCGTATCAGAGAGGAGAGGTTATGGGGAATCCCCTCTGGAATCCCCATCAGTAATTAGACCAGATTCGTCTGGGGGGTCTCCAGTAGTATATAAGACCCCCATGTATCGCCCAGTGGTCCTCAGACTGTCCATCTGTGGCACTCTCATCTGTACCTAGCACTGCAATAGCACTGTTAGTGTGTTCCCCCTCGTATCTGCAATACTCGCAGCTCATCTTCTGTTCCCCCCTGTGATGCTCTCCAAACCCTCTGCTATCCTCTCTGCGCGCACCCCGCGAGTGAGTCCTGACAACTACCTTGTTCTTAGTGAACAAACCCTCTGAGTCCATTTTTCTATTGACCGAGGTTGGAACTATGTCCAACAGTCGAGCGTAACCCAACAGTACAATGTTGACTCACCAGTCATCGCTCTTGGAATACCAAACCAAGAGAAAGTCAGACAGTGGTTTTGCGACCACCCTATCCACGAATCTCCCAAGTGAACGACCCTGTCACGGCCTAAGCTGGCGTATGCAAAGCAGGCGAGGGCTGAGATGAGCGAGGTTCAATAAGTTGGTCTTGATGTGAGCCGGTCCTCAATGGTGCATGTGAAGGTGCACGAGATCCTGGATAAGACGTGATGTCTTTGAGTGGAGGCAATCAGCCTCCAGTACGTAGAGTTCAAAAGCTGAAGACCTTGCGATACTTGGGTGAACAAGACCCTCACGCAGATTCCCTGGTAACCTTGTCGATTGACAAAGGAGAACAGGCTTAAGGCCTTAGAGTACAACTGCTATGCCTTAAGTACTACAAGAGGTGCGGTTTACATAATGCCCTAGTATCGATGATAGCCTGCTTGAGCAGCCAAGCAGCGGAGATGCAGAAGAGAGAGTTCGGGGGTAGCGTTAGGAAGTCAAGGGAACGTGTAGGATGATAAGGGAAGGACTAGAGAAGCACCCAGGCGCGTCGGCGGGACCTGCGATATCAATCCGGCGCTGATCTGGGAATCCGCAAACAAACGAGTGACTAGAAAGGAACGAAGGGACGCAAGACGCAAGCCGCAAGGACACAAGACCGCACGCAAACCGCAAGACCGCACCGCAGACCGCACCGCAAGAACGAGAGGGAAACGCTGGGGGTAAGCCGAAGCTGCCCGATGTGTATTCGGATGAGAGTATAAGTAACCCGGGCGTACCCGGGGCCCGGACGCTGAGACGCGAAGCCTATGCGATGCGCCCGAGGCAACGCCTCCCTCGGGTAGCAATATAAAACAAAATAAGTAAACAAACTGCACTAAGACACGCCGAATCGCTCGGACCCGCGTCAGAAAGGAATGTAAAGTAAGGAATGTAAAGGCTAGGGATCGGAAGGGTGTACATGGTCGTTGTGGGCTGTAATCTATCTGGTTTCCTTGAGAAGGTCAACGCATACTATCCGCACGCAAAGTTATAGTACCGCAAACACAACCCGAAGGCTCGCACCTGATCCTGATCCAACCCAACCCAACCCGACGCATTCGCGGGCCAAGGGGCCCGCATCCGGGTTCCCCGCGCCTAGGGGTGGTACAACCGCATCATCGAGTCATACCGAGTCAGAACGGACTCAAGGTGGATCTCCTAGGTAGAAGTACAGTAATGGTCCAATGGCAGAAGGGGTGCGTTAAGATAGATGAAGGAATCATATGATGAGTGAGCGATAAGCATCCCCAAGTCAGATAACGGAATGGAACTCGTATTGTACAGGAAAAAAGAAAAGAAAAGAAAAAGAACAGAAAACGTATCGTACAGTTCATGACAGACCCCCACATCGACACAGCCTCAGTTCACCACAGATCTCACAGGTGTTGCCCAACACCTCGAACAAACGGCAGACCTCCTTCTATCATCGAATTCCCTGACATTTGATCCTCCATCCTTACAGCAGTGCGAGATGGCTGAGGAAACACGAGTCGACTCCATGATCACAGCCTATAGAGAAAATGGAAAGCTTACTGGAGAAGCTCCATTTATCTTTAACAGAGAATCCAAACACTATGCCAACTTCATGTGGCAGTTTAACCTATATGCATTCCTGAATGACGATAACTCGACGTTCACCGACCCCCTGAAAAAGATATCCTTCTATCTCACATACTTCAGAGGCACCATCATCAGTGACTGGGTCCAGAGACAAATTGATTGGCTTGAAAAAGTCAAAGTGAACAGCATACTGGACCCCCTCGTACCCTTTGCCACAAAGGATACCGCTTGGATGGTGTTTAAAGACACCCTCGATAAGCGATTCCTAAATAGAGGAACAGCAGTCAATGCTAAACTCCTCTTGGCGAATTTGAAGTACTGATACCCCGAGCCAATCGAAGAATATATTGGAAAGTTCCACACCCTCGCAGAGAGAGGGAATTTCCATCTTGACTCTGAAGCCACCATCATCATGTTCCTTTGCTCTTTCCCAAACGCCCTAGTATGAGAGATGGCTAGGCAAGGAGGAGATGTTTTTAGCGTAAACCCTGAAAACAAGAGATGGACCTTTGACGAATAGGCTGAGAAGCTTTGTGACCAGCAGCTCCAGCACCAACTCATGAGGGACATCTACGGCAACCAGGACAACCAGAGGCAGCAGCCAAGGTTTCAGATACGATGTCCTGGAGGACAGCAGCAAACCAGGAATGATGGAGTCGTACCTATGGACGTAGACACATTGATGACCAATCAGACCCAAACGTTCGTCCATCAGAAGGGGAAGAAGCTCTCCCTCGAAGAACGCACCCTGTATATGCAACAGGGGCATTGTTTCCACTGCGGACAACAGGGGCACGTCTCCCGCTCCTGTCCGCAAAAGGACTCACGTCCTCGGGAAATATGCCAGTGACAGGTCGACACAGCCTCATCCCCTTCGAACGTATCCTCGACATCTACATCTCCCGCTCCCCCTATTTCTCCACAGACATTTGCAGTGTATCTAGTGAATGTGTCCAATGCTGAAAAAGAGTCCATCTTCAGTGTCCTCGAGAAGGACAAGGACTTCAGCGTTCAGGATTTTCAACAAGCTTAAGTAGAGCGATCCTTGCTCGAGCCATCTTCAGCACCGATGTACTAGTACAACTCTCCTATGCCAAAAATGCGATCAGAGTTCCCATTTACGTCCGAAGTGCACATAAAAGGATCGACGACAAAGCCCTGGTCGACAGCGGGGCTACTGACAATATCATTGACTGGAAAGTCGTAAAACAACATGGCCTCCAGGTCAAACGACTTCCCCATCCACACGTCATTTGAAACACTGATGGAACACGAAATCGATCTGGTGATATCACTCATTACACTGAATTCAACATGTCAGCTGGAGGAAAATCACATTCCCAGCGCTTCCATATTTCTAGTATCAGAGGAGAACGTATTATCCTCGGATTTCCCTGGCTATGACTCTTTCAACCCCCAATCTTGTGGGGAGAACGATGAGTCACAGATGATTTTCACCCCATTACTCTTTCCACATCAGATGCATCCTCGTGGAAGCCAACCCTGGCTACATTTTGAGCAGGAACACGCGTGTTGAACATCTATTTTACCCTTGACTAGGAAGAGGAAGCGCATGTGAATGTGTCACTATACCTACAGAGACTCAAACCTTTAAATCTCGAACCAGAGGATGAGATTTACTATGGATCACCACCGGAACTTGTCGATGAGGTTCGCCTCTTTTGAGTTACCCAAGCACAGCAGCTTGCCAAAGCAGCGCTAGATCTAAGTAAAACAAAACTAGACCCCATTCCATCTCACTACCGATGCTTCGACAAAGTCTTCAGTGAAGAAGCAGCGCAGAGATTCCCCGAGTCACGGCCATAGGATCATCCCATCAACTTGAAAGACAACGCACCACCTTCACTTCCGTGTAAAATATATCCCCTTTCCCCCACTGAGCAGATCGCACTCAAATCCTTTCTTGACGAACATCTAAAGAAAGGATACATTCAACCATCTAATTCCCCTTACGCCTCTCCCTTCTTCTTTGTCAAAAAGAAGGACGGGAAACTTCGACCCGTGCAGGATTACTGACAGCTGAACACCTATACAGTAAAAAACCATTATCCCCTCCCGCTCATCGAGGAGATACTCCATAAACTCTAGACTGTACGACTCTACACAAAGTTCGACGTATGATGGGGATACAACAATATCCACATCAAAGAAGGTGACCAATGGAAGGCAGTGTTCAAAATGAATCACGGCTTTTTCGAACCCATGGTCATGTACTTTGGACTTACAAATTCCCCGTCGACATTCCAGACAATGATGAATGAACTGTTCAAAGATGAGATCGACTTAGGTCTCATCTTCATCTACATGGACGACATTCTCATTGCAACTTCGAACGACATCCATCTTCACTGGCGCATAGTTGAGCGAGTACTTCAGAAGCTCCTCAACAACAACCTTTACCTGAAACCAAAGAAATGCACCTTCGAGAGCACGAAGGTGGATTACCTTGGTATGATTCTAAACAGCAACCAGATTGAAATGGACCCCATGAAGCTAGACGGTATCAGGGACTGGCCCGTCCTGAAGACCGTCAAGCAGGTATGAGCGTTCCTTGGATTTGGAAATTTCTATTGTCGTTTCATTAGAGATTTTGGTAAAATCGCATGACCATTGAATACACTTATGAAGAATGATACCCAATTCCTTTGGACTGATGAATGTCAACTTGCATATGAACGACTTAAAGACGCTTTCCTTTCAAACCCCGTACTTATTCACATTGATCATGATAAACCTTTCTTCCTCGAAACAGACGCATCTTCCTTCGCTTGTGGCGCTGTACTTTCACAAAAGGGTGTCGATGGACGACGACACCCTATTGCATACTATTCTCATTCATTTGCTCCAGTTGAACAGCGGTACAACGTCTACGACAGAGAACTCTTAGCTATTATAAAGGCACTGAAGGAATGGCGTCATTACTTAGCAGGAGCAAAGCATCCAATTACAATACTCATGGACCATCATAACTTATTATTCTTTAAAGATACTCAAAAGGTCTCGCATCGCCAGGCGTGATGGCATGAGGACCTTGCCGAGTTTAACTTTGTCATCCAGCATGTCCCTGGAAAACTCCACACCCTGGCAGATGCACTATCCCGATGACCAGATCATGACGACGGTTCCATAGAACATGAAGAAGTAGCTATTCTTTCCCCTGACGTCTTCGTGAACTCCACATTCATGACCAGAACCCCATCACTGGAAGATCGTACCAGAGTAGCTCAACTCTGGGGTGATAAAGATAAGGCTCCAACTAGATGCATGAAACAGCCGGACGGATGGTGGCGTACAGAAAAAGGACAGCTCTGGATACCCGCAAACACCGACAAAACACTCAGACGCAATATCGTTCATGCCCATCATAACACCCCTTCCACCGGACACCCTGGCATCATGTCACGGCCTGAGCTGGTGCATGCAAGGCAGGCAAGGGCTGAGACGAGTGAGGTTCAGTAAGTCAGTCTCGATGTGAGCCAGTCCTTGATGGTGCACGCGAGTGTGCACAAGATCCTGGGTAAGACGTGGTGTCTTCAAGTGGAGGCAATCGGCCTCCGGTACATTGAGTTCAAAGAGCTGAAGACCTCGCGATACTTGGGTGAACAAGACCCTCACGCGGATTCCTGGTAACCTCGTCAATTGACAAAGGAGAACAGGCTTAAGGCCTTAGAGTATAACTGCTATGCCTTAAGTACTACAAGAGATGTGGTTTACATAATGTCCTAGTATCGAGTCAACCAGAGTCAGAACGGACTCAAGTGGGTCTCCTAGGTAGAAGTACAGTTATCAGCATTAGCAAATCGGCAGAGTTCAGATCTGGCCAGGTCTGGCCAGATCTTGCGCCCTGTGCGCCCCGTGCTCACCTTGTTGCTGATTAGCCAGACCTTGCCAGACTCCGAGATACGAACACGACCTTGTCGCATCTGGATCTCCGCCGTGCACCCGCATTCTCAATTCATGGCCAAGTTCCCTCAGCGATACCGAGCCAGCTCGTGCACGCCTTATCGAGCCTGCGCTGCCGCCGCGCGCCCTTGCAAGATCTCGCGTGCCTCGCCAGCTCCTGCATATCCATGAAGATATCTCGTCCCCGTGCCCCCGCTGCAGTTCATGCACGCCCGTGTAGAAATAAAGTACCATATGATTGTGAGTTAATTTAATACATGCGTAGTCAGTATTCGTTGCCCCAAATCCGAGCCATGAGAACCACGTGCGTGACTTGTGAGGCCCCGCACGCCCCCAAGAAGTGAGCTCCAATGTGCTCGGAGCATCCCAAGATGATTGCTCGATGCCAGTTCTATCGCGTGCGTCAGCAATGGGAAGGCCAGACCCGATGGTGCTATGCACAATTTGAGAGATGCAGGGCTCCAGTGTGAAGCCGTTCACAAGACCTGCCCGCGGCATCAGTCTGCAACTTCGCGTGCTACACAACTACTCACTTGTGGATTGCTTTGAACACACGATATGCACATGCGTCTTGTCCCTGATGTAGAACACATTCTGGCTACTACTTGCGCCTCCTCGGCGGGTCCCTCTTCAAGCCAGTGTTCTTTCTGGTAGCCTTTGCAGTGGCTGGTGTGCCGTTGTGCCGCTGCCTGGCGTTGGCTCCTGGCAGGCCTTTGAACATCGCGTAGTGCTCCTCGCACATGAAGCGCGCATTTTCGATCGCTTCATGCGTGATGTCGTGCACGTTCTGCACACGGCGTCAGCGGGGCACACACACACACAGAGAGAAGAGGTGCAGGGCGCGTGCGTACCGAGCGCGCGCAGATGATCCCAATGTACTCCGGGTGCGCGCTGAGCGTGTTGAGCGCAATGTCTATCACACCGCATGTCAGCATGCCAGCCCACCACACGCACGCAGCACTCACGCTGACTGATGAGGAAGTGGATACTGATGCGCAACATGTAGAAGCGGTCGAGCCACGCCTGCACGTCGAGCCCGATGCACTGCGTGCGTGCACCCTGCTTCCACTCGAGCACGCCCTGCGCGACGGTCATCACAGTCGGGTCGTGCTGGTGCTTGATCGCGTCGAGCGTGCGCGTGAAGCGCTTGTTGTAGTCGTGTACCTCGGGCGGCCACTCGGTGTTCGTCGTCCACACATAGTAC
Source organism: Gloeopeniophorella convolvens (assembly GCA_022496205.1). Lineage (NCBI taxonomy): Eukaryota > Fungi > Basidiomycota > Agaricomycetes > Russulales > Gloeopeniophorella > Gloeopeniophorella convolvens. The sequence continues at coordinate 41,702 of WTXD01000030.1, read as the reverse complement.
CTGCCCGCCGCGCTCAATCAGCGCCACACAACCACACATGCAGCACAACCGGCGCGCACCACTTCTCGATTGGGATGCGCAGCCGCGCCCACCGCCGTTCCTGTTCGCGCCGCTGCTAGCGGAGTAGTGGTGCTCATCGACGGACAGGTTTGACGTCGACTCAGGGACCTTCGCGTCGGGCTGGTCCAGCGCAGCGATGATGTCGGGTGGGAGCGTGACGGGGGGAAAGTTGATCAGTTCCTGGGCGGGTCAGACTTGAGGGAGAGGGGCAGGGGAAAGGGGGGCGGGCACCTCAAAGGACTGCGCGTACCAGTTCTTGACCTTTTGGATGGACGGCGTGCTGCTGAGGTTGTGCGGGAGCTTGTCGAGCTCCTTGGCGCGGTGCGCAAGGTGCACGGGGAGCTCCTCTACACAGAGGTGAGCAGGTGGGTCTGGTGGGCGGCGGGTGTGCGGCGCAGCGCATCGAGGAGGAACTGGCTGGCTTTGAGGAGTGTGCCCTGACTCGGGTTCTAGCCGAAGCAGGCCATCTACTGCAGCGAGACTTGGCGCCCGCGTCAGAAAGCACACATGCACATACATGCCGGCAGTGAGGCGCACCACCAGTCTGGGGGAAGGATGCAAAGTGTTAGATCCTGGCCTCTGCCCGCTCCGGCATTCTAGGGCAAGGTGAGCTGAGTAAGGTACAAACTGTGTGCTGAGATCATCGCACTTACCGCTGTATGTGCCCCGCCATGACCGTTGCTCACCAAACCGGTGAGCATCATCGGGCTCAGGGTTGGCGTGGGCGCGGGTGCAGATGCAGGTGCAGGTGCAAGCACATGCGTGGGCGCAGGTCTAGGCGTGGGTGCGGGCCCCGGAGTGGGCAATGGCGTTGGTATGAATCCGGTCTCCCTAAACTTAAGGAAGTCTAAGTCTGAACAGAATGCGCTCGCAAGTTAGCTCAAAGATGCGCTTATGATGAGCGCACTCTTGTTTGAGCTAGCTAAGCCTCTACTACAATATGTGTCAGAATGGTTCTCAGGCGCATATATTTAGTTATTTCACTTACTTAGGGTGTTCCCCTTTTTCTTTGCTATCTTACGAGTCATTGTTGTTCATGTTAGTAGCATCTTGGCCCAGACAGGTGGGGTCCGGCACAAAGGTGAGGAGCAATGGGGTTGACAGATGAACCTTTGCTGCGCGCCATCCACCTTGCAGCGCGGTGATAGATACCTATCGGAACCTTTTTGTAGCTTAGCGAGTGTATTTAGTAGCATATATGTGATCAATTACTATCATATACCTTTGGTGGTGGTTGGGCCGGTGGCCCAACTCTTGGGAGACCGAGCACCTTGGGGCCCGTGGTTGCGGCTCTTCGGATTCTCGCTCGCGATGAGGCATTGCTAAGGGATTGTTTTATAAAGTTAATAGAGAAAGTGGAGGATGGGTGGGGGAGGAGGAAAAGTGAAGTACCAGTGCGAATCAAGGGTCCATGTATGCACACCGTGACCTATCGGATTCAACTCCGATGCGCGACTGTGCACACGACCACGTGTGCGTGGCACCTCACATGCCCAGACCCTGGCACGCGTTCCTGTTTTCGCGCTAAGTCGACTGTGGTGCAGGCTTTGCAAGCTACACAGATCCTCGCGTGGTCAAGATGTATACTCTGCTCCACGCATACCTGTCGCCTTGACTCGTAATTTCTGCCCTGCCATCTCCCAACCCTTCCCAAGCACATTGACTCCCAGATCCGATGTCTGTTACTGTTACTGTCTCGTCTGCTCTCGACCGCCGCTACTGCTCGTCCACTACTCAAACATCCCCACTCAAATATATAAGTAGTATCAGGTTCTCTCTCCCACCACGGGCCCAGTGCCTCTCGCACGTGGGCCCGGTTCCAACGGTATTCCCCATCTCTCCTTCTCCCATGCGGCCGCTGTCAAACGCATACCTTAATACCCCAGCATCGTCTATATCATCACGCCCCGCCACTTTCTACAACTCAACATGCGAACAGGGTACTCTCAAGCGAATCCCTGTTTACCCCAGCACCGCATCTCTAGCTGCAAAGGAGGTCCGCGAGTACACAAACATAAGTACGTTACTAGCTTCGTCAATCAGTCTTCTGCACTGTCTCTTCACTCAAAAGGCACGGGTTCAATGTTCACATGGGGTAGTATACTGGACAAAAGTGCCCATTGGACTAGCTACATTAGAGTGTACATATATTATATTATGTGATAATATATACCGCTCCCCTATGGGGTGCGGTGAATGGGGTACGGCACGTGGCCACAGACATCGTGCGCATGACGAGGTGGAGCACACAATGCTTATATGGTGTGCCCAGGGCTCAGACGGGACACGCGACGTCATGGAAAATGGGGACGGTATGACGTACCTCGGGAGCCAGTGCCTGCGAGATGCGGCACGCGCAAGGGGATGTTGGAAGGGGCGGGAGGCGGGCAGTGGCGAGGGCGAACAAGCGAGGACGAGGGCGAGGGCGAGGGCGAGAGCAAGAGCAAGAGCAAGAGCAAGAGCAAGAGCAAGAGCGGGAGCGAGCGGGCCAGCGCGAGGGCGAGGACGGAGATGGCGAACGGCAGCGAGCTCAGAGCGACGGCAAGAGCGGGCAAGAGAGCGGGTTGGTGCGGGCATGGGCACAGGCAGAGCGCGCAAGGAGCGGAGGGAGCGAGGGAGACAGTGGGGATGGGAGAAGTCGGATGTGATAGCAGCGATGATGATGGCGAGCGAGGTACTTATGCGGGCGTGAGCAAGGATCGTCGATACTGGGGCACGCAGCCTAAGAGCTGTGGATCATGAAATGAGCAGACATAACCGGGTAATGTGAAAGGTACATTACCTGGCATGGGCAGCACGCTGTTGATTCAGGTACAGCGTGATCCGGCCATCTCTGGCCAGATCTGCTTGGTCACTACCAGAAGTAGCCCGGGCGTGATGGCCCCAGCGTGGAGGAACACAGGGGACGAGAGGACAAACCGGCACAACCAGGTATCACGGGAGCTGGCACGGGCTGGCGCAGGCCCAATCGGTCCGCCAGACCGTGCTTACCATGCCGTCCCGGGACTTGGCCGTTTTGGTGATGAGTCCAATAGCGAAAGGGGCACGTCAAGAAGAATGAAGGAATCATATGATGAGTGAGAGATAAGCGTCCCCGAGTCAGGTATCGGAACGGAACTCGTATCGTACAGATAAGAAAGAAAAAGAAAAGAGAAATGTATTGTACAAGTTGTGACATATCACAAATACTCAGGAGCTGATATGACGACAGTGGGATTGGCCCGGACTTAATGATTTTGTAAAGAACTGTGTCAACGGATGCGCAGAGTGCCAAGCGTTGAAAGTCCGCACCAATTGGCAGAAGCCGGAACTCATGCTGATCTGCACTGATCTAGATGTGGGACCATTTCAGACAGTACCTATAAATTTCATCGTAAAACTCCTGACCTCGCGAGGCTTTGATTCCATCCTCGTGGTTGTAGATCATGATTGCACTAAAGGCGCCATCTTCATGCCTTGCAATGAAACAATCACAGCAAAAGAGACTACGAAGCTCTACTTGAACAACGTCTACCGCCATTTTGGACTCCCTCGCCGCATCATCTCTGACCAAGACCCTAGATTTGCATCATCCTTCACTTGCGAACTATGCCGATGCCTCAGCATCAGTCAAAACATCTCCACCGCCTATTACCCACAGACAGACGGACAGACCGAGCATGTTAATCAACAGCTTGAGTAGTACCTCTAGTTCTGGGTGAACAGCAGACAGGATGACTGGGTTGACTGGCTTCCCTTCGCAGAATTCTTGCATAATTCCTGGAAGAGCTCTACAATGAAACTATCCCCCTTTGAAGCCCTGATGGGCTATCATCCTCATTCTGATTGGCTGATAGGAACAGTCTCATCGATACCCCGGATTACTGATCGTTTAGAACTGCTGTGCAGTCATCGCCTCGCAGCGCGAGAAGCCCTAGAATGGACAGTTGACATGATGAAGCGGAAGGCCAGAGGTCAACTGCCCACTATCAATGAAGGAGACTTAGTTGTTGAAGTGCAGCAGAGGGTGGAGTGACAACTGAAGGACACAGAGTGACGCTCAGTCAGAGAAGGTCAAAAGACTAGTACATTAGTGCAATACCTGAAGGACACAGAGTGACGCTATAAGGTAAGGTAAGTATAAGGTAGAAGTGAAAGGAGCGGTAGTGTACTTGCCTCAGTCAGAGAAGGTCAAAAGACTGAGGCTACAAAGGCGAAGAAAGAGGTCCTTATATACAGTAAGGAGCGACAGATAGCATGTGATAAACACTGCTTAGAAAGCCTAGGAGACCCACATGAAACGGAGTAAGAGTGGGTACCGGAGTACAAGGTGGGTCATTGAATGCCCTAGAATAGTCCAGAACATGGAAACGAATGTGGGGCTGAACACAGCCTTAAGTCTAGAACATTATGTACACTAGATAAGATAGTCCTTGATCATTAGGTCCATATCTAATCTAATCAGAGCCGCCAGGACACTGTCCGTCTCAACATTAGTTTGGCTGGAAGGAAGTCCTTTACCCACTTCCTATCTCACACTAAAACTAGCACCCCGACGCCATGGACCCTTCCATGTCGTTCGATAGTTATCCCCGGTGACATTCCAACTAGAACTTCCTCCATCGATGAAGATTCACGACGTTTTCCATGTGTCTTGCCTTCTTCCCTATCGCGAAACATGAGAACACAGTACAAACTTCCCTCAACCCCCACCTGACCTCATTGAAGGGGAAGAAGAATACAAAGTTGAATCCATACGAAACTCCTGCATCTTCCAACATCAGCTGCAGTATCTTGTGAAATAGAAGGGCTATCCTGACTCAGATAACGAGTGGATCAAAGCTTCCGACATTCACACGGATGACCTGCTGACTCTGTATTACACAGAACACCCTGATGCCGCAGGACCGGCCACCAATACCCTATCTAAGTGCTGTGGTCGACGCTGAACATAAGAGGGGGGTAATTTTCATCCTTCATCCCCAGCGACTTCAGTCACTCTAGTGATCACAATGTTCTATTCGACTTCTTATCCTTCACCACTTCCCACTCCTACCATGTCTCCCGTTCCTACCAATGTCTCTTCTATCTCGTTTATCGAGACCTCATCTCCCGCTCCTCATCCCATTCCTAACATTGAGTACCTCCGTTCTGACACCAACTCCATTGCCAGTTCTCGCGCCCCAACCCCCCCCCACTTTCTTTGAAGAGACCATCATGGTCATTGAAGGAGTACACATTCCTATGCCCGTCCCCATCCGTTCAGTCTCCGCAGCCATCATCACACCCTCGAGCCCAAAGGTGGAAGCAGTCACCATCGAGGCAGTGCCTCCAGAGGCAAACCCCTTAGTCGAAGGACCTGCCACTATCCTAGCCCAGTTCATACCTGCTTCCACCCTTCCTCGCCCTAGACCACCTCCTGCCGTCGGACCCACCCATGTTGTTGTGGGTAACACGATCATTGATCTTGACGAAGAGGAAACAGAGAGGAAGAACATACTCAGTCGCCAGCAGGACTATCTAGACTATCTCATCACTGTGACGTTCGAGAACACTGAGTATAACTGGGACTTCAAATCGGTTCGTCTAACTGACGTAAAGTCCCGGCTGTCTCAAAAGTTCTATGAACAAATCGACGACTGCTCTACCAAATGCTGGTATGCCCTGACAACGGAATACTGTAAAGGACTCATAGCAGAAACGCGTGAAGAACTCCATCCTCATCTGAACTGACTTGCTAACCAGGCCTACGAGGCCCTGCGTAGAAAAAACCCCCGCCTTCCTTGCGACCTACTCACCAAAGGTTTCTTCTGTAACTCAGAGCATACCATTACAGTTGAAACTATCAGGTCAAAGTACGACGGCCGACTCATCATAGCTCCCTGGGTGAAGACAGTCACAGATGGCCCCTGCCCGTTCATGGTCACAGTGGAGGACGAGTATGACGAGATGGACACTGCCATCAAACTCTACATGACGCCGGTCAAACATAAACAACCTGACTGCATCACGCTAGAGACCGAGGACTGTCTAATGGTGCAGGACAACAATCTCACTGCAGTCATTTGTGACATGTGGGATTACGGTCTCACCGCCGACTTGTACTGCCTTGGCCAGGAGATGAGGAAGAGGAAGCGTATCCAGTATGACCTTGATGAGCTAGAGAGGAAGCGCGTGGACGCTAAAATGTGCATCCTCGCTATCCACTGCCGACTCAAAGCGGCCTGTCTAGAGTCATGCGTACAGGCAGTACATGAGGCCCGGCGATATACCTTTAACGATATGACCCCCTTCCTTTTCCATCCATCTAGTCGCATCTGGGTGAGTGAGGAGACGCAGCTCGTGTAAAGACTCACGAGACAGGGTCCGGCAGAGAGAGCCGAAGGTACAAGTGATCACGATGTAGACTTTGGTACGCAGAACAAGGATTGAAGTCGAGGTGACTTCGAATGTAAGAGGGATGCAATGTCACAAACTGTATGATACTTTTTCTTTCTCCTTTTGAATTCATCTGTATGATATGAGTTCTGTTCTGGTATCTAACTCGGGGATGCTTATCTTCCACTTGTCATACAATTCCTTCACCTATCTTGACGCGCCCCTTTTGCCATTGGATTGCTACTGTACTTCTACCTAGGAGACCCACCTTGAGTCCGTTCTGACTTGGGTTGACTCGATACTAAGACATTATGTAAACCACAACTCTTGTAGTACTTAAGGCATAGTATTTGCACTCTAAGGCCTTAAGCCTGTTCTCCTTTGTCAATCGACGAGGTTACCAGGGAATCCGTGTGATAGACTTGTTCACCCAAGTATCGCAAGGTCTTCAGCTCTTGAACTCGATGTATCGGAGGCCGATTGCCTTCACTCGAAGACATCACGTCTTATCCAGGATCTCGTGCACCTTCACATGCACCATCAAGGACTGGCTCACATCGAGACCAACTTATTGAACCTTGCTCGTCTCGGCCCTTGCCTGTTCAATGTGCACCAGCTCAGGCTGTGACAGCATTCCATGACCCATGTCACGGACACGCCTTTTCGAAGGATTCCTGGACCACTTAGCAGGCTTGAGCCTTCACTGCTAAGCGAGTAATCAAAGAAGTGCTAAAACTACATATTCCACGGGAATTGTTTCCTTTGCATTAGGTGCAGGCTTACGTAAGCCTCACATGACATCTTGTGACTCGTTTTGTGACTCGTCCTGTGGGAAATTAGGGTTAGAATGGGCTAGAAGGGCCTAGAGGCCATGGACTTTGGGTTATGACGTCATGGTGACATCAGTAGTCTAGATTGTGCTGCACATGATGTCATTGCTGAGTGAGCATGACGTAGTGTGGGAAACTGGCTTAGTGAGTGTGAGTAAGGTGCATCAGTCAGCACCAAGTCGCTCAGTCAGCAGCTGCGGATGTTGAAGCGCAGCAGAAACAGGGTGCCAACTAGGCAAGCAAGAGCAAAGCTCAATCAGTGAAGTCAACAGACTGAGGCTACAAGGGCAAAAACAGTGTCCTTTATATACACAAAAGGAGTGTGGTTTGCATATGATAAACAACAGCAACATGTGATAACCAGAGACCCATGTGAAAGCGGAACTAAAGTGGGTCGACTGGAACTGCAGGTGGGTCAACCCAGAACTGCATGTGGGTCATGGAAGAGCCCGGAAGAATCTAGAACAGGAACGAAAGTAGGTACAGCCTTAGGGGCTAGAATATAATGATGTCATATACATTGTAGATCAGATAGCTCGCAGATCACCGAGTCCCTTATCTAATCTAATCAGAGACGTCCTTCCTGTCCTGAGTCCTGTCTGTCTCAACATCCCCCCGTGATCCAGACTGTCTCACTACAATGCCCATGCGCTCATTGAGCAGCTGCAGGTTATCCTTTGGCAGGGATTTTGTGAAGCCGTTGGCGACCATGTCCTCAGTGCGAGTGCGCACCAATTCAATGACACCTTGGTTAACATATTCCCGTATAACATGATGCTTAATAGCAATATGTTTGGATCGCTTCCCAGTGACAGGATTTAACGCCAAATCAATGGCACCTTTGTTATCACCGTGAAGTGGGATCACGGGATCCTCAACGTCGTACTCAAGCTCCATGAAGAAGCTCCGATACCACTGAGCCTGGTTAGAGGCATCAGTCATGGCCATGTACTCCGCATGCGTAGTACTCTGGGCAATAGTCTTTTGCTTGCATGAAGACCAAGAGATTGCACCATTGCATAGCAAGAACACATAACTGGACGTGGAGTGGTAATTGTCTGGCTGGTCTGCCAGAGAGGAATCAGAGTAGCCGCTAAGCCAACTCTTCGACGTGCCATTATAGCATAGTGCATAGTCTGCAGTACCATTAAGATACGCCATAACATATTTTGCTAGCCTTATATGGACTTTAGAGGGATTTGCAGCGTATTGCGCCAGTCTCCCCACCGCAAAAGAGATATCCGGACAGGTTCCGAGTTGCGTGTACAGCAAACTGCCGATCAAGGACTGGAAGTATCCTCGTTCCGCAATAGTTGCTTCACCTGTATATTTTACAAGGTGCACATCGGCGCCGGCTGGCAAGGGAGTTGCGGGCGTTTTTGCGCTCCGCAAGTCAAACTGAGCAACTTTACTCAAGATATAACTGGTTTGGTCAATCTCGATGTGCCTTCTGGAATGATCGCGAGTGATGCGAATGCCTAGGTATGACTGTATTTCTCCCAAATCCGTCATTTCATAGCGCTTGCTCAACAGGGTTTTAATCCTGATGACTTCCACAAGGGAATTCCCCATGAGTGTGATATTGTTCAAGAGTATAATGACAACATATAACTTTGTGCCATTCTCTGAACGACAGAGCACATATACTCCTGCATCAGAGTACGTCCGCTTAAAGCCAAGTTCCACCAAAACTCCATGGAACTGCAAGTTCCATGCGTGGAAGGCTTGTTTGAGACCATAGATGGCCTTTAACAGGCGATAGACTTTGCCCTCCTGTCCTATGATGATGAAACTATGAGGCTGCTCCATATAGATTTCCTCATCCAGTTCCCCATGAAGGAATGCCAACTTGACATCCATCTGGTGTATTTCCCAATCTTCCTGCGCGGCCAACGCAAGGAGAAGTCTAAGAGACTCAAACCGGGCAACTGGAGAAAATGTTTCGTTGTAATCAATCCCAAGGACTTGTGTAAATCCCTTTGCAACCAACCGAGCTCTATAGCGACCATCCGCCTTGAGCTTAAAAACCCATTTTGATTTTACTGTCTTGCGACCAGCAGGGAGATCAACTAACTCCCAAGTACCATTCTTAGAGAGTGCATCCATTTCATATTGACACGCCTCTAGCCACTCTTGCGCATTTTCAGACTGCATTGCTTCTGCAAAAGTTACGGGGTCTGCGCCTATTGCGACTGCAAGTAACTGTAGAGTTCCGAGTCTTCCGGTTCTCGGATTCCAAGCAGCATTATTAGGGTTGGCATAGTGCGGATTAGGCCTGCTAACTCTAGTGCTGTGCCGAACTCTAGCAATCTCCTGAAGAATGTCCTGCCGCGTGGCCATGTCCCCCTCTAGTTCAGGAGTGGGGGAAGGACGTCTAGAAGGAGTGGGAGTTTCGGGAGGGGAAGACTCTTCTTCTGGATCGGCAAGTTCTCTTCCAACCGGAACTCTTGTAGGGGTAGATGGTGCGCTGTGTGGGCGAGTGGGTGGTGTTACAAATGCTGATGGGTCTTGTTTTTGCTCCTTCTTTGGCATAGAAGGTGGAGAGGGAGCAGGTGGTGGTACTGGTGGCATGGGAGGCCTTGCGTTTTGTACCTCTACAGCCGGGACGATGTAGGGAACCTCAACATAAAAAGGTTCAAAGGGTGGTGGGACATCTGTGGCAGGTGCTGGCTTAACAGCCTGCCTGGAAGGGAAGACGGTTTCGTCAAATATCACATCGCGAGATACTACAACTGAGTGGGTACGCCCGTTCCAAAGCTGGTATCCTTTACTACCAGGCTCGTACCTGATGAATGTTGCTGGGAATGCCTTGGCATCCAGCTTCTTCCGTCCATCCTTAGGGACATGTACATATGCCCTACATCCAAAAATGCAGAAGTATGAGACATCCGGGGGGTGACTAAGTCCCCAGAGCTCAACAGGTGTGCGCCATTGCAGACGTCTGATAGGGGAACGGTTGTAGACATGAACCGCAGTTGCTACTGCATATTCCCAAAAGCCGTTGGAAAGACCACTTGCATGAAGCGTTATGAGTGCCTTATCCATGATTGTGTGATTGAATCGCTCGGCTCTACCATTTTGCTGCGATGAGTGAGGCATCGTGGTATAGTGCTCTATCCCCCTCTGCTTCAGCAAGTCCTCAACGGTACCGTTCATGTATTCTCCACCTCGGTCGGAGTGTAGCACCTTGAGTTTACTAGATGTTTGGGTTTCCCCCCACGCTAAGTACTCAGTAAGGGCTTTACTGAATCCGTCCTTGGTTTTAAGGTAGTACACTACAGCGTGACTGCTGTAGTCATCTATAAACATTGCGATGTACCAGTGACGTTGGAGAGACTGCGTCTGCATTTTTCCTACAAGGTCTGTATGTACAACCTCAAAGGGACAAGTTGCCCTTTTGTAAGAAGTGGGGAACTCCTGTCTGTGTGACTTGCCGGGTTGGCAGCCAACGCAGGGAGTTGCGGGGACTTCCGAGGCACTGTCCACAGTAAAGCCAGTAACTGTCACGAACACTAAGGCTTCAAGGAGGTCGAACTGCTCAGAACACTAGAGCGAACCCAGCCCTACTAGTAAACACCTTACGCGTCGCCCACAATGCGACGCGTACCACTCACATTGCGACTACAAGTCAAAATACATCACGTGACCCTTCACCCCCATTCCTCACCCTACTCCCTAATGGCCAATTAACCCTGGAATACCCCCAAGATCCCGGACTAGGGATCTCTCAGAATGGCCATATCACTTGTCCTAAAGTAACCAGAACCTTGATCAAGGTGAAACACTTCATGCGTTCTCTTTGGGACTCTGATCATCAAGAACTCCATAGGGCCTCAAGCCCCATCTTGCGATGGAATCTGAGAAGTGTATCAGAGAGGAGAGGTTATAGGGAATCCCCTCTGGAATCCCCATCAGTAATTAGACCAGATTCGTCTGGGGGGTCTCCAGTAGTATATAAGACCCCCATGTATCGCCTAGTGGTCCTCAGACTGTCCATCTGTGGCACTCTCATCTGTACCTAGCACTGCAATAGCACTGTTAGTGTGTTCCCTCTCTGCTCCTGCATATCGCAGCTTATCTTCTGTCTATCCCCCTCGACGCTCTCCAAACTCTGCTATCCTCTCTGCGCGCACTCTGCGAGTGAGTCCTGACATTTGGACAGTCTCTTACACCCTCTGATCAGCTGCGATCCTAGTGTCTTACTTTGGAATCACCGCACCTCAGACCGCGCTCCTCTTGGACCGTGCTCAACCTCAGGCGCTGATTCGTCCTTCCTCTTACTCTGATCTTGACGCTCCCCCTCGAGGACCGCCAACCCTTCTTGACTACGACACTCCCACTTGTGGACTGTCACCTGAACTCCAGTATCCTCCCCTTGTTTCTACTCCTCGTCCCCCACCCATGCCTCGTTCTCCATCGTACCATCCTCGCTCCCTGTCACGAACTGTACGATACTTTTTCTTTTTCTTTCCTTATCGTGACTGTACAATACGAGTTCCGGTCCGACTCCACGACTCGGGGATGCTTATCTTTCATTCGTCATACGATTCCCCCATTCTTCTTGACGCGCCCCTTATGCCATTGGACCCCTACTGTACTTCTACCTAGGAGACCCACCTTGAGTCCGTTCTGACTCGGTATGACTCGATACTAGGACATTATGTAAACCGTTATCCTTGTAGTACTTAAGGCGTAGCAGTTGTACTCTAAGGCCTTAAGCCTGTTCTCCTTTGTCAATCGACGAGGTTACCAGGGAATCCGCGTGAGGGACTTGTTTGCCCAAGCATCGCGAGGTCTTCAGCTCTTGAACTCGAAGTACCGGAGGCCGATTGCCTCCATCTTCAGACATCACGTCTTATCCAGGATCTCGTGCACACTCACGTGCACCTTCGAGGACCAGCCCACATCGAGACCAACTTACCGAACCTCGCTCGTCTCAGCCCTCGCCAGCTCCGCTCGCGCCGGCTCAGGCCGTGACACTCCCCATCTCCTATCGACGTTGAACCAGGACAGATCCTCAATGTCCTCACTGTACCACCTCACTCTCCCTCTCCACATCACTCAGCCTTCGACTTCCTAGTCCGTCTCAGAGCCCAACAGGTGCAAGAACGCTTTGCAGAAATCCTACGCACCTCAGCTGTCCCACAGTCTCCTATCCCTGGCCCCTCTACTGGTGAACAAGCTCTCAGCCCCTTGGTCGAGTCTACTCCAGCCTCCCCTTTCTTATCCACTCCCCAGCCTTGCCCTTCGCGTTCTTCACCTCCTTACTCCCCTTCGCATCTGTCTGTCCTTGCCCCTTCTCCTCATCCTGCATCACCGGCGCATACTCCTGCACTCCCTCCTACTCGCACTCCTACTCCTCATCCTGTATCAAATCCCATACCCTTGCGAGCAGCGACGGTATCCCCTTTGATCTTCGCTCCCAACCTCGTCCCAGCATCTGCCCTTGAGATCCTTGTCAACGTCACAGTCGAGCAATTTCCTGACCAAGCACCCCCTCCATACCATCGCGTCCGCTCCCCCTTTGAGGTCACAAACGATAGTGACCTCACTGACTATGTCGACTTCCACTTCGACGCTCCACCACTCCAACCCATCCCTGTCTGTCCCCAAGTACTCCACCAACCTCACGAGCGAGTTGCAGCACAACTTGCAGGTCGCCCTCAACGTTTTGACGCATCTCAACTCCTCTGGCACATCGCTCGCATCAAGTCCGCTCGATTCTACCTTGAAAACATCAATAACTACTTCCCTGAGCTCCGCCCCTTCCGCTCCCACCTCGAAGAATACCACTACTTCACACTCGAGGCCACCCACCCAAACGAAGGCAACCGACGCCTACCAGAACATCCTTACCACCCTCGCCACATCTGCGCCTTCACTGTCTACACTCCTCCATCGCGTGAACTACCCCTCGGAGCTATACACTACGAGTTCACCTATCACCTCGTCGACAACCTCCTCTCCCTTGAATTCAGCACCCAACGTTGCTTTGAAGGTGCCAGAGTCCCACTCCGCCACATCGACTTCCTAGACGGTCGATTCCTGAGTACCTACAGCTTTCTCCACTTCGATCATGGCCGTATCATCTCCATCCGCGATCGTTACTCAGAACTCAACGACTCTTGCCTCCTATACCCTCAACTTCGACTCTTCACCGGCCTCCAGCGTGTCCCTGACAACATCAGAGAAGTAGGAGACGCACCCTGTTGAAGCGCAGCAGAAACAGGGTGCCAACTAGGCAAGCAAGAGCAAAGCTCAGTCAGTGAAGTCAACAGACTGAATGTCATTGGCGCAATACCTAGGCAAGCAAGAGCAAAGCTAAAGTAACTAGGTAAGCGCAAGTCCGGAAGTTCCGGAAGTAAAGTACTTGCCTCAGTCAGTGAAGTTAACAGACTGAGGCTACAAGGGCGAAAACAGCGTCCTTTATATACACAAAAGGAGTGTGGTTTGCATGTGATAAACAACAGCAACATGTGATAACCAGAGACCCATGTGAAAGTGGAACTAAAGTGGGTCGACCGGAACTGCAGGTGGGTCAACCCGGAACTGCATGTGGGTCATGGAAGAGCCCGGAAGAATCTAGAACAGGAACGAAAGTAGGTACAGCCTTAGGGGCTAGAACATAATGATGTCATATACATTGTAGATCAGATAGCTCGCAGATCACCGAGTCCCTTATCTAATCTAATCAGAGACGTCCTTCCTGTCCTGAGTCCTGTCCGTCTCAACACACCCTTCCTTTGCCACGACCACAACCTCATCGCCCTCATCCACGTGCCAAGGGGAGAACTTGAATAAACCTAGCAAATCAGTCGAATACTTGTACCTGTAAATAGTATCTGCCCAATTATTTTCTAGAGTGTGTAGCACCTCTGTGGGAGATACTGTTGACTCAGACTCGACTCAGTGGAAGCACCACCCCAAGTATTGCTTGAAGGACTCCACCTTATCCCTTACAACGACAACAATCACCTAACCTTTGACCAAGCCTATCGACGCTTCTTCGACAAATATTATCTAGTCCTTCATCGTATTATCTGACTTTAGTTCTACAATCCTCGTGCTCGTGTCCACGACTTCTCTACCGATACTCTAGTCCGTTCTGACTCTTGGCTCACTCCGGTCTTAACAAGACTTTGATGATCTCTCCCATTTGGACAACTCTTCAACAATGATCTACACCTCAACCACTGGTTCAACGCTGAAAGGAACATTGTCCAAAGTGCTGTAGAAGAACAGCACCTCTTTTGGTTCCTCCAACGACCTAGTGGTGTACGCTGGGAATCCATCCAAACCACCAACCTCTGGCTCGAACTCGAGCTCTTCTGGTGGAACATTGTCCAAGTCCACAAAGAACATCTCATCGAGAAAATCCTTACCGGCCATCGAATCTACTATCTTGAACGCTTCATCACTACTCCGTACCAGACTCGTCTCCACTTCGCTCAACTTGTCCTACTTCAAGAAAACCCTCTAGTACCTCTCTACTCTATCCGCTCCGGCCCCTTCTGCAACTATACCTTGCATCTGCAAGACGCACACTGGATCATAAGTAATCCTCTCGACCTCGACCTTGTCCAATCAAACAACGACTTCCTATATCCTGTACCACAACGACCTCCTCTTATTCCTCCAGCAACCCCTGAATCAGACATCGGAGAAAACAGTTGGAACAATGCCCCAAGCATTGTCAGCAACTTCAGCCTCGACGAAGAACAAGAAGCAATAGACAACAACGTCCCCAGCATCCACACTATCAGCGACCTCGACCTACAAGACACCAGTGACCTTACCGACACCCAGTATTTAGAGATCTAGTCAGATCCTCCTGTACCCTGTATTTTAGACTATCAGAGTCTTTCTGTCGCAATCCTGGCATCCAGACCTAATTGTCGACGGTCTCCTAGACACTGTCCTCCGACACCACTACCTCAAGTAGCATTACCACCAGTACAACGTACGCCAACCCCTGAAGATCCAAGAAACCTCAGTAGAACCCGACTCATCGACATCCAACGTGATAACGTTGCGCACCATCCAGAAATCATCTACATCGGCCAAACCTTGCCTACTCGAAACTTCTTTGGCTTTCACAACTTCCGACGCTGGTGCAGAGAAGAATACAATCATCGCCAACTCCGTATCATCAGTTTCCCCCACGACCTCCACGAACTCGCCAACTTCACTAGCGATCCTCTGCACTTTGAAGGCTATCTGTGGAAGCGATCTACAAGAATCTTTCGCGACCACATCGAAGAAGACTACGCCCGCATCGAACACCATTCCATTGATCGACGTTGTCCTATCCTTAACCACACTTTCACCATCACATATCATCACAACGTTAATATCCTGAGTCCAGCTAGAGATGTGGACCGAGGGGAGTTGCTATAGTCGCCAGGGGTGATGGGATGAGGATTGGGTGGTCGGATGAGCAATAGGATGAGCTAGTGACTGCAAGGATCCGCTCGGAAACGCAAGGAAAGGGACCCAAACTCGCAGGAACACAACCTGAAGCTGACCCGAAGGTCCTGGAAGGCCTCGGGCCCTCCAGAGAGTGAGGGAGAGTCTCTGAACGTGACGCAGACCCGAAATGAGATGGGAGCACCGGGGAAAGGAAGCTTTGTGATCCAAAACACTACAGGATGCAGTACTACTGACTACGTGGGAACCCGAAGCCAAATCCGGTAGGTATAAGGGTTTCCTGCGACCCGAAAGTGTAAAGGAACCAGGAAGGAAAAGGAAGTAATGGGAACCGCAATATACAAATGTACAGGCTCGCATCTGCGCTCAAGGGCAGTCTGGGGTCATATCCTTCGCTACCCAGCTCAACCTGATCGCTTCGCAGGGCAAAATACCCAGATCCAAGGTTTCCGAGCATAGAGACCGCTGGACCCTAACAACGTCAACACCTACACCGTACAAGTTGTAGGACTCCCTATTGTCTAAACCACTCTTTATGAGTACCGAATTCCAAAACTACATTAAAGAGAACACTTGGAACGACCCTAGCCCAGAAGAAATCGTTGAGATCTCCTGACATCTACCTCCCGGAAGCATTATTAGGAAAATCAGACTTGACAAAGAAAGCGGACACGTCTACGCCATCGCCACAGTCCTTGGACGAACTCTCGTCCTTGACGAGGCAACCAAGCAAACAGTTTTCACCACTTATCAAGTACCAGTCCTCGACGCACTCAACGCTTACTACCCACACGCCGATCAACTTCAAGGTTACGCCTGGGCATCCTTAGAAGGACTTTACAAAGACAAGAAAGTCCGTTGGAACGAAGGAAGGAAGCGGTGGCAATACTTCAACAACCAACTAGTATACTTCGACCCTCCTGAACAAACCCGCGTCGTACCACCACCTACACCACCTCCCTCAGACAACTCAGACGAAGTCAACGAACTCCTAGAATCTACTCAAGAAACTATCCACCGTATCTCCAGAAAAGTTTGTTGAAGCGCAGTAGAGGGTGGAGTGACAACTGAAGGACACAGAGTGACGCTCAGTCAGAGAAGGTCAAAAGACTGATATATTAGTGCAATACCTGAAGGACACAGAGTGACGCTACAAGGTAAGGTAAGCATAAGGTAGAAGTGAAAGGAGCGGTAGTGTACTTGCCTCAGTCAGAGAAGGTCAAAAGACTGAGGCTACAAAGGCGAAGAAAGAGGTCCTTATATACAGTAAGGAGCGACAGATAGCATGTGATAAACACTGCTTAGAAAGCCTAGGAGACCCACATGAAATGGAGTAAGAGTGGGTACCGGAGTACAAGGTGGGTCATGGAATGCCCCAGAATAGACCAGAACATGGAAACGAATGTGGGGCTGAGCACAGCCTTAAGTCTAGAACATTATGTACACAAGATAAGATAGTCCTTGATCATTAGGTCCATATCTAATCTAATCAGAGCTGCCAGGACACTGTCCATCTCAACAAAGTTACTCCATTAGGCACCCCATTAGCTGCAAACTCGCCTCGCACCATACCTGGAGGCTTTGGTACCCCGGAACGTCATCCATCTCCTCAACAAAACCCAGTTCCTGAAGAATCATCTGAACCAGTTGCACCTCCACCGTCTCAGCCTCAAGAACTTGTACCTTTCATCCAGACTCCTACACCTCCTGTCTCTCGTATCGGACCGACTCAGACTCCAGTTGCCTCTTCATCTCGTCAGACTCAAGTACCGCCTCCATTTAAACCACCAGTAAACCCACCATCACAAGGAACCACTACTGCTCCGCCCAAGATGTCTTCCAAGTTACTCGGCAGCCCACCAGAACCCTTTGACGGCGCAGAAGCCACTGCCCGCCAATTCCTTTCTCATCTTAACAACTATTATTCGCTCAATGAAGACCTGTATAACACCGACACCAAGAAGATCGCCGACGCCTATACTCACTTTAAAAACAACACCCGTGCCGGAGAATGGGCTCGCGTCCGCATGAATGACGCACTCACAAATAAAGCCTACAGCACCTGAAAAGCCTTTGTCGACGCCTTCGAAACTATGTTCACCAATCCTGACCAGAAACAACTCGCTATCAACAAATTCTTCCAGTATCCACAAGGCATTCGCCGCTTCCGCGAATGGTATCAAGATTGGGACGTTGCACGCACTGAAGCCGCCATCACTGACGACACTGTCACTATCCCTGTCCTCCACCATAACCTGAACAATCAACTCGAGCAAAAGTACTCTGCTGTCGCAAACAAACCAAAGACGCTTGCAGAAGTCGTTAAGATTATTTAAGAACTTGACGATTCCTACTGGACGAATCATCCTAGAAGTACCTTCCGAGGTGGACGCGGACGAAGCAATATCCGCTCCCTCGAAGAAGAAGAAATCTCACAAGTTAATGCGACCACTGCATTTCCCCCACTCACTACTGAAGAGCGCAAACGTCGTCGCAACAACAACCTTTGCATGTACTGTGGAGGAGGAGGACACTGGTCCGACAAATGCCTCAGAAAGCCTGGCGGACCCTCATCTTCCACTTCGTTCAATTTTAACCGCCGAGGTAGAGGAAACTTCAGAGGATCATTCCGAGGCCACGGACGCGGCGGATCCTTCACTCCCTCATCTAACTCTTGCAACCTCATTGCAAATGATCCATCATCCTCCTCCACTACCGACACTTCTATCCAAGCTATCAATAGCTGGTATGCTCAAGCCACTCCCGAGGCCAAGCAAGCCGTTTCCGACATCATCTCCCCATCTACCACTTCCGAGAAGAAGGATTTTTGAAATGTCCCATAGCTGCACTGTCTATTGGGACTCTTCGTGTTCAGAGGACGTATGAGAGGTTCTTCGGAGTTGAGAAATTTGAACCCTTTGTAACGATTGACTCTATTCCTGTACTGTTGTCTACGATGCGTAATCGACGGACTCCGTCTATATCTGTTAGAGTCAATTTCCTGGGACAGTCCTCTGGCCAAAAAATCAGTGCACGCGCACTTGTTGATGGTGGCGCAGAAGGCATTATCCTGCATACCAACTTCGCCAACCGGCATCACTTCACACTCAAGAAACTTGTCAAACCTTCCCTGCTCGCAATGTCGACGGCACTGATAACGCCACTGGCTTGGTTCAACATACCACTATTCAACGCCTTGAAATCCCTACACCAGACGGCCACTCACACCAAGAATGGATTGAACTATATCTCACTGACATCGGCGACCACGACCTCATCCTAGGCACGGACTGGCTTAGACGACACAACCCTAGCATCAACTGGGAAAAGACACAATTACCTTTGACCGTTGTCCACCTTCCTGCCAATTATCCGACTCCACTATCTCTGCCACCGCGCTAGACAACATTCCTGTTGGTCTAATCCGCACCATCACTACACCAACTAATACCAATGAAGATGGTATCCATGAAACCGACGTGAATTTTGCCATAGAAATGCAAACAGTCCTTGCATCTTGTGGTTACATCGACTACACCCTTCAAGAACCATATCTCCTTGACTCCGTCGACCTCACCACTATCAGACGACTCTTCCAATCAGAATCAACGCACACCCAAGCAGTGGTCAATGATCCTGGTGTGCATTCCACCAGCGCAGTGGTCTATGATCCTGAAGCTCGTCCTATAATACAACTAGAGTTACACCTGTCGATAGGATCTATATCTGTCCGTGCCAAAACAACTCATTCGCAACAATTGGCCAAACAAAATGTCGCACCCAAGAAAACAATTGAAGACATTGTCCCTCTAGAATTCCTCAAGTACCGTAAAGTCTTTGAAGAATCAGCTGCCCAACGACTCCCTGCCCGCAAACCCTGGGACCATGCTATCGACCTGAAACCTGATGCCCAACTCTGTGACTGTAAAATCTACAGTCTCACCCCCAATGAACAGAAGGCCCTTGACGAATTCCTCAAAGAACACCTTGCAAAAGGCTATATTCGCCCTTCAAAGTCACCTATGGCAAGCCCGTTCTTCTTCGTCAAGAAGAAAGATGGAAAGTTACGTCCTGTACAAGACTATTGCGCCCTCAACAACATCACAATCAAGAACGCTTACCCACTTCCACTCATCCCTGAACTCATCGACAAACTCAAGAACGCCCGCTACTTCACCAAATTTGACGTCCGCTGGGGCTATAACAATATTCGCATCAAAGAAGGCAATGAATGGAAAGCTGCCTTCAAGACCAACCGTGGTCTATTCGAACCCCTAGTCATGTTCTTTGGACTCTGCAACTCCCCCGGCACGTTCCAATCCTTTATGAACGAGAACTTCAAGGATATCATTGCAACCGGCTGCATTGTTATCTACATGGATGACATCCTCATTTTCACTGACACTCTTGAAGAAAATTATGCCCTTGTTTAGTCTTTGACTTTCCACATCCTTCCCACGCCCCGGTAAGGCGGTCCGCCGGACCACTCTTCATTTCAAACTCAGACTTTATCTTTTATTCTCGAACACTTTTGTTGTTTCTTTTATGTAATCAAACTAGTAATATACTATGAGTGATGTACAAGTGTGTCTGTCACACTGTGTCTATGTCAGGGAGGACGAGGGGACGAGGGGACGAGGGATGGGGGACACACTCCTCCTCCTCCTCCTCCCCCTTACCTTCCCGGAAATGGCAACGTTTGACATCCCCGTTGGTCCCGTGCTCAGTGACATCACACGCCATGCCGGCTGAAGGCACCGTACCGACGACCTGTCCACTTCTCGTCGCAAAGGGAGCATCGTGTACGACCGGGAGAAGGGCAGGATGCATCTAGAATGGGCAAATCTTGATGCATTCAAGGCCTGGCTTGCTGCCGAAGAACACGAGCACGGCGTAGAGTTCATTTCACACAAGACCATACGCCCGGACCCATCGGATAGCCCAATCTGGCTGGAGCGGCGTACCCTCAACTGTTCCCGGGAGGGTTCAGGGGGCGTGAAGTTCAAACATTACGAAAAGAAGCACGATTGGAATCGGAAGATCCCTACCAAACACACAGGATGTGGGGCGCGCATTATCATCAAACTCTATCCGCATGTCCAGACCATGCTTGGCAAGTACGAGGCCGAGCACAACCACGAGATTGGCAATGACAATCTCATATTCATTCGCCTCTCGGAGCCAGTGCGAGAGAAGATTATGACATTGGTGCACACAGGAGTGGAGGGCAAAGCCATAGTGAGTCAATAGATCTATTCATTCATTTCATTAGTCTGACAGCGGCCATTCAGCTTAAGCAGATCTGCGAATCGACTGCGCCGACGGATCGCGATCATTATGTCACTATGCGCGATATCAGTCGTATCCGTCGCATTGTCGAGAGCGACGAGATCCGATTTGACGAGAACGACGCCATCTCGGCAAGCGTTTGGGTCGAGCAGCTTTATAAGGGCGGAGATCTGGTGTTCCTGAAGGACAAAACAGATCCTGTCCCAGAAGGATCTCTGCTAGCACAAGATACCTTTGTGCTCTGCATTCAAACCCAATTCCAGCAATCTATGTTTACTCTATTGGGAGGTGATTTCCTGGCAATAGATGCCACCCACAACACTACACAGTACTCTGGCCTCCAGCTGTTTACCCTGATTATCAGAGATCATTGGGGCCATGGTACGCTTCAGATTTCATTTCCGCTTCATTTCCGCTTAATTTGGCGTTGGCAGGTGTTCCCGCTGCCTGGATGCTGTCATCTAGCGGCACCCAGGCAACCATTCTCCATTTTCTCAATTTAGTAAAGTCTTGGAACCCGTCCGTTACACCAAAGATCATCATGACCGATCGTGATCAAGCGCAAATGAACGCAATCAAGGTTGCCTTCCCCGGCTGCACAATGCTGCTGTGCTGGTGGCACGTCCTGCGTGCAATTCGGACGCATTTCAATACGACTGCGTTCCTGGAGCTCTGGGCATTGATTCGAAAATGGGTGAGAACGGCCGATCAAGATCAATTCTTCACCTGGTGGGATCAAATCAGAACCGATCCCTCGGTCCCCCAAAGCATGATTGATTATCTGCAGTTTAACTAGATGACCGTCCTCCCTCAATGGATGGGATGGTTGCGGTTACACCGCACGATCTTTCAAGAGGGCGATACGAACATGCTTATCGAGGCGTAAGTAGTCTTATCGGTCCGAGATTAGGCAAGATTGGTGCAAATCTAATGTTATATCTCCCTAGATATCACCATGTACTCAAATCTACCTGGCTGGATGGGAAGCGAAATCGCCGAGTCGATCATCTCCTCCATACCTTGGTGGAGAACATGCTGCCGACATACGAGAACCGTTGTTAGGGTCCAGCGGTCTCTACACTCAGAAACCTCGGATCTGGGTATTTTGCCCTGCGAAGTGATTGGGTTGAGCTAGGTAGTGAAGGATGTGACCCCAGACTGCCCTTGAGCGCAGATGCGAGCCTGTACGTTTGTATATTGCAGTTCCCTTTACTTCCTTTTCCTTCCTGGTTCCTTTACACTTTTGGGTCACAGGAAACCCTTGTACCTACCGGATTTGGCTTCGGGTTCCCACGTAGTCAGTAGTACTGCATCCTGTAGTGTTTTGGATCACAAAGCTTCCTTTCCCCGGTGCTCCCATCTCATTTCGGGTCTGCATCGCGTTCAGAGACTCTCCCTCACTCTCTGGAGGGCCCAAGGCCTTCCAGGACCTTCAGGTCAGCTTCAGGTTGTGTTCCTGCGAGTTCGGGTCCTTCCCTTGCGTTTCCAAGCGGATCCTTGCAGTCACTAGCTCATCCTATTGCTCATCCGACCACCCAATCCTCATCCCATCACCCCTGGCGACTATAGCAACTCCCCTTGGTCCACATCTCTAGCTGGACTCAGGATATCACCGTCACCGCCGCCAAGGGCTTGGATTCGAAGGCCCCAACTTGGCCGACGCTCGGTGTGCCGAGATCATGAAGCGCGCCTTGGAGACGAAGCCCGACGTCCAGCTATTGGACGACAGGCGGTATTACGTGCGATCTGTGTCAAATGCATTGCATATGTATTATGTTGATCTCGGCCGAGCGGCCTATGACTGCCTAGACTGGCCGCGCATCCGTTTCTGCAAGCACATTGCCGCCGTATAGCTGTCAACCGGTGTGCAGGAAGAGCCAATCAAGACCATGGCCCCACCCCCGAAGATACCGTCGCTGCTTTCGGTACTCATGCACATGCCCGACGCCTACAAGGAGAAATCAAAAAGGATATTAGAGAATGTAATATCCGTGTCCTCGGCGCTCCTCAGTGATGGCGCCATCCCTTCATCTCCGACATCGGTTCGATCACTTCAGGCAATCGAATCACACGTTATTGCATATGATGGCGCAGCGCGCTCGGCAGGCAGTGCGCTTCCTGAAAAGGAGGTTATTGCCCCCAATCAACACTCTTGGCCCGAGACCGCCGAGCGAATGGGGGCAAAGGCAGCGCAGAAACACACCAAAAAGCGCCGACCCAGCGACGCGGCTACCCAACCAAGTGCAACGGAGCGCATCGGCGAGCTGAACCGCAAGGCGCCTCGCATTAAGAACACCAACCCATACGGCGGTGGCCAAGAATCCGGCAAGAATGCCAACGCCGATGCACAGTCGGTCGCCAACAACGTTGCTGCGCGCGCCCACGCAGCGAATCCCAATCTCCCACCTCCTCCCTCGCAGCCCAAGCGCCGCGGCCGAAAGGGAGCCGACACAACACTAGCGCCGACACCATCCGCTCCCCCGCCCCCGCCCCCACCTGCGACCCCGCACATTCCAGCGCTCCCCCCATTGCTGTCACGCGCTCCCAATCCCGCCCCTATCATATACAATTATGCACTCAGTCAGTTTCTTCCTGTCCGGCACAATCCTCCTCCCTCCCTCCCCTACAGCTATTACCCCCCCAGTACACAGTAGTAATTAGTACTTAGATGTGAATAAAAAGTGATTTGTCATTGATATTACACAGTGTGAAAAGCAGCATTGTCATTCCAATTACTCAGTGCCAAAAAGACATTGTCATTCACACTATATAAGTAATATAAAATGATTTATCGTAGTAACCCTAATCCTAATTTACTCGAAAGAGTACCGGTGGCCGGCTGCAGACTGGCCCCGGAGGTGTGGGAAGGATGTGGAAAGTACGCAACTCCCTTGTTCATCGTGTTCTCCAGCGACTTTGCGAACTCGACCTCTACCTCAAACCAGAGAAATGTTCCTTCTTCCAGACAACCATTGAATACCTCGGTCTTATCATCTCTGCCGGTCGCATTCGCATGGACCCTGCCAAACTCAAAGCCATCATAGAGTGGCCAACACCAAAAACACTCAAACACGTTTAAGCGTTCCTCGGCTTTGGCAACTTCTACCGACATTTCATCATGGACTTCTCTAAGATTGCACATCCACTTCATGCCCTCACACGTAAAGATACTCCGTTCCAGTGGTCCTCAGCCTGTCAACAAGCGTTTGACAACCTCAAGCACGCATTCACCTCAGCCCCAGTACTCACACTCCCCGACCATACTCGCCCATTTCGTCTGATTACAGACACCTCCGACTTTGCCATCGGCGCTGTGCTGGAGCAACCAGACGAAATTAATCGCTGGCACCCGGTCACATTCCTGTCTAAATCCATGACCGATGCAGAACGCAACTACGACATCCACGACAAAGAACTCCTTGCTATTATCCGTTCCCTCGAAACCTATCGACACTATTTACAAGGGGCTCAACACCGTGTTGAAATCTGGACTGACCACAACAACCTGACATACTTCACCACAAAACAGAAACTCACTCGAAGACAAGCGTGCTGGTCTCTTGAACTTTCCCAATACGACGTACTTCTCCTTCATAAACCCGGCATTTACAACCGCGCCGATCATCTGTCCCGCCGTCCAGATCTTAAAGAGGGGATAATGACCAAAAATGACAACAAAATCCTCCTAGACACCAAGTTTTTCACAATCCGAGCTACTCGCGCTGGCACTACCACTACCATTGGAGACCAAAACCTACGACGACGCATCAGAGAATCTCAAGACAAAGATGAAGAAGTCACTAAAGCGTTAACAACAATCATGAAGAATGGTCCACGGACGATAGCGAAAGGCTTAGAAGATTGGAACTATGAAGACGGTCTCATCTTACATCAAGGAAAGGTCTATATCCCCAAAGACACCAAATTACGACGAGAAATTGTTCAACAATACCATGAGTCACTCACCACTGGCCACCTAGGAAGATGGAAAACTTACGAACTAGTCTCTCGAGAATACTGGTGGCCTGGAATATCCAAGTTCGTCAAAGACTACGTCGACGGCTGTGCCACTTGCCAGACCACTAAACAACAACACCCTAACCTCATTCCACTGCATCCGAACGAAATCCCAAACCGTCCCTGGGAAGTCATCACCATGGATTTCATTACCGACCTCCCTATCTCAAAGGGATACGACTCACTCTATGTCGTAGTTGACCGCTTCACCAAAGCCACTATCATCGCTCCCTGTCATAAAACTATCACCTCTGAACAAACTGCCGACCTCTACATCAACTATGTCTGGAAGCGCACTAGACTTCCTAAACAAGTTATCTCCGACAGAGGACCGCAATTCGCATCGCAATTTATGCAAGAAAAACGACTTCAAGTAACTCTCACCCTCAGTACTGCATACCACCCTCAGACTGACAGTGAAACGGAATGAGTTAACCAAGAACTAGAACAATACCTACAAGTCTTCTGCAACTATCAACAAGACAACTGGGTTGACCTCATCCTGTTCATGGAGTTTGCACACAACAATCGCCAACATTCAGCTACCCATATTGCACCCTTCCTAGCCTGGTATGGCTTCCTCCCTGAATTTATTCCACCACCACAATTTGGTTCCAAAGTTGAATCTGCCGAACAATGTCTTATGTTACTCGAACAAATCCGCACTAAAATTAAAGCAAGCTTAGAAAACACTGCAGAAATCATGAAACACTCTAGACCTGACGGACCAGAACACAAATATAAAGAAGGAGATCTCGTCTGGCTAGAAGCAAAGAACCTTGGTACAACACATCCAAAAACGAAGTTAGCACCCAAACGATACAGACCATTCAAGGTCATCACCTCCTATGCAGTCACCAGTAAACTCAAACTACCTGACCATTGGCACATCCATCCCGTCTTTCACAACTCGCTCATTTCCCCATACAAAGAAACCACTGCTCACGGACCTAACTACTCGACACCTCCACCGGAAATCATTGACGATGAAGAAGGACACTACGAGATTGAAGCAATTATCAAGAGTCGACCCACCAGAAACCGACGAGGCGTTCAGTACCTTGTCAAGTGGAAAGATTACCCTGACTCCGAAAATTCATGGGTCCCTTACTCAGAAATGAAACACGCCATGGAAACTGTTCACTCATTCCACCAACAACACCCCTCTATGCCGCAACCACCATCACTTGCTCATGACAGACTTGTCAATGCGCTTCAGGCGCAGCGCAATCATAAAGAGGGGATAATGTTATGAACCCTAAGGCTTCAAGGAGGTCGAACTGCTCAGAACACTAGAGCGAACCCAGCCCTACTAGTAAACACCTTACGCGTCGCCCACAATGCGACGCGTACCACTCACATTGCGACTACAAGTCAAAATACATCACGTGACCCTTCACCCCCATTCCTCACCCTACTCCCTAATGGCCAATTAACCCTGGAATACCCCCAAGATCCCGGACTAGGGATCTCTCAGAATGGCCATATTACTTGTCCCAAAGTAACCAGAACCTTGATCAAGGTGAAACACTTCATGCGTTCTCTTTGGGACTCTGATCATCAAGAACTCCATGGGGCCTCAAGCCCCACCTTGCGATGGAATCTGAGAAGTGTATCAGAGAGGAGAGGTTATAGGGAATCCCCTCTGGAATCCCCATCAGTAATTAGACCAGATTCATCTGGGGGGTCTCCAGTAGTATATAAGACCCCCATGTATCGCCCAGTGGTCCTCAGACTGTCCATCTGTGGCACTCTTATCTGTACCTAGCACTGCAATAGCACTGTTAGTGTGTTCCCTCTCTGCTCCTGCACATCGCAGCTCATCTTCTGTCTATCCCCCTCGACGCTCTCCAAACTCTGCTATCCTCTCTGTGCGCACTCCGCGAGTGAGTCCTGACAGTAACTGCAGGCTCTACATAGCGTTCCAGGGTACCATAGGCTAGGTGACCCATCCGCTGATGCTAGACTTCATAGCTTGCGCTATCCTGTACATGCATGCTAAGGGACTGCACTTGAGAATCCAACCAATACAAGTTGTTCTCTAGGTAACCTTTTGCAATGCAACGCTGCTTAACAGCGATTTGAAAGCCATGGTCTCCAAAAGATACAGTTGCGCCGAGTTGTGTGAGTGCTCTGGTCGACAGAAAGCGACCTGAAACACCCAGAACATGCAATACATGCGACAATGTGATCTTTTCTTCTGGAGTCCGCAAGACAACGGTGCCATAGCCAACTTGGTGAACCGACGACTTATCCCCTAGGCTAATGCTGCCTGCTGATAGGGTATAATCTTTGAAGTCAGAGCGGTGTGGCATTATATGGTGTGTAGCACCAGAGTCCATCATCCAGCAGGAGGAAACCAATAAGTAAAGGGAAACTCCAACTTCTGATTCCACATCTGAGATATGTGCAGAAGTATCTACAGTGGCAAGTACGTTGGCCGCCTTGTTGGAGTTCCCTCCAGTTCCCCCCGAGTTCCCAGCAGTTCCGGAAGTTCCGGAACTCTGTCCCTTGTCTGCCTCCTTCTTCTCGCGATGTTTCTTCTTCAGGTCCTCCTTTTTCTTGCGGCAAGTGTTGGCTTTGTGGCCTTTCTTGTGACAGTAGAAGCATTCCCCATCAAAGGGTTCCGCTTTCTTGCCGGAAGAAAACTTCCTGGTGGCATTGAGTGCACCACCAGCAGGACCTTCCCTGATCTCTTCAGCGTTTTGGATCAGGGGCTCAATATCTTTGAGCACGAATTTCTTGGGGTCATGAGTTGCCAAGAGGATGTCTTGAGTCCCCTGGTACTTGGTACCACCAAGAGCGTCGACAAGGGTGAGGCAAACCTCGAGTTCCGACTTGCCAAGGCCAACTTCCGCAAGTTGCTTGCGCAACTCCTTCAGATGCCTGATCTGCGGACCGAGGGGTTGGGAGTCGTCAATGCGCCACGCATTGAACTCACGCCACAAGTTCCAGCCTCTCATAACTGTGTTGCCACCATAGAGGACGCGCAACTGGTCATATTTCTCCTTGACCGAGGGAAACTCAACATCTGGGACTTGCGAGTACACTTCCGGGGTGATGCACCCCATCATGAACACAGTAACCCGGTGGGTCATGAGTTCCCAGTCGTCGGCATCAGTTCCGGGAGGGGGAGAGGTGTGGACAAGGAGGATGGCACAGTCGTTCATGCCAAGGGCAGACAGGAATTTTTGGTTCCATACCACCCAGTTTGTCTCTTCCAGCTCTGGAATGCGCAGGAAAGAGGGCATGACGAAGGCAAAGTTTTGCTGGTGAATGGTGGCAACATTTTGGGAAATGGATGTGGTGCCAGTTGCGCCTTGCGCTGGCGGAAGAGGAGTGTTCCCCTGGACTGGGGTGGCGTTGCCTGACGGAGTTGGCATAGTTGCGATGATTTACACTGTCGTTGCGGAGCAGTCAGTGACAGGTGTTGCTGGTAGCAAGAATAGTTGTGGTTGTAGCGTAACCCCCATGCCTGTGAACTTGTACCTCTGATCCAATTGGACCAGTCTCCAGAGCCCTTTAGTGTGACTTGGTATAGTACAATTTGTAACTAATCCACTGTAGAAGTGAGCCACCCGGCATGACCACAGAGACGGCATTGAAATAGCCCATCTGTGCACTATGGGGGAACTTCTACTTAAGCCCTAGATGATTGGGGCAATGGATAAGGGGGTCCAATTTGTTCATTATGCATGGCGCTCTGTTTCCCAATAGTCATAAAGACCTGGTACTGACGCAAAATGTTGAGACGGACAGTGTCCTGGCAGCTCTGATTAGATTAGATATGGACCTAATGATCAAGGACTATCTTATCTTGTGTACATAATGTTCTAGACTTAAGGCTGTGTTCAGCCCCACATTCGTTTCCATGTTCTGGACTATTCTAGGGCATTCCATGACCCACCTTGTACTCCGGTACCCACTCTTACTCTGTTTCATGTGGGTCTCCTAGGCTTTCTAAGCAGTGTTTATTACATGCTATCTGTCGCTCCTTACTGTATATAAGGACCTCTTTCTTCGCCTTTGTAGCCTCAGTCTTTTGACCTTCTCTAACTGAGGCAAGTACACTTACGCTCCTTTCTACTTTCTTATACTTACACTACCTTACAGCGTCACTCTGTGTCCTTCAGGTATTGTTGTAATCCAGTCTTTTGACCTTCTCTGACTGAGCGTCACTCTGTGTCCTTCAGTTGTCACTCCACCCTTTGCTGCGCTTCAACACAAAAATCATGCAAGAGCGGAACTATGAGGCTCATCCCTATGTACTACTGTAAGTAGGGTAGTGCAGTTGTAACAGACGCAAGGTCTAGGGTGGTGTTCCCTGCCTTGTTATACACCTAAACCGCTCCCACTGAAGGGCAGACAGCCAACTGTTCACTAGCCAAATAGCATCACAAGGGGCTTCCCCCCTGCTTGCCTAAGGGGCATAAGGCTGCTCTTCTGGCTCCACAGACAGCGGCTAATTACTGCACGCTGCTGGGGTTTCCCCAGGAACAAGTATAGTACTGGTATAGTATAGATATGTACAGAGACCATGATGCACACGGTGGGATGGAGAAGCTTACAGTGGTTCTGCCACGCCTGGCTCCTTCCCACATGCTCGCATGGAAGCCATCAAGGCCCAAGTGCTAGGCACAGCCCCTATGCCTCGCATAGGTGCTGACAGGGTTAACACCTTGCCGCTGAGGAGGATACTCACAATGGGAGTTGCGAGTGCGGAAGTAAGACTTGCTAAAAAGTTAAAGGCTAGGGCCCATAACCTGTTGAAGCGCAGCAGAAACAGGGTGCCAACTAGGCAAGCAAGAGCAAAGCTCAGTCAGTGAAGTCAACAGACTGAATGTCATTGGCGCAATACCTAGGCAAGCAAGAGCAAAGCTAAAGTAACTAGGTAAGCGCAAGTCTGGAAGTTCCAGAAGTAAAGTACTTGCCTCAGTCAGTGAAGTCAACAGACTGAGGCTACAAGGGCAAAAACAGTGTCCTTTATATACACAAAAGGAGTGTGGTTTGCATGTGATAAACAACAGCAACATGTGATAACCAGAGACCCATGTGAAAGCGGAACTAAAGTGGGTCAACCGGAACTGCAGGTGGGTCAACCCGGAACTGCATGTGGGTCATGGAAGGGCCCGGAAGAATCTAGAACAGGAACGAAAGTAGGTACAGCCTTAGGGGCTAGAACATAATGATGTCATATACATTGTAGATCAGATAGCTCGCAGATCACTGAGTCCCTTATCTAATCTAATCAGAGACGTCCTTCCTGTCCTGAGTCCTGTCCGTCTCAACAATCTGAATGTTGCTAAAGTACTTGTTCGCATCAAGTAACCAAGCGGGCCAGCGGTGAGACTCAGATTTGAGGGAAGGCATTGTTAAGTCATCACTCTGATGCATGGCGACGACTTGCTCCACTTCAAGGCTGTCTGGCTCAATGAGTCCCAGCGCTGGTGTTGAGCTCCTGGAGCGATAGATGCTGCTAACAGTGTGAGGTAGGGGGGCTGAAAGCTGCGTGGATGAAACTACCAGAGTTGGAGGAGGCGGGGCTGGCAGATCGATGCTCGGAGATGGGGCAGGGGTTATCTCACAGAATTCCTCACTGTCACTGTCGCCAGAGGGAGCAGGGATGATAGCATTGCCATCGAAGGGTACCCCTGATGCAAGAGACAGCGGGGGCGAGGGCAAGGCAAGAGATGGTGAAGGTGAAGGAAGTGGGGTGGGAAGTAGCTGGGGGTTGGGGGGTACCAGTGGCAGAGTCAGCAGTGCGTTGGAATGTGTGACATGGCCTCTCAGATCAAAAGCCACCGAGTTCAAAGTCATAGCCCAGAAATCATCAAAGCCTGTTGACTCTGAACTCTGAGCTATAAAAGGCTCAGGAGATGGAGCCCTGCCACCCAGAGACACGAGTAGGTCCTGACATGACGAGTAAGGCTACAAGGCACTTCAGCGTCATGTTTGAAAGAGAACTCACAGAGTCGCCATTACCTAATCCCGGAGCCGCAAGTTGCTGAGTGGCATTGGCGTTGTCGGCCATCCATGTGAACGATCTGGATCCACCGTTGATAACAGTGGGCTCTGCTGACAGCCCCGAAATGTCATTGTGTTGTTCATTATCAAAGTCCAAACTTTCTGGATGCGAGGGCCTCAAAGAATGTGCGCGACGAACCTCTGGAGCTTTTTTGTCGATCAGCACCCATGCAATGTGGCAGTACATTTCCCAATGTACAAAAAACAGCCTAAGCAAAACCGATCAAAGACTTTGTGGCCTGATCAAATCTGTCGGCATTGTACTGCTGCCAATTCTGTTTGATAAGGCCAATAGTTTTGCCAGAGTGAAAGCTTGATAAGACATTGTGTTAGCTCAATGAACGCCGGTGGGATGCTAGCAAGGAATGTACCATAATGCATGGACTGCGCCACTCCACTCTGGGATTGGTCCAGCGAGTAGAAGTGTTGCAACAAACCCATACTTCCGAGCCACCTGATCTACCAAAGGCTGAAGGGTAGAATAGGCTTGGTTGAGGCTCCTAAGGTTTGTGAGTGTGTGAGTAGGCTTACGACGAATTATCCAAGATAAAAGTACTTACTGCTGTTGTGATGCAGGATCAGTGGGGTTTATGGGGCCATCAGACGCAGCCTTCACCTTCTCCTTCAATTCTTGAAGGTTCTCCAGAGGCTCTTTCTCCAGCTCTGCACGGAACTCAGGAGATTCTGCTGCAAAGAGGCACTTGATGACCGTGATACAAATGTTGAAAGGGTGGGGCTGCTTTTTGTCAGAGAGAAGCGGCCTCGCCTTCACTTCCGCCCATTCTTTATTGAAGATTGGGCGACAGCATTCCTTGTAGTACTTGCGTGAATAAAGCTGCCATGCAGGTTGTTTTTTTGGCACCTTCATCTCCTGTCAGAACTCACTTGCAGGGTGTGTGCAGAGAGGATAGCAGAGGGTTTGGAGAGCATCACAAGGGGGAGAATGGAAGATGAGCTGCGAGTATTGCAGAAACGAGGGGGAACACACTAACAGTGCTATTGCAGTGCTAGGTACAGATGAGAGTGCCACAGATGGACAGTCTGAGAACCACTAGGCGATACATGGGGGTCTTATATACTACTGGAGACCCCCCAGACGAATCTGGTCTAATTACTGATGGGGATTCCAGAGGGGATTCCCCATAACCTCTCCTCTCTGATATGCTTCTCAGATTCCATTGCAGAGTGGGGCTTGAGGCCCCATGGAGTTCTTGATGATCAGAGTCCCAAAGAGGATGCATGAAGTGCTTCATCTTGATCAAGGTTCTGGTTACTTTAGGACAAGTAATATGGCCATTCTGAGAGATCCCTAGTCCGGGATCTTGGGGGTATTCCAGGGTTAATTGGCCATTAGGGAGTAGGGCGAGGAATGGGGGTGAAGGGTCATGTGATGCATTTCGACTTGTAGTCGTAATGTGAGTGGTACATGTCGCATTGTGAGCGACACGTAGGCTGTTCACTAGTAGGGCTGAGTTCGCTTGAGTGTTCTGAGCATCTCAACCTTCTTGAAGCCCTAGTGTTCATGACATTATCCCCTCTTTATGATTGCGCTGCACCTGAAGCGCATTAATAAGTCTGTCATGAGCGAGTGATGGTGATTGCGGCATAGAGGGGTGTTGTTGGTGGAATGAGTGAACAGTTTCCATGGCGTGTTTCATTTCTGAGTAAGGAACCCATGAATTTTCAGAGTCAGAGTAACCTTTCCACTTGACAAGGTATTGAATGCCTTGTCAGTTTCTATTGGGTTGACTCTTGATAATTGTTTCAATCTTGTAGTGTCTTTCTTCATCGTCAATGATTTCAGGTGGAGGTGTCGAAAAGTTAGGTCCATGAGCGGTGGTTTCTTTGTATGGGGAAATGAGTGAGTTGTGAAAGACAGGGTGAATGTGCCAATGGTCAGGTAGTTTGAGTTTACTGGTGACTGCATAGGAGGTGATGACTTTGAATGGTCCATAACATTTGGGTGCTAACTTCGCCTTTGGATGTGTTATACAAAGGTTCTTTGCTTCTAGCCAGACGAGATCTCCTTCTTTGTACTTGTGTTCTGATCCATCAGGTCTAGAGTGTTTCATGATTTCTGTGGCGTTTTCTAAACTCGCTTTGATTTCAGTGCAGATTTGTTTGAGTAGTGTGAGACGTTGTTTGGCAGATTCAACTTGGTAACCAAGTTGTGGTGATGGAATGAATTCGGGGAGGAAGTCATACCAGGCTAGGAAGGGTGCGATGTGGGTAGCTGAGTGTTGGTGATTGTTGTGTGCAAACTCCATGAATGGGATGAGGTCAACCGAGTTGTCTTGTTGATAGTTACAGAAGATTTGTAGGTATTGTTCTA
This sequence comes from Gloeopeniophorella convolvens, assembly GCA_022496205.1. NCBI lineage: Eukaryota > Fungi > Basidiomycota > Agaricomycetes > Russulales > Gloeopeniophorella > Gloeopeniophorella convolvens. Next base: position 8,366 of record WTXD01000030.1, on the reverse strand, counting down.
GTTCTTGATTAACTCGTTCTGTTTCACTGTTGGTCTAAGGGTGATATGTGGTACTAAGGGTGAGAGTTACTTGAAGTTGTTTCCAGACTTCTTGCATAAATTGTAATGCAAATTGCGGTCCTCTGTCAGAGATAACTTGTTTAGGAAGTCCAGTACGCTTCCAGACATAATTGATGTAGAGGTCGGCGGTTTGTTCAGAGGTGATAGTTTTATGACAGGGAGCGATGATAGTAGCTTTAGTGAAGCAGTCGACTACGATGTAGAGTGAGTCGTATCCCTTTGAGATAGGAAGGTCGGTGATGAAGTCCATAGTAATGACTTCCCAGGGACGGTTTGGGATTTCGTTCAGATGCAGTGGAATGAGATTAGGATGTTATCGTTTAGTGGTTTGGCAAGTGGCATAGCCATTGACATAGTCTTTAATGAACTTGGATATTCCAGGCCACCAGTACTCTCGAGAGACTAGTTCATAAGTTTTCCATCTTCCTGGGTGGCCGGTGGCGAGTGATTCATAGTATTGCTGAACAATCTCTCGTCGTAATTTGGTGTCTTTGGGGATGTAGACCTTTCCTTAATGTAAGATGAGACCATCTTCATAGTTCCAATCTTCTAAGCCTTTCGCTATTGTGCATGGACCATTCTTCATAATTGTTGTTAACGCTTTAGTGACTTCTCCATCTTTGTTCTGAGATTCTCTAATGCATTGTCGTAGATTTTGGTCTCCAATGGTAGTGGTAGTTGTCACAACTTGTATGATACAATCTTTTTCTTCCTTTCTTCTTTTCACTTGTACGATACATCGTGTGGTCCTTTTCACTTTTCCGTTTTGTTATCCGTCCAGATATTACGATCTCTTTGTCAGCTTCTACTTCTTACCGTTGCAGTCGTTGAGAGTGGCATATCAGTTTAACGAATCGTCCTGTGTAAGGACTTATGACTCATCGACGTGGATGTGTACATTTGGGGATGCTTATCTTTCACCTGTCATACGATCCCTCATATATCTTGACGTGCCCCTTATGCCATTGGACTAATACTGTACTTCTACCTAGGAGACCCACATTGAGTCCGCTGTGACTCGATCTGACTCGATACTAGGACATTATGTAAACCACGACTCTTGTAGTACTTAAGGCATAGTATTTGTACTCTAAGGCCTTAAGCCTGTTCTCCTTTGTCAATTGATGAGATTACCAGGGAATCCGTGTGAGGGTCTTGTTCACCCAAGTATCGCAAGGTCTTCAGCTTTTGAACTCGATGTACCAGAGGCCGATTGCCTCCACTCGAAGATATCATGTCTTACCCAGGATCTCGTGCACATTCATGTACACCATCAAGAACCAGCTCACATCGAGACTGACTTATTGAACCTCGCTCATCTCAGCCCTTGCCCGTTCAACACACACCAGCTCAGGCTGTGACAGTAGTGCCAGCATGAGTAGCTTGGATTGTGAAAAACTTGGTATCCAAGAGGATTTTGTTGTCGTTTTCAGTCATTATCCCCTCTTTAAGATCTGGATGGCAGGACAGATGATCGGCATGGTTGTAAATGCTAGGTTTATGAAGGAGAAGAACATCGTATTAAGAGAGTTCGAGAGACCAATGCGCTTGTCATCGAGTGAGTTTCTGTTTTGTAGTGAAGTATGTCAGGTTGTTGTAATTGGTCTAGATTTCGATGTGGTGTTGGGCTCCTTGTAGGTAGTGTCGATAGGTTTCAAGGGAATGGATAATAGCAAGGAGTTCTTTATCGTGGATGTCATAGTTGCGTTCAGCGTCAGTCATGGGTTTAGAGAGGAATGCGATGGGGTGCCAGCAATTAATTTTGTCTGGTTGCTCCAGCACAGCACCGATGGCAAAGTCGGAGGCATCTATAATCAGACGAAATGGACAAGTGTGGTTGGGGAGTGTGAGTACTAGGGCTGAGGTGAATGCATGCTTAAGGTTGTCAAACGCTTGTTGACAGGCTGAGGACCACTGGAACGGTGTGTCTTTACGTGTGAGGGTGTGAAGGGGGCGTGCAATCTTGGAAAAATCTTTGATGAAACATCTGTAGAAATTTCCAAAGCCGAGGAACGCTTGAACGTGCTTAAATGTTTTTGGCGTTGGCCACTCCATGATGGCTTTAAGTTTGGCAGGGTCCATGCGAATGTGACCAGCAGAGATGATAAGACCGAGGTACTCGATGGTTGTCTGAAAGAAGGAGCATTTCTCTGGTTTGAGGTAGAGGTCAAGTTCACGAAGACGTTGGAGGACACAATAAACGAGGGTATAATTCTCTTCAAGAGTGTCGGTGAAGATAAGGATATCATCCATGTAGATGACCACGCAGCCGGTTGCGATGATATCTTTGAAGTTCTCGTTCATGAAGGATTGAAACGTGCTGGGAGAGTTGCAGAGGCCAAAGAATATGACTAGGGGTTTGAATAGACCATGGTTAGTCTTGAAGGTGGCTTTCCATTCATTGCCTTCTTTGATGTGAATATTGTTATAGCCTCAGCGAATATCAAACTTGGTGAAATAGCGGGCGTTCTTGAGTTTGTCGATGAGTTCAGGGATAAGTGGAAGTGGGTAGGCATTCTTGATAGTGATATTGTTGAGGGCACGATAATCTTGCACAGGGTGTAGCTTTCCATCTTTCTTCTTGACAAAGAAGAAAGGGCTTGTCATGGGTGACTTTGAAGGGCAAATATAGCCTTTTGCAAGGTGTTCTTTGAGGAATTCATCAAGGGCTTTCTGTTTGTCAGGAGTGAGACTGTAGATTTTACAGTCATGGAGTTGGGTGTCAGGTTTTAGGTCAATAGCATGGTCTCAGGGTTTGTGAGTGGGGAGTCATTGAGCAGCTGATTCTTCGAAGACTTTATGGTACTTGAGGGATTCTGGAGGGACAATATCTTTGATTGTCTTCTTGGGTGTGACATTCTGTTCAGCCAATTGTTGCAAATGAGTTGTTTTGGTGCGGACAGATGTGGATTCGGTCGACTGGTGTAACTTGAGTTGTATTACAGGACAAGCTCCAGGATCATGGACCATTGCGCGGGTGGAACAAGCGCAAGGATCATCGACCACTGTGCGAGTGTGCATTGATTCTGGTTGGAAGAGTTGTCTGATGGTAGTGAGGTCGACAGAATCAAGGAGATATGGTTCTTGAAGGGTGTAGTTAATATAACCACAAGATGCAAGGTGTCACAAACACTAGGGCTTCAAGGAGGTCAAGATGCTCAGAACACTCAAGCAAACTCAGTCCTACTAGTAAACAGCCTACGCGTCGCTCACAATGCAACGCGTACCACTCACATTGCGACTACAAGTTGAAATGCATCACGTGACCCTTCACCCCCATTCCTTGCCCTACTCCCTAATGTCCAATTAACCCTGGAATACCCCCAAGATCCCGGACTAGGGATCTCTCAGAAAGGCCATATTACTCGTCCCAAAGTAACCAGAACCTTGATCAAGATGAAACGCTTCACGCGTCCTCTTTGGGACTCTGATCATCAAGAACTCCATGGGGCCTCAAGCCCCACTCTGCAATGGAATCTAAGAAGCGTATCAGAGAGGAGAGGTTATGGGGAATCCCCTCTGGAATCCCCATCAGTAATTAGACCAGATTCGTCTGGGGGGTCTCCAGTAGTATATAAGACCCCCATGTATCACCTAGTGGTCCTCAGACTGTCCATCTGTGGCACTCTCATCTGTACCTAGCACTGCAATAGCACTGTTAGTGTGTCCCCACTCTGTTCCTGCACATTGCAGCTCATCTTCTGTCTTCCCCCTTGTGATGCTCTCCAAATCCCTCTGCTATCCTCTCTGCGCACACACCGCGAGTGAGTCCTGACACAAGGACAGTTTGCATTTCTATGGCAAAGTTTGCATCGGCCTCATGGGTACCATCTTCAGTGGTATCAAGTGGTGCAGTGATTGTGTGGATTAGACCAACAGGAATGTTGTCTAATGCAGTGGCAGAGATAGTGGAGTTGGATAGTTGACAGGAAGGGGGGCAACGGTCAAAGGTAATAGTGTCCTTTTCCCAGTTGATACTAGGGTTGTGTCGTCTAAGCCAGTCTGTGCCTAAGATAAGGTCGTGGTCACTGATGTCAGTGAGATATAGTTCAATCCATTCTTGATGCGAGTGGCCGTCTGGTGTAGGGATTTCAAGGCATTGAATAGTAGTATGCTAAATCAAGCCGGTAGCATTATCAGTGCCATTGACATTGCGAACAGGGAAAGGTTTGACGAGTTTCTTAAGTGTGAAGTGATGTCGGTTGGCGAAGTTGGTATGCAGGATAATGCCTTCTGCGCCACTATCAACGAGTGCGCGTGCACTGATTTTTTGGCCAGAGGACTGTCCCAGGAAATTGACTCTAACAGATATGGATGGAGTCCGTCGATTACACATCGTAAATGACGGTACAGGAATAGAGTCAATCGTTACAAAGGATTCAAATTTCTCAACTTCGAAGAACCTCTTATAAGTCCTCTGAACACAAAGAGTCCCAATAGACAGTGCGGCTATGGGATGGTTCAAAAATCCTTCTTCTCAGAAGTGGCAGGTGTTGAGATGGACAGTGTCCTGGCGGCTCTGATTATATTAGATATGGACCCAATAATCAAGGACTATCTTATCTTGTGTACATAATGTTCTAGACTTAAGGCTGTGTTCAGCCCCACATTCATTTCCATGTTCCGTACTCTTCTAGGGCATTCCATGACCCACCTTGTACTCCGGTACCCACTCTTACTCTGTTTCATGTGGGTCTCTTGGGCTTTATCAGCAGTGTTTATCACATGCTATCTGTCATTCCTTACAGTATATAAGGACTCCTTTCTTTGCCTCTGAAGCCTCAGTCTTTTGACCTTCTCTGACTGAGGCAAGTACACTACCGCTCCTTTCACTTCTACCTTATGCTTACTTTACCTTACAGTGTCACTTTGTGTCCTTCAGGTATTGCACTAATGTATAAGTATTTTGACCTTCTCTAACTAAGCGTCACTTTGTGTCCTTTAGTTATCACTCCACCCCTTGCTGCACTTTAACAGGTTATGGGCCCTGTCTAAATACCTTGCACTGAAGATTTACACAAGCTCCCTTGACAAGACCACACATCTTTCCACCCAACAAGGTGAGCCTCTGTTCCATTTTTTCCTTCCTCCTTCCCTGGCTAGGCCATGGGATTGTGCATAGCACTTGGGTCCTAGCCAGACTTCCTGCAAGCTGTGGGATGGAGCGTGGTGACACAGAACCACAGTAAGCTTCCTCACTGTCACGGCCTGAGCTGGCATGCACTGAGCGGGCGAGGGCTGAGACAAGTGAGGTTTGATAAGTCGGTCTTGGTATGAGCTGGTCCTCGACGGTCCACATGAAGGTGCACAAGATCCTGAGTAAGACGTGATGTCTTCGAGTGGAGGCAATCAGCCTCCAGTATGTCGAGTTCAAAGGCTGAAGACCTTGCGATACTTGGGTGAACAAGTCCCTCACTTGGATTCCCTGGTAACCTCGTCGATTGATAAAGGAGAACAGGCTTAAGGCCTTAGAGTACAACTACTATGCCTTAAGTACTACAGGAGATGTGGTTTACATAATGTCCTAGTATCGAGTCAGACCAAGTCAGAACGGACTCAAGGTGGGTCTCCTAGGTAGAAGTACAGTACGAGTCAATAGCAAAAGGGGTGCACCAAGATAAGTGAGGGATCGTATAACGAGTGAAAGATAAGTGTCCCCAGATGTATAAGTCCACGTTGATGAGTCATAAGTCCTTACGCAAGACGATCCATTAGGTTTGTACAAGTAATGAAATGGAGAAGGGGGAAGAAAGAGCTGCGCGATGTATTGTACAAGTGGAAAGAAAGAAAAAGAAAAAGATCGTATCGTACAGGTCATGACACTCACCCCACAGTGCGTACTACAGTACTTTTACCTTACACTACTGTATATGTTTCACATATAGACCAAGACCTGCTATATCACTTGTGGAACGGCCCGACCGCAGAATCTCCATATGACTCATGGCCAGCCGACGTCGGCCGACCGGACCGTTTTCACCTATCGGTCATAGTGTTGGCCGACTGTATACCAAAACGGACCGTGCAAGCGTCGCTTTGAATGAAGGAATGATTGGAAAAACATAAAATGAAGTATCTAAGGAGTGTTCAGAGAATGTTTGAGTAGCATTCAAGTATTGTTTAAGTATTGATCAATGATGAACACATGTGTAATTCAGTATAGTGAGTAGATACATCAGATGATTCCAAGGGCCCCAACTATACACATAACTCAGTTGGTGAGTGGTAAATCAAGATGAATGAGTGTTACCATGTTACATTACATACTATGTAGTGTACTCGAAGTGCATACAAGGCAGGAACACAGACCGTGCAAGTGCTATCGAACGGACTGTGCAAAGGCCCTATAAACAAATCATATAAAATCTGTATATATAGTTCAGTTACTCTACATGTGCATGGTCCGTGCATAGAACGGTCTGTGCACAGAACGGTCCGTGTTTAGAATGATTAATAAACAGATTAGATCATGTTAGAGAATAGACTATGCATAGATCAGACTGTGCAGGCAGTATAGGTAATATCTGTGTGAACTACTCGTCCATAACCTGTTGTGCTAGGTATACAGAGTAGACAGGACTGCATCAATCAAGCTGTTGTAATGGCTATACTCAGATGGCTTTGATTATCCAGGTCTTAAGCATCATAAGACATATCTTTATCTACAGGTAAGATATGCTCTCAAACTGAGAATACACTCTGCAAAGTTCTTCAATATGAGAAGGAGCCAGAGATAAAGCATGTCCATTGGGGAGTGCAATATACACTACAAGAATATCAAACTAGTTGTGAAGACTAATATACAATGGAGTATAGTAAGTGTATTAGATGCACAGGACTAAATATATCAAGTGACTGTAAGGTTGTCCATCACACACATCATGCAAGTGCTATAGAATAGATCATAAAGGGATAACAATCAGACCATGTAAAATCAGAACTGATTGGATTAGATTATGTGAGTTGAATGAATTAGATTGATCATATGACACGGACCGTGTGAAACGGACCGTGTGATAGGAACCTTGCAAACCGGACCGTATGAACAGCACATGACAAGTCTAGGCCTTCTCTTCAATTGTTGGGGCCAGAAAACATATTGGGGTATCAGAGCGCCCTATCACTCTCTATCACTTATCCACATCACCATCACACATAACAAATGCCAACCCTAGCTGAACTCTCCACATTCTCTGCTCTCCCTCAAGGACAGCAGACAATCCTTAGAATCGCTGCCAGGATCAATGAGGTCCTCAGAAGATGTCATCAGCAAGGTGTAGAGCCAAGCCCAGCAGTCTTGTGGCACATTGAGGATGCACTGGTAAGTTGTCATTTCCATACCTTGATTAATGATGTTCTTACTAGTGATCTATGATAGGATACTGCCCTAGAGCTGGGGATGAATAATCCCATCCTCTGGCCACACCCTGTATCACAGAGGTGGCCACAGTGATCTATGGCAATAGTACACCAAGGCTAGGTGATGTGAGCCTTCGAAGGATTGCTATAGACTGTGTGGCCAATGAGTGTAAGGGTGTGTTAGCCACCACTGAGCTCAGAGATTTCTGGATGCTGGGAACACAAGGCTAGACAGTCCCAAGTGGTAGAGGCCTGACTTTGAGTCTGGTGACATTGAGCAAGATCAAGAGATGCAAAGGTGAGTTTATACCTTTACAACTGAGAGAGCATAATAGACTGAGTGGGTGTCATAGTCCAGATATTTCAGTGTCTTCCATGGATTATATCCTAAACCAAACTGATTCTGAGGATGGGGAGATTGAGGAGATCCCCATGGAAGAATATGACACAGTGAGTGATCTCTATGTGTTCTATTTACATATTGAATGGTCCGTGTTGTAGAGAAGATGTGGGCAATGCAATCTTAATGATAGGCACTGTGAGATTCAAGATCAAGTGCAATCAGATGGAGCCTATGAATGCACATACTGTGCAGAGCATGGGATCAGGTGCTGGCCACCTGCTGGGTGGGCCCTACCACTTCTATATGCCATGAGAGATCATCAAATGAGCTCCAGAGGATGTGATATTGTAGTGAGTGAATTGTACTATTTATTATGGTTGAACAAGGCTAATAAAGCAATATAGCACGCAAGGACATAACAAAGCAGATTGAGGCAGTGATAAATCGTTTGGGGGGTGGCAGTAAGTGAAGGATTAGAGCCATTGGGTGTAGAAATGGGCTGTGTGAGCACGGGCCATATATGCATGCTTTTACTCTGCATTCCATGTATTATACTTCTGTAGAGCATAAATATGGTTAGTATGAAGTGTGGGAGACTCTACAC